>WKFP01014285.1:0-137828 GCA_011057875.1 Pterocles orientalis
GGCAGGGGAGCTTGCCAAGCCACTCTCCATCATTTATCAACAGTCCTGGCTAGCAGGGGAGGTCCCAGAAGACTGGAAGCTTGCCAGTGTGACACCCATCTACAAGAAGGGCCATAAGGAGGACCCAGGGAACTACAGGACTGTCAGCCTGACCTCGGTACCAGGGAAGATTATGGAACAGCTCATCTTGAGTGTGCTCACACGGCATGTACAGGACAACCAGGGGATCAAGCCCAGCCAGCAGGGGTTCATGAAAGGAAGGTCGTGCTTGACCAACCTGATCTCCTTCTATGATCAGGTGACCCGCCTAGTGGATGAGGGAAAGGCTGTGGACATCATCTACTTGGACTTCAGCAAGGCCTTCGACATTGTGTCCCACAGCATTCTCCTAGAAAAGCAGTGGCTCATGGCTTAGACAGGAACACCCTTTGCTGGATAAAAAACTGGCTGGACGGCCGAGCCCAGAGAGTTGTGGTGAATGGAGTTAAGTCCAGGTGGTGGCCGGTCACCAGTGGTGTTCCCCAGGGATTGGTTTTGGGGCCTGTCCTGTTTAACATCTTTATCAATGACCTGGATGAGGGGATTGAGTGCTCCCTCAGTAAGTTGCTGATGATACCAAACTGAGCAGGTGTGTTGATCTCCTTGAGGGTAGAGAGGCTTTGCAGAGGGATCTGGACAGGCTGGAGTGATGGGCTGAGGCCAATTGTATGAGGTTCAATAAAGCCAAGTGCTGGGTCCTGCACTTTGGCCACAACAACCCACTGCAACGCTACAGGCTCGGGGGAGAGTGGCTGGAAAGCTGCCCAGCAGAGAGGGACCTGGGGGTGTTGGTCGACAGCTGGCTGAACATGAGCCAGCAGTGTGCCCAGGTGGCCAAGAAGGCCAAGGGCATCCTGGCCTGCATCAGAAATAGTGTGGCCAGCAGGACTAGGGAAGTGATTGTGCCCCTGTACTCGGCACTGGTGAGGCCGCACCTTGAATCCTGTGTTCAGTTTTGGGCCCCTTGCCACAAGAAGGACATTGGGGTGCTGGAGCAGGTCCAGACAACGGCAACGAATCTGGTGAAGGGTCTGGAGCACAGGTCTTATGAGGAGCGGCTGAGGGAACTGGGATTGTTTAGTCTAGAGAAGAGGAGGCTGAGAGGAGACCTCGTCACTCTCTACAGCTGCCTAAAAGGAGGTTGTAGTGAGGTGGGCGCTGATCTCTTCTCTAAAGTAACCAGCAATAGAACAAGAGGAAATGGCCTCAAGTTGCACCAGGGGAGGTTTAGGCTAGATACTAGAAAAAATTTCTTCACTGAAAGAGTGATCAGGCATTGGAACAGGCTGCCCAGGGAAGTGGTGGAGTCACCATCCCTGGAGTTGTTCAGGAAACGTGTGGATGTGCTGCTTAGGGACATGGTTTAGTGAGTTAGGTGGTGTGGGTTGACAGTTGGACTTGATGATCCTTGAGGTCTTTTCCAACCTTAATGATTCTATGACATCTATACCTTAACTGTATATACATTAAAGTTCTACAATCCCTTTTCAATCCCTATGTAAATTCAGAACACATATAAAGTCAGATGGCTCTTTTTCCATTCTGTCTGTCCAGCTCTATACTTAGAAGCACCCAGCAACAGTCCCCCGTTAACCTTTTCTGCCACAAAAAAAGGTAGTTTATAGCTCACATGCCTTTCCTGAATTCATCTCCACTCGGAGAAAAAAAAAAAAGGAATCATTATAAGGATCCTCATCTCACACTTTAAAAACAAAGCCAATTTTTACCAAACACCAGCTAGTTTTCTTTGTGACACTTCCATCATCCCACAACTGCCTCAGTCTCTCCTTATTCCCTAGTATTGTCCTATGGAGCCAGAACACTGTGTAACTTTCACAGCAGGGCTTGCTGCAGTTTTCTCCACCGCACATGAAAGAGACCAGTACTGGTGGAAAGGCACAAGAAGCAGGACAGTTATCTGTTTCCAAACAGTTAAATTAAGATAATATTAACTTTGATTCTGTGCTTCTAGTCACTTCTAGTGACCTCTGGCAGGCTAACGAATCAGGACTAGCAGAAGACAAGCATGGAGGCTGCATCGTCCTTGACTCTCAGACAGATACAGAATCAGTAGAGAATATCGAGGAGGAGAAGTCAGTGGTGGCAGCAGTGAATGTCACCTAGTAAGGGGCTAGGAACCACAAATACAGACCTCTAAAGTGATCAAATCATGACACACCCTTTTGTCCCAATCTTCAAATAATCTTTCATTTGGCAGCCCAGCTACTTAAACACCACAAGACCATGAGTTTACACCTCACATCATGGTAATGATAAATATCAGTTTTTAACAAAAAGCAATGTATGTTGCAATTATTATTCAATACAGAGCTTTTTAAAATAAAAAAAAAAATAAAGCGATCTCCTACACCACTTGTATTGCTCTGTTATTGCCACTGTAAGCATCAGAGAAGTTCTTCTTTAATCCAGTTATTCTGGTAGTCTGAACATCCAACTTCCTCAAATCATTTTTCATTTTCAAATTCAGCCTTCGCTTAAGAGAACTTCTACATCATGCCTATAACATTATGTACACTTACTTTCTCGTAATGATTCATAACTGAATTTTTATAGAGAATAACATAGTTTAACATACAAGCTGCATTTTTTACCCTACTATCTAGGTCCAAAATAATGGTTGAATTATTGTGATTTCTATTTATTCTACACCTGCTATAAGAAAATCCTCTGAAGAGATCAGAACCAGAGTTCTTTGTTTTTAAATAAGAACTAAAAGTTATTTTACTCAGTAGAATAAGAATGTATGGATATTTTAACACCACTGCTACTGAAAAAAATAGCATTAATATAGCACCATACCTCATTTGTATCAATTGCAATAGTTTCGCAGTGAGTCTGCTAATACCTAATCCCTATAGTGACACACAGTTTTCTGTCTTCTGGTTAATAAGAAGGCATTCCTAAAACTTGCCAGTGTTAAGATTCTTCATCCTTCTTCCTTAAACTTGAATAAATAGCGATATTCAGACTGAACATTCTTAGTAAATAGTACTAAAGCCTTTTAACTCAAAGAAATATGAAATTTTGAGCAACCTGCTCCTTGTTCCACTTTGATTTCTAGTAAATTAAATAATCAGAAAAAGCCAGACATCTTTTATTTCACTATGACAGATGAGTGAGTTAAATCTTTTGCATATACCATATATCTGACCACTGTACATATGCTTTTTTCGATGTTAAAAGGAATTGATACTGCTGGGTTTATATATTTTGATTAGTAATAATTACAAAAATAGTTAACTAACAGCACACCCAGTTTTACGAGCTCTAAATAGAAAAAGAGGAAGTGTGTTATGTGGTAAAAAAGAGAAAGTCAGAATCTCTTCTAAAGAAGTCCTGAAGTCAGTATTCAGACATAAATCCTATCACACAAAGGAGGAGTTATTCCTGAGAAAAACCACAATTTGAACTATTATTTCACCTGAAGGTATACGATGCCATAGGTGAAAGCTTTTTCTCTTTTATTCATTAGAAACATCACTCTTCATTGCATCTCTTGATTTGAAAGGCATCACCCAGTATCTCTTCAGCTGCCTTCTTCTTTTTAATGGTGAATATTAGTCATGTTGGTATATTAGCTGGAAACTTCAAGCAGGTCACGACTCAGTAACACTGAATTCTGTGAACTTATGCAGCAAGTGATACTTTCAGCAGAACATTTAAAGAAGTAGGGAAATAAATAATATATGTAGTATATGAAAATAAACATACCTTGTGAAGAATATCTTTCACAACAATCACAACTTGTTGCCTCCTAATTACAAGTCTGCATACAGCAGACGGCAAACAAACTTGAGGAAAGGTTGGAAGTACGGGCCTTAGAAAGATTAAAGGTGACTACTTGAGTTTGGGAGCCTTTCCAAGCAATAGCAGGAGAGAAGAACAAGGACTTTTGTGGGAACACCCAAATAGGGGAAGAAAAACCTTCAAGACTAAAGATATGGATTTCACCTTTGGCCACTTAGAGTCTATTTAGAAAGCTTAACTCTTGAACTCAAACAAAAAGAAAAAAAAAAAAGGATTAAAATGGCTAGCATTTCTGCACAAACATCTCTGGCTCATACTAATACTGGGCCAGCACTCAAGGCCAAAGTGTTGCCATTCCACACAGTATTCTGTGAAAGTAAGGACTAGAAAGCATTTGAGCTGTGAGTAGGAACATCTCTTAATTATGCTTTCTCACACAAATTCAGAAGGGAAAATAGCAGCTGCACTTCTATTTCTCATAAGCACCAAGTTAAGCAGCTCACAAACAGTACTTCCCCTTATTCCCAGTGTCCCCAAAGGCTTCAAACTGACTCAGAAAAATTAACGAAAATGCTTGCAAATAGAAAATTTTCCCATCCATTGAACACACTTTTAGCACCAATGTTGCAAACTGAATTCTAAGGACCTGTTATTTTAAAATACTTGAGAGATATTTGATCTCTTCTATTTTTAAAAGATCATCCAATAGACTTGTCAGCAAATTACTTCAGAGAAAGAAAGTAAAGGAAAAGAGATCCAACACTGGAATATTACCTGCCATCTGGAGGGGCTTAACAAATTATACAGATTGGTAGTATTTGAGCCCGGAACTCAATCACTTAAAAACCATGTCCATCCACATGCAGTAAGTTCCAGCTGGTGATAAGAACTCCACAAAGAAATGTTAAAATATCAACAAGAGACTATTTTAGACCTAAATTTCTTATATCCCACAAAACCCTGCTGCTTCACTGTTAGCATAAACTACTGACATTAAGTTGGAAAGTACTGAGGGCCACTGTAGAAAACTACATATATGCATATATCATTAAATAATTGCTTGGGGACTGCACTTTGTCTAAAACAGGCAGGATCTGACTAAGAGTCATAGCTTTGCTTTCACTTATCTTTTAAATTTGTTTTGGTAAGACAATAAAAGAGTTGCCTGATCTGTATAAACAGAAGCACACGTTTCTGCTTATTACAAATGGGATTACACTGTATATAGGATCAGCACTTAAATAGGAAAAAAGTAAAAATTTTACAAGGAGAAAACAATCTAAGGATAAATTTCAGAATTTCTTCATTTTCATATCACCTTTATTACTTTTAAAAAGGAAAAAAAATTGAAAGGTACAAAACAAATCTCCATATAAAAAGTTCCATATGAAAAACTAAATTACATACGAGAGTCAGATCATTTTCACTATGGCTAGGCCTCCACCTTTTCCTACGTTGCTGCATGAACACAGAATCACAGAATGGTTTGGGTTTGAAAAGACCTCAAAGATCATCAAGTTCCAAGCCCCCTGCCATTAGCAGGGACACTTCCCACTAGCCCAGGTTGCTCAAAGCCTCATCCAGCCTGGCCTTGAACACCTCCAGGGATGGGGCATCCACAGCTTCCCTGGGCAACCTGTGCCAGTGTCTCACTTATAACTGTGAATATATAAGCAACTCTATGCAACATTTATGTGGATTCAGTTATTTTGTTTTCCTCTAGCTTTCAAGAGCTGTACATTCAATCTAGATGCTCAAAAAAATACCTTTTACTGCAGGAAATCTACAACAAAGGTGTCCTTAAAGGAAACCAATGCAAGCAGGAGGCAGAGAAAGTAAAAAATTTTTAATTATTGGAAATTTTTCTTCATGTTTGTGGCAATAAGCACACATATACATAGTTGCATTGTGTGCTACACTATGCCATTTATAGAAGGAAGCAGATATGAAACTAATTGTTGTAAATTGTCTTAAGATGAAAATGCCATAGATTCAGATACATCTAAATACTTGTGCTACACAATCATTTTATTCTTTTGAAGAGCAAGCAGAAAATAATTCTTTACCATGCAATAACTATTTTTGCCATGTTGAGCATGTGTTCTATTTCCAGCACACATTACCACCAAGCACATAAGATCAGATTATTTTTGCCAGCAGGTTTTCTCAGCTGAGGATATAAATGGCAAAGCAGGTTTAGCTCCCTCACCAATATAGAAACCAGGTGCCATAGAGACTTTGTACACCAGGCTAACATCAGTTAGCTCAAACAGTGCACTGTGACAACCTGCCTCAGAGAACTGTGAAGAAAACCATCAGCCTTTCTTCACAAAGCAAGATGTCAAATACCTCCAGACACAACATGAGTATTTCAACTGCAGGCGACTACACAATTTGAATTCATACTTGTGGAAGAGATCTGGACCTTAGACACTGCAGTGGAAAGTCACATGTTCAGAGGTACAAAATAGAAGTTAAAAACAACTAAGTTCCTCATCTACCACAAACACATTTACCAGTGATGTCCTGGGTAGCAGAGGCCTAGTCAAAAGTTGTCCTTATCAATTTAGGGAATTATCAATTAACAGAGAAAATTGATAATTGTATGCTTCTGTCAAAGTGACCTTCACCTGGTTTTAGCCACTTTAAAATCACTCAGTTTTTCACCATTTCATATGGTGCTTACACATGTGACTGTAACTTCTGACAAAAAAAAGATTCCTATGCATGCCCTGAAACTGCAGCAAAAGTTCTAGCCAACATCTGAAACTAAGCTTTCAGCTTTTGAGAAGATGCAGGAAAGTCTATGACAGACACGGAATTTAAATACAATAAAGATTTGATTGTTTTCTTTTAACCAGGATTTGAAGATGATTAAAAGAGTGAAAATTACAGAGCTAAAATAGCTCCTCCTTCATAATCATGTTAAAATAAGTCTGGTATCATGCTGGAGTCAACTAAATTGTTCAACACCCCTACTGACTTGTTATCATCACCAATCCATGAACAACCTGATACTATTAAAAGACAGAATTCTTTCCAATAAAGTCTTCTGTGTTTTCTGTACAAAAAAAAAAAAAATCCATTTCAAAAAGATGCAAAGCTGTCTTGGGAATCTAAAATGCATTTATTACAGAGATGGACAAGCAGCTTGGAAAGACAAAGTTCCTGAATTGTCTTAATGCAGTTAGGATACTAACCCACCTTCTAAGAGATTTGAAAAAAAAATGCCTTCACTCTTACATACAGAGAACTTCTTCTCCATCCCAAGATTTGAAACAAAAGATCCACAGCAAAAGCAGATTGCTGACGCGGGCCTATAAAGAAAGACAGCCAAACAACATTTTGTAACTTAGGAATAGACCTCAAACTGGTAAGTAATACTCTAAGGCACTGCAATTCCAGATTCCAGTAAAAAATGACAACTGTCCACAGGTAAAGCAGTGAGAATAACAATCCCCATCAGGCACCTCTCAAAGTTTGCACAAAGTACCAATCAGGAAAGGCTAGAAGTACAAAAAGAATCTTTTTCCAAAACCTGTGTTTCTACTTGAATAGCACTAAAGATACTTTTGGGTTAAAAGAAGCTAAGTTCTGAGTTCTCAGAGTTCACTGCTGCCCTCTGAAAACAGAATGGGTAAAAAGAATAACTCTCCAGAGCTGCAACACCTCTTGCAACAGGCTTAAAGTTACTTCAAGCACCCCATTAGCAAAGTCAGAAAGGAATACTGTAATACTATAGAAATGTTGGTACACATTACTATACAAGACATTTTTGAAGCTACCCCAGCTAATGATTCAAGATTTCATTGCAGTTATGACACAAAACTATAGTTTTGTACTGGCTTTGACTCTAGTAGGCATGTAAGCCCCCACCCAGTTGCTTGCTCCCTCCTCACCAGCAAGATGGAGAAGAGAAATGGAACGGCAAAAGCACAGGGAAAAAAAAACAACTCATCGGTTGCGATAAAGGCAGTTTAATAAGTACAGGGGAGAAAAAAAAAAAAAAAAGAAGAAAAACAATGATACAAAAGTAAACATCCACCACCAGCATACTGATGCTTTTCCAGTCCTGTGCAAAGTCTACTTTTGGAAAAACTCACTAGTTTTACTGCTCAGCGGGACATCATATGTTGTGGCCCTGGCTCAATCCAAGTCAGCTGTGCCAGCTGTGTCCCCTCCCACCCTCTTGCCCACCCTCAGATGACTCACTGGCAGACAGAGAAGCAGAGGAGGCCCTGATGCTGTGCAAGTACTGCTCAGTAACAGTTAAACACTTGTGTCTTACCAACACTGTTTTGGTCATCAGTCTAAAACACAGCACCACAAGGACTGCTATAAAGAAAATTAACTTCATCCAAGCCATGTCCAGCACAACGTTTTAAGATGAGACCACAATTAGTCAAAGCATTTGTTAGCACACAGGTCAACCACATGTTAAACAATTCAGACACTTAAAAATACCTACCAGAGAGCTACAGAAAGCTGATACATACAAGGATATCAGAGGACCCACCTGAACTGCCCCGTGACTTCAAAGAGCCTGAAGATACCAGTGAAGACTGCCTAGATATCCCTGTAGCTTTAGATATTAAATCAAATAAATAGTCATCTAGCTCTAATACACCTGCAGGAATCTACACAGCATATAGCTTGCTTAAAGATGACAAATTACACCATATGAAGGATTTTCCTGAACAGAAGAATCTCCAGCACACCAAGACTCTGGTGACTTCCATGGAAACAAAGACTGTTCAGAAATAGCATCCTCTCCATTAGTCTACCCTACCAAATCAAAGACTTCAGCAGCACTGAATCCTGCAGTCCTCAGACTTCAATACACACACAGAAAAACCAGAACCGGCCTGGTGATATTTATGCACGTTTCCAGTTAGGCCTTTTTTACCATAGTCAAGTTTATCTGTGCATCTCTGTATTACACATGCAGGTATTTATAAAAATTTCTCAAATGGTGTCATATACACTGGTAATCATCTAATTACAAGCTTCATTAATACAGGAGAGAAAAGAAAAAAAAAAAAAGACAAACAAGAAAAAAGGTGTGACGCATTTAAACCAGTAGCTGTACAGTAATAGATGAGATCCCGAAAGCCAAAACGAACCCTAACAAGGACAAGAAATTCAGGAAGTCATCTACATAGGTAACCCAGAAAAAGTGGGCTTGTATAAAACTGATAGAAATACTACAGAACACATTTTTAAAACCAAAATTAAATGCACTGCAGCTGCAGTAGATACATAATGTAGCTATCAAAGATACACTTCCAATCCATACAAGCTCCAATAAGCTTGTTACGTCATCAAAGACATCTGTGGATCAAACCTTAGAGAAGTGTATTAAAAAAAGATGACAGAGTAAAACTATTTCTGATTATTTTCTAAATATGGAAATGAAAATTTGGTTATATTTTATACCCACAAAGCAGAGTCTTTAGAAGAGGAACTGGGAAAACAAATTGTCTGACTACCTAAGGATATCCACTGCAGAACAAAGTTTTCCCAACCTAAAATGCTTCGCATCCATCTGCTATCTTTTCCAGTTTGGTTTAGTCTATTCTGGTAAAATCCACTCCAGAAAAGACTTCACTACTTGAAAATTCATTACAGCACTTTAAGTAAACTCTGCATGCACATTTCACTATTGTAGTTACACACGTGAGGTGCCTTTCACTGCTTCATAATCATCTTGACGTCACTTTTATCCAAATTCTGGGACACACTTGAAGATGCTTCTCCACAGCTCCTGCTTCTGTCAAGTTTGCACACCAAGGCACTACTAATTTTTAGTCAGGAGGCTTCTGTATAATTTCTGTAACCATCCAAAAGATGTTCAGCATTGTGTCAAACATCTCACAAAACTGCAGAAATTCTCCAACTGTTCACAATCCTATTTAATTTGCTTATTTGCAAGCTATGTGGTTACATTTACTGTCATTAATAAAACAACACTTAGTCATTTGGTTAGAAAAGTCTCAGCTCTAAAGTTAGGCTCAAACCCTCTATTTTCCATTAATGAAAGAAAGCTGCACTTCCAAAATCCTCACTCAACTTAGTGTAAACTAGATGTAGGAAGGAACTCAAAAAGGCCAAGTGTATCCTTCAGATGTTTGCCTCCCTAGGTTTTCCGTACAGCTACTCAAAAAATAGCCTGAAGAACAACTCTGACTGCCATACAGAGAATCAAAGCAAATAAATTTATTTTCACAAGTATATTTATGCTTTGTGACTGCTACTCCAGAACATAATAACAAATTATGTTAACATTTCCATTTAATAATTTTAGGCATTCAATGTCATCAGTTTTCCCCATGCTTTTATGATAAATTTTTTAAGGACTCTGGAAAGTCATTCCTGTTTACTGTTGCTCTCCTCTGGGTAAACTAAAGAACTAACCAAATTCCACTCTCTCAGAAAAATATCTTTTACCTAGAATTAAATATATTTAGGTGTTTTTAACGGAAAAAAAAATTACCAGAAAATATCACATTAATTGTCTGTATTTGTTCTAATAGACAAAAGCCAAAGACAGTTCTTTAAACTATTTAAACAGAATAATTTAAAAAAATAGATTTTTTTAATGAGCAATTAAAACTTACCATCTCCTCACTATGTTCTCCAATAGCCAAAAATACACGCTTTAATTCTGCTTTTATTACTTTCCAGCACACATAAGCTACCTGAATGACACCAAGTATAGCATAGCCCTCTGTTGCTCAAAATTAGTTCTAAAGACAGGTATCCATCACATAAAATAAATCTATACTTCAAATAACTGAAGTTTGTAGTTCCATGTGACTGTATTAGAGTCCAGCCTCAGCTAAGAGCTCTGTCTTACACTAATAAAGCACCAGCTTGATCAATCCTATTAAGTTATTAACCACAAAAAAGTTGGGAAGAGAAAGAAAAATGCTTATGTTACCGGGATAAATGAATCTTTTACATTTCCATTTTTGAAACAGACGTCACAAGCCACACAACAGACAGAACGGTGAGACGTTCTGTTTCATGAGCTTTAAAAGGTAAATCTCAAAATTGCATCAATCAAGGAAAAACATGGGTAAAAACATGGCTGTCTAGCTGGCTGTCATAATTTATCTTTCACTGTGTGCTGGTTTTGGCTGGGATAGAGTTAATTTTCTTCATAGCAGCTAGTATGGGGCTATGTCTTGGATTAGTGCTTAAAATAGTGTTGATAACACTGAGATGCTTTCATTATCGCTGAACAGTGCTTACACAGTGTCAAGGCCTTTTCTGCTCCTCACAGCACCCCACCAGTGAGTAGGCTGGGGGTGCATAAGAAGGTGGAAGGGAACACAGATGGGACAGCTGACCCCAAGTGACCAAAGGGATATCCTATACCATATGACATCATGCTTAGGATACAAAGCTGAGGAAAGAAGAAAGAAGGGAGAAGGGGGGACATTCAGAGTGACAGTGTTTGTCGTTCTAAGTAACTGTTAGGCATGATGGAGCCCTGCTTTCCTGGACATGGCTGAACACTTGTCTGCCAATAGGACATAGTGAATGAATTGGGTTCTGCTTTACTTATTAAACTGTCTTTATCTCAACCCATGAGTTTTCTCACTTTTATGCTTCCATTTCTCACCCCCATCCCACAAGGGAGCAGTGAGAGAGCAGCTGTTATGTTGTTTATGCTGGCTGGTGTTGAACCACAGCACACTAATGGTCTGATCTTAAATTTGTTACTCACCAGCTTTGTGCTCACAACTCACAGTGAGACAGTCTACAGCTCATTTAAGACCAAAAAAGGAAGAAAAACTAGCACCCCAGCTGAACACAACCAATTACCATCATAAACTTTTTTTAAGTTCTATGCTGTGGTAATATTAGCTATGAAAAAAGTTGTTTACTTCCAGTAGAGCCTATGAAAAATATTGATACAGAAGAAATGCTGTGATTGAAAGTACTTTCAATTCAAATACATCTTCAATCAGTGGAAAAATGGAGTCTCTCTTAAAACAGAAATAGAGTGCTTTAATAAATCGCTCCTGGCACTAAAGGAGCAACTAAAGTTGTCATTAGAAAACTTAGACACTAGAGATGAGGGATACACAATATTTTAAAGACAAGTGTTTAGAGCACACAATGTAGGAAGAGAGAGACATCTAAACAGGTGTCCTGCACAAACTTCATGAAAATAATTTCGCATGTCAAGTAAGGTATAGAAGAAAGAATAAGCAGCTACAGACTTAGTCTCTTCTGTTGAAGTTAATCCACTTTAGCTTCTATACAGTACTAATTACACAGTCCTGGTCACTACTCACTTAACTGGAGAGAAAGGTTCCTGATTACTTTTATTTAGTCCATTTTTTACACAAGTTCCTCTGAGACTTTATACGACCAGTACATTCTCAATTTCATAGTTCCTCAAGAATAAAGGTCTTGCCTCAGTCTTATTTTAGAAAGTTCATAATAGCTGGATGTGCTGGGTTAACTCTGGCTGTCTGCCAGTTGCCCACCAAGCCACTCTCTCACTTCCTCTCCTCAGACAGGGAAGAAAATACAATGAAAAGTTTCCGGGTGAAGATAAGGACAGGGAGATCACTCATTAGTTACCATCACGGACAAAACAGACTCAACTTAGGAATGAGAAATTTATTTTCAATTAAAAACAGAGTTGGATAGTGAAAAACAAAAACACAACTAAAAACATCTTCCCCCACCTTCTCCTCTTTCCTGGCTCAACTTCACTACTAACTCTTCTACCTCCTTCCCCACTGCTGAGCAATGCAGAAGAGATAGGGAATGAGGGTTGCAGTAAGACCATAACATCTTGTCACTCCTTCCTCCTCATACTCTTCCCCTGCTCCAGTATAGGGTCCCTCCCACAAGATACAGTCCAACATGCACCCTAGAAAATCATGGCAGCTATTAATTCTTTCAGAAAAACAGCATCAGAAACAAAATTAATAAGTAAAATAACTGATGTCAGACAAACACAAGCTGTAGACTCCCAACTCAGCGATTAGTATGCACACACTCACAAGACATAGCTGTCATATGACTGACTGACCTGCCAGATTTCACTTAACTCCTGTTGCTCCAGGGGAAATGCAACTGTCATTCAGTCTAGTAGTCTACAAGCAGCCAGCATCAGTTTGAATCTGAACCCTGGTAAAAGTCTGGAATGAAAAAAAGGAGGAAAGAACCTAGGAACCTAGCTACAGTCTACCTCTGAATACATTTATTTTGGGGAATGAAATGTATGTACAGCAACAAAAATATTCAGAAGATACTAAAATATCTTCATGCGTGATCTGAATCCTCAAAAGGGAACAGTGCAGTAATATATGAACTCTCTTCTCAGTTCCTGTGCAGGAGCTGGAATCTGGAGGACTGAAATATTCTCTGGGAAAATATGCCATCTCTCCATGCTTGCTTAACAGAGACTGGAGGGAAAAAAAAGAATACACTCGCAGCAATACTTGCCTAGTAATACTTGCCTATTACTCTTGCTAGTTCTACAAAAATAAGAGTAGGTCAAGTATTTGAGAGCTATTACAGAACTCCTCGCTTCCTCCACATCAAAAGCTCATAAATTAAGAAGTCTTCAAGGATCTGCTCTACCAGACTTTCCTACTTCATAAAATTCTGCCAGAGAAACTACCCCAGATGGAAATGGCAGTCGGAAACCACACACCATACAAGCAATTCAGCTCTGCTGGAAACAAAATTCTGATGATGATTTCAACAGGACAAGCATTTGCATTGGCTTTACTCACACCACAGACCCAAACAAATTTTTGCTGGCAGAAAGATTACTTATGCTTTTCCAAGAGGAAGCTTTATTGTCCAAGCTGCAGTAACTTTTAGGTCAAAATCGTTTGAAGATCTCCGATACTCAAATTTTTTAAATTGTCTTGAAAGCTGATCACAACAAAAAAATAGTTAAATATCCATATTCTGCTACGTCTCAAAGATTTCTGAAATAAGGTCTCTGAAGAACATTTCTTCAAATCTGTTGACTAAAAACTGCCCCAACACTCTTTCTTTGTGTGCACACATATAAAAAGCAAATAACTCATCGATCTCACAACCTCTATTTCAATTAGTGCAGTTCACTTTGGAGAAGCAATACTGAAGACCCGGTTCTTAACAAGTTTACTCTGAACAAGGTCACCAAAAAAATCTCAAGAAGTTAGAGGTTCTTGCCCCTGAAAGCTCTCCTAACTCTCCCATCTAAAAGAAATCCAGAAGTGGTCTGTTCCTCTAGGAATCACAGCATTTCATTCTCCTCACATATGACATGGTAGAATTTTTCTGCCTATCAACAGAGGGTGGATGCACGCAGGGAAAATAATAACTCACATGTGGACTTTCAGGAAAGAAACAATCTCTGATTGGACTGGGACACTCAAGAGTTTTAAGCAACTGACCTGGATGACCAGGCACCAGAAGAAGGAAAATAAAACAGTAACTACTCTGAACTATATAACAGTAGCATTGGGTTTTATTTATTAGTATGAGCTGTAAACTGAACCAATGGACTATGGGGTAATAAGTTAGTGCCTGAGACAAACACGCGAGTAATATATATTTTTTTAGAAGACATGCAAATGCCTTCTTGACATGACATGAAATGACGTCTGGAGGAACATAAGTCCTAAGGCAAACAATAATACAAGAAACAGCAGATGGAAAGGAGGGAAGAAAAGAATAAAAAGAATCAGTTTCTTTAATTACTGTAACCATCAGCAAATCAAACTGTTTAAATATAATATTACCTGATTCCAAATTTCCAGTTTGTAATTGCAAAATATAACACAATCCCCATTTCACATCACCAAACACACAAATAAGAGTGGGATATAGGGAGACAGGGGAGTGAAGATGACTTGGAATCACACAACAGGCTTCAGATTGCCAAAACATTTCCAAGTACAAAATTCTATTCTATAAATATTATTTTTCCTTTTATTCAAAGCCTTAGGAAAATGAACAACAAAACCTTTAAAGTGCAATATTACATTGTTCAACTCTTCAAACCACAAACATTATTGAACACTATCTGAAAATGAAAAAAGTAGCTCTCAGGCAATGTATTTTGTTTCTCTTTATTTATTAACAACTTCAGTGCATCTATGCAACGCACATAGTGCGGGGAACAAACAAGAGGAGTTAGAGACATGAGCATGCCTGCAGGGCTATGATGTGGTGGGATAGATCCTGTGACTGGACTGTAGGAATAGAAGGATACAGGCTCTTTAGGAAGGTCAGGCAGGGGAGATGAGGAGGGAGTGCTGCCCTCCATATCAGAGACCAGTTGGAGTGCATGAAGCTATCTGGGGCTAGATGAGGAGCTGAGGATCTTCTGGACCAGGATCAAAGGGAGGGCAGGGACAGGGGACATTATAGTGGGGGTCTGCCACAGGCCACCTGACCCCGAAGACTGCGTGGATGAGGTATTCTATAGACAGATAGGAGCAGCCTCACACTCACAAACCCTGGTCCTCATGGGGGACCTCAGCTACCCTGATATCTGTTGGAGGGACAGCACAGCCAGGCACAAGCAAACCAGGAGGTTCCTGGAATCTGTTGATGATAACTTCCTCCTCCAAGTGATAGAGGAGCCAACAAGGAGAGGGGCTATGCTGGACCTTGTTCTTACCAACAAGGAAGGGCTGGTGGGGAATGTGAAGCTCAATGGCAGCCTGTGCTGCAGTGACCATGAAATTGTGGAGTTCAAGCTCCCTAGGGCAGTGAGGAAGGCACACAGCAAGTTCACCACTGTGGCCATCAGAAGAGAAACTTTGGCCTCTTCAGGGATCTGCTTGGTAAGCGTACCATGGGATAAAGCCCTGGAGGGAAGAGGGGCACAAGAAAGCTGGCTAATATTCAAGGACTACATCCTCCAAGCTCAGGAGTAATGCATCGTCACAAAGAGGAAGGCAGACAAAAACACCACGAGGCCTGCATGGATGAACAAGAAACTCCTGGGCAAACTCAAACACAAAAAGGAAGCCTACAGAAGGTGGAAGGAAGGACAGGTAGTCTGGAAGGGATACACAGAAACTGCCCAAGTAGCCAGGGATCAGGTTAGGAAAGCTGAAACCCTGATAGAATTAAATCTGGCCAGGGATGTCAAAGGCAAGAAGAAAAGCTTCTATAGGTATGTTGGTGATGAAAAGAAGACTAGGGAAAATGTGAGCCCTCACCAGAAGGAAATGAGAGACCTGGTTACCTAGGATAGGGAGAAGGTGAAGGTACTCAGCTTTTTTGCCTCAGTCTCCACTGACAAGTGCTCAAGCCACACTGCCCAAGTTGCAAAAGGCAAGGAATGGGAGAATGAAGACCCTCTCACTGTAGAAGATCAGGTTTGAGACCATCTAAGGAACCTGAAGGTGCACAAGCCCACGGGACTTGATGGGATGCATCTGCAGGTCCTAAGGGAACTGGCAGATGAAGATGCTGAGCCTACAGGAGAGATGGGGAGGCACTCTTTATCAGGGAGTGTAGTGATAGGATGAGGAGTAACAGTTTTAAACTGAGAAAGAGTAGATTTAGGTTAGACATTACAAGGAAATTTTTTACTTGGAGAGTGGTGAGACACTGGAACAGGTTGCCCAGAGAAGTTGGGGATGCCCCATCCCTGAAAGTGTTAAAGGCCAGGTTGGATGAGGCTTTGAGCAACCTGGCCTACTGTCCCTGTCAATGGAAGGGGGGCTGGAACTAGATGATCTTGAAGGTCCCTTCCAACCCAAACCATTCTATGACTCTATGATTTGTACCTTCTTTCAGACTTCCTATAGTTAAGATCATAAGAAGTTGTAAGATTGTCTCCAGAACTCCCTGCCACTCCAAAATAAGGTTTTGCAACAACTTGAGGACAGTCCTTCCTCCTTCCTCATAGCAACGTATCTCCCAAAAGTACTACGTACACCCTTACACTTCCAAAAATTTATTGAAGATTAAAAATCCTCAAAATCTGCTCCCAAAACTACCTAAGCAATATTACTAATATACATACATTATAATTATATCAATAATGAAAAATAAAGCTATTCAACTCGCATAGGTCAATATCATTCAGCCCCTTGTGTGAATACAGCACAGCTCTTAATTACTTGATCACAGACTATTTATCCATGGGACACATGCCTTATCCCATGCACAGACTGTGCCTACTTTGAGGATGGAACACTGCCAGGAAATAAAAAATCCTGCACAGACTCACCTGCCTTGGCTGCAGAACTGGGCAGGGACACGGCGTAGGCTTACATAGACCAGGACTGGTCATACACATTCACTCCAGAAAAGCCAGTATTTTATATATTTCGTTTTAGACAAAGGGGCCAAAAAGTGACTCAGAGCCAGAGCACTTCTGGTAGAAACACAAGAAGGCTTCGTAGACACAGTACATCCTTAACCCCAGCCAAGCTCTTCTTTGACTTCTAGGTGTCCCTTTTCATCAGTGCTAGACCATTAATGAGAAATATTCTATACCCTTGGATGTATACAGAGTAAGAAAGAAGACAAATAGAAAACGGTAATAAAAGCTTTAAAATGCATTTTACGCAAAAAATGAAAGGATACAATTGCTGGCACATCTCTGTATTCTTCTACACAATTTTTTTTTCTTCTCCCATTTCAGCATGTGAAAATTCCATAATTTGGAATCACACTCAAATTCACATCAGTCATCAACAGTTTAAATATTTTTATCACCCACACTGTCATTTTGTGAAAAACCGTTGGATGTCTTGTTTTGTGGACTAGCCCTTAGAAGGAAACAAGACACTTGGCTTGTGGCTTTCACAGATTTTTGTTGATAGCTGAGGAATGGCAAGATTTAAGGATCTTGGATTTAATTCCACACATAAAAGGGAATTACATTCTAGGACAAAGTTTCTCAATCTGTGGTCTGTAAAACATCAGATGGTAGTCCAAAAAAAACATTATAAAAATGTATTTTTAAAAACATACATTCCCACACATGCAAGCAAGAAAACATAATTGAGGAAATAGAAAAAATAAAAAAAACATTCAAAGTTTAGCCTAATGGAGTTGCACTGTAATGCATAAGAAAATGTGACAACATTTCACAAGATGATCCTTCCATGTTTTTAAGGAAATTAAGTGTTCTTGAAACAACGCATTCTCCTTTAGCCCTTACATTTGAAAATACTCTCTTCTGTTCAACTGAAATTCGTGACTAAGTCCCCTCCAGAAAATGCCTTCTTACATCCAATATGTTCCTCCCTTCATTCTACTTCCCTAAGCAGTTACCTGTTTTCTCTGTGTCCCACTATGCTTCCTCTATCATTCACTTTACAGACCCCCTTAAAGTCATCTATAGAAGAAACCCATCCAGCCACTGAGCTAGAAATCAGAGAAATATTAATGTTGAAAAAGACCTCAAGGATCATCAAGTCCAACCGTCAACCCACACCACCTAACTCACTAAACCATGTCCCTAAGCATCACATCTACACATTTCTTGAACACCTCCAGGGATGGTGACTCCACCACTTCCCTGGGCAGCCGGTCCCAATGCCTGATCACTCAGAAAAGCTCTGACCCAGTGGCCATCACAGAAACATGGTGGGACGAGTCTCATAGCTGGAGTGCTGCAATGGATGGCTATAAGCTCTTCAGAAGGGGTAGGCAAGGAAGGAGAGGAGGTGGGGTGGCTCTATATGTTAGGGAGTGTTTTGATTGTATAGAAATCGAGGACTGTGGTGATAAGGTTGAATGCTTATGAGTAAGAATGAGGGGAAGGGCTAACAAGGCTGATATCCTGCTGAGAGTGTGTTCTAGGCCACCCTCCCAGCAGGAGGAAGCAGATGAGGCATTCTACAAGCAGCTGGCAGAAGTCTCGCGATCGCTCCCCCTTGTTCCTGTGGGAGACTTCAACTTGCCAGACATCTGCTGGAAGCACAACACAGCAGAAAGGAAACAGGCTAGGAGATTCTTGGAGTGTGTGGAAGAGAACTTCCTGACACAGGTGGTAAGTGAGCCTACCAGGGGAGGTGCCTCGCTTGACCTGCTGTTCACAAACAGAGAAGGACTGGTGGTTGGAGGCCATCTTGGGCTTAGTGACCATGAAATGATAGAGTTCTCGATCCTTGGTGAAGTAAGTAGAGGTGCCAGTAAAACCACTAACATGGACTTCCGAAGGGCAGACTTCAGGCTGTTTAGGACGCTGATTGGGAGAGTCCCTTGGGAGACTGTCCTGAGGGCAAGTGGGCCCAGGAAGACTGGACATTCCTCAAGAGGGTGGTTTTAAAAGCACAGCAACAGGCTGTCCCCATCTGTAGATAGACAAAGTGGCAGAGAAGACGACCAGCCTGGCTAAACAAAGAGCTTTTCCTGGGATGCAGGGAAAAAAGGAGAGTCTGCAATCTCTGGAAGAAGGGTCAGGCAACCCAAAAAGAGTGCAGGGATCTTGCCAGGTCACACAGAGTTAAAATTAGGAAGGCAAAAGCCCAACTGGAACTCAAGGTGGCTGCAGTGGTAAAAGATAATAAAAAATGTTTTTGCAAATACATTAACAAGAAGGAGCTCTTTCTCTCTACTTGTTTTCTTTGACAAACTCTGCTCAAGTCTTCCAGTTCAACCTGAATTTCAGTTACCACTGTTGGAGCACTCTTTATTTCACTGGTTCAGCTGCAGGAGTTTCCCTTCTTAGGACCTTCCTTTTACCTGTCAGGTTTTTTTTCTAAATTACAGACCCCTGGTCCACACCCTGTTCTACTCCCCGATTTAAGATCCAGTTATAGCTCTCCAGTCCTAGTCTTTCACACTCTTCTTTTCAGGTCTAATTTCCTTTCCTAATGTTCACACATAAACATCTTTGCATCTTGTCTACAGTCAGCTGTGTATACGTACTCTAAATTGCTTTCTTTTCAGCCAGTCAACAATGCCTACCTGAAATCTTAACATCAAAAAAGCTCTGCAAAGTCAGCCAACAAAGAATACTGCAGAAGTACTTGGAGCTCATAAATACAATATTAATAGCAAACCTGAGATTCTCTCCCTCAAAATCAGTACTTCTGCTCTCATATTTGCCATGTAACACTACCATAAAATTCATTAATGTTAAATAAAAAAAATGGTTTAAAAGAAAAAAAATTATAACAAATCTCAACTAAAGGTCACCTTTTTAAAATGAAATATGTAACACCTAAATTGAAGCTTCATTTGCATGTGTTGTACTGATGCTGCATTCTTCATCAGTTTAAAACCACGGCTTTTAAACTTTTCATGAAGATTATCATTAGCAACCGATCTTTAAAACTTACTGTTTTAAAACACAATATAATCTTTAAATTAAATACACTGATTAATGTACGCATATGTAACCTTTTTATAAGGATTATTAAATACTGAATTGATTACTCCTTTTTTTCAAGGAATTATTTTCACAAGTCTCATAAATGATCGGAAAATAAACATTTGACAACTGATCTCCTCCTTCTTTCCTGACAGTTGTAATCATATACTAGAAAGAAGAAGCTGACTTCTGTTTTCAGTTTCAAACGGATTTAAGTTCAATTTGAACAAAGAAAGAACTGGATGAAAGACATCTGAAAATAACAATACTATTCACTTGATATCCACAAAAGACAGGGTTGCTTCAATTGATTTTGACATGTTGATAAATTCTGCTTACCAGTGTTTGGTAGTTGAGAGCTTTTGTTTTCCTGAGCACTTTGGCAGCAGACATGTAATGCTCCATATGTGAGTTGGATTGCGTGCTTTTTCTTTTGTTTTGTGTTTTTTTTAATTTAAGAATACATTCAGCCTGAAGTAACAGTCATGTTCATAATGATTTTTAAGTTTGTTTCTTTAATTACAAATTAATTTTAATGTGCTTAAAATACGGGGTTTATACAGCTTTTTACACAGCCTCTTTACATGGCCTCTAGCATTACTTGGTCCTCATTCTGAAGTACATGCAACACTTTCTAGGAGCTCAATTAAATAATTTTCCACCACCATGACTAATCTAATACATATTTTGAAATACTTTATGACACAGAGAGAATAAAACTGATATTCAGTTCTTGCTAGCAATTAAGGAAAGCCATACAAAACTGTTTTGTTTGCTACTAAGATGAATATATACAAGAGACACTTTCCCTGGAACATGGGATTTTTTTGTGAAATATGAGATAGAGATTTCCAGCTTATCAGGAAAATTCAGTTTGCATACCAGCACAGAATATCCCTGGAACTTCACTCCGGAATATAACAGTTCGTACTTTCTTATCAGATTTCAAAGCATCCACAGCTTTTGACATCTACAGAAAAAAGGAGGAAAGTGAATAACCAAACACTTTTCAACGTGCTTAATTCCAATGCTTCACCTTTATACTAAAACCTGTTCTTTTCACTTACCATTTTTAAAAGATTTTTGTTAAGTGCATTCTTGGCATGAGATCTGTTTAATCCAAGCACCACAATTCCTGGAGAGTAAGAAAAAAAAATGCATAATTGTTACAGTATAGTACAGTATATATTATCTATATAAAATATCATTCTGAAATTACAGAAAAACCATCACTGAGGGCTGGAAAAAAAAAAAAAAGCTAGTGTAAGCACTTAACTACTGAGGTCTTGAAAGAAAATAAATGTACTTACATTTTCCAATGTTAAACATTCAAATGTTCAACAGAAATAACATTTAAGAACAAAAATATGGCCCCAACACCTTCACATGGAAATAATGCTTACAAAGGCTGAATGTATAATTACACAATTGCATGTACAAATTTCATGTTTGTGTGTGAAGCACAGACATGCAATCAAGAAAGATACTTAACTGTAAAGCATATGTTTCCATGTTTAGACAGATTGCCTTCCAGGGACTTCTTAAAGCAAGAAGTGCTACCACAGCTAAGACTAGCAACTCTGATACCAGTGGAAGGAAGTCACAAATACAGAAAGTATGGTTTCAATGGGAAACCTGAACTTTTGTTTAAAAAGAAAAATAACATATAAAAATTCTCCCCCCAAAATTTCACTCAATACTTGGTACACAGCTCCAACCACACATTTACAGCTCCCTTAGTCCAGTTAGGAATCAGTTGTCTCACCAACTGATTATATGTGCACTGGTTTGAATGTTGCAAAAGAAGGACCATTTGTTTGTCCTTATTTCTCCCCCCTCAACAGGCTTCATTATCAAATAGAAAAATTCTGAAAAGCTCATACTGGTAATGTCTTAAGTTTACCAAGGCTACAGCAATCAATTGCTTCCTGAACACACTACAGTTCCCTGAATTCTAAACACCAGCACACAGTCCTATTAAATTGACCAAGTCCTGGCAAGGTCTTATCAGGACTTTATTTGGAGAATGCAGGGGTAATGGGAAAAAGACAAAGAACGAGGACAGGGACCAGGAATAAAGACAAAAAGGGCACTCTTTATCTCAAACAAAAATGCACACACTATTGACATCAATCTACAACATGAAAACAGAAATTCCAGAAACTCAGTATTTGCCCAGGTATTTACTACTTCACCACTCAGCTTTGCACACATAATCTATATGTAATTTGGCTCTTGCAGCCTCCACAGAGTGCCTGTCTTGTCACCTCATCACATACTACTTCTTTTGTCCTCCCAAAGGGCTGACCTATCAGTGCTTGAAGCCACTCCCCTTCCTCTTCCTCCTCTTTCACATATGTGCATATGCATGCACACAAGATGAGCTTAAAGCTCCATCATATTGGAAAAATCATGTCTGCCAGGTGAAGTCCCAGTGACTGGAAAAAGGGAAACATTACTCCTATTTTTAAGAAAGGGAGGAAAGAAGACCCGGGAACCTACAGGCCAGTGAGCCTTACTTTCGTGCCTGGGAAGATCATGGAGCAGATCCTCCTCGAAGCCATGTTAAGACATGCACGAGACCAAGAGGTGATCTGAGATGGCCAACATAGCTTCAGTATGGTCAGGTAAAGTCTGCCCTATCTGGTGGCCTTCTATGATGGAGTGACAGTATTGGTGGAAAAAGGAAGGGCGACAGATGTAATTTACTTGGACTTGCGCAAAGCCTTTGACATGGTCCCTCACCACATCCTCCTCTCTAAATTGGAGAGGTATGGATTTGAATGATGGACTGTTCAATGGATAAAGAATTGGTTGGCTGGTCACAGCCAAAGGGTTGTGGTCAACAGCTCTGTGTCTGGGTGGAAGCCGGTCACAAGTGGTGTCCCTAGAGGATCTGTCTTGGGACGGGTGCTCTTCAACACATTTATCAACAACATAGATGAGGGAACCGAGTGCACCCTCAGCAAATTTGCAGATGACACCAAGCTGAGTGGTGCAGTCGATACAATAGAGGGAAGGAAAGGCATCCAGAGGGACCCGGACAGGCTGGAGAAGTGGGCCCATGAGAATCTAATAAGGTTCAACAAGGCCAAGTGCAAGGTGCTGCACTTGGGCCAGGGCAATCCTGGGTACTTATAAAGACTGGGAGAAGAACTCCTTGAGAGCAGCCCTGCAGAGAAGGACTTGGGGGTCCTGGTGGATGAGAAGCTGGACATGAGCCAGCAGTGTGCGCTTGCAG
Source organism: Pterocles orientalis (assembly GCA_011057875.1). Lineage (NCBI taxonomy): Eukaryota > Metazoa > Chordata > Aves > Pterocliformes > Pteroclidae > Pterocles > Pterocles orientalis. The sequence continues at coordinate 23,364 of WKFP01014285.1, forward strand.
CCCAGAAGACCAACTATGTCCTGGGCTGCATTAAAAAAGGGGTGGCCAGCAGGGAGAGGGAGGTGATTCTCCCCCTCTACTCGGCTCTTGTGAGACCCCATCTGGAGTACTGTGTCCAGGCCTGGGGTCCCCAGCACAGGAAGGACGTGGAGCTCTTGGAGCAGGTCCAGAGGAGGGCCACAAAGATGGTCAGAGGGCTGGAGCACCTCTCCTATGAAGAAAGGTTGAGGGAACTGGGCTTGTTTAGCTTGGAGAAGAGAAGGCTCCGGGGAGACCTCACTGCAGCCCTCCAGTACTTGAAGGGAGCCTATAAACAGGAGGGGGAGCGACTGTTTACAGGGCTTAATAGTGACAGGATGAGGGGGAATGAAACAGGGGGGAAACTAAGAGAGGGGAGATTTAGGTTGGATATTAAGAGGAAATTTTACACTCAGAGGGTGGTGAGACACTGGAACAGGTTGCCCAGAGAAGCTGTGGATGCCCCATCCATGAAGACCAAGACCAGGCTGGATGGGGCCCTGGGCAGCCTGTTCTAGTGGTTGGCAACCCTGCCACAGGCAGGGGGTGCAGGGGCTGAAACTAGGTGATCTTTAAGGTCCTTTTCAACCAAAGCCATTCTGTGATTCTATGACTCTATGATTAAAGAGAGCTCCTGCTCCTTCTGCAGCTACCAGTCTGAAACCAAAGTCCTCCATTTGCCAGCTACCACTCTCAAGATTCAAATAAAAATGGTTAAACCCAAGTAATAGAACATCATACGTGCCTTTTGCTTGTTTGCAGGGTACAATCAATTGCTATGTATAGATACCTCCTAAAAGGGGAGAGGAGCCTGGCTAACCCAAATGACCTTCACTCCCTTGCTCTGTAAAACTAAATTCCCACCTGTTCATCCCCATGGTTGGAGGTATTCATTTAGGACATCCTTCAACGGTCCTTATTCAGCACTTACACAGGAATCTGTTTATGGTTTGTTAAGCAAACGGAACAATGTTCAATAAGTTCTTCTGAAACTTCAACTTCTTCTTCTACTGTAACAACTTATTCTTCAGGAGGATTACTCCAAATTCAAATACTCCACAAGTTCAATACAAGTAAATTAGACAGAAGCAGCACCACACATTAAAGCAACAAAAAGACACTTGACCTGGCTTTGATTTTAAACTCTAAGGGACACTGTGAGTCCGATGTTTGAATTAACTAGAGATGCTATCATCCCAAATTGTTCTTCTGTTAGGAAATAAAGTCCTTTTCAGAAGCATGTTTATTTCAACAACAATGACACTTTTTGATCACAATAATATTTTTCTTTTCCTCATCAGAGCCTAAAGACTGCTGCTCCACCAGCAATATTAGTGGATTCAGAAGGAAGTTCCAGTTACCATTAAAGCACATTTAATATTTTTTCATACAAAGGGATGATTCTGGAAGACAAATCATACAAGTTGATTCTTCTTAGTAGTGTCATATCAGGCAATAAATCTAGCAACTCTGCCTCCCTCTCCAGAAAAAAATAAGAGGTAAATACAGATGACACTCACATAGCTGTTCTATTTCTTAAATAGGAAAAAAAGATGAAGCAAGAACTGCAACAGGAAAAGCAGAAGATGTTTACAAGAGAAAACTATATATTGAAGTGATGTATACAAAAAGATATTCCTTGAATTCTTGTTTGAGACAGTTTTCCTCTAATATGCCATTACTATAGTACCTGGGCATCCTCAAACCAAATTCTTAGTTTTTTTTCAATACTGCAGTAAGATTTGGGAATTTTCCCAATATATTAGTCAGTGACCAAACTACAGACAGATTAAGTACCTGTTCAAAGTCCAAAACAAAAACTGAAAAATAGACTTTTGATTCCAGCTGAGAATTTAATAATTTTTCCTTCCCCCCCCCAAGAACCTCCTGGCAAAAACTGTTTGAGGTAAGACTTCCCTGATTTGCATATTGAACAAAATTTAAACCCCTGGTCACATGGGTATATAAATTTTAGATGGGATAAATTTCCCTAACTATGGCAACAAAATAATTGGGCTCCATATAACCCTGCAGAACCCCACCAACCCAATTATAAAGAAAAGAAAAAGAAAATTAAGAAGCAAAATGTTCAGACAATACTGCCATACAGGTAATCATTGTGACAAATATTGTTAGTCACACAGAAAATCTGATTATTTTTATGTATCTTAAAATATCTGTCACATTGTCACCTGAAGCGCTTAATCACAGTTCATTCTTCCTAAGGCACGCACATATAGGTGTTCTTTCCGAAATCTTTTTTTTTAAATTGTTTGAAAAAATATACTTATAAATAAAAAAAATTAAAAAGTGATCATCACATTCAACAACAAACACCAGTAGAAATAGTAATAATAAAATTCTAATATCTATACGGTGTCAAAGAAGACTGAATATTAATTTCATAGTTTTTCTTAGGAGTCACCCCCACATTCTTTCAAAACAATCTTCAGCAAATAATGTATATCTATTAAAAATTACATTCACATATTAAAAAATAACTTTCACCCTATTAGCTAAGCTCTCCAAGGGACTAGGATGACTGCCAATGTTCAGCAGTCATATCCCTGTGTATGACTTGCCTAGCCAGCCATCAGAGGAAAAGCATACAGAAACATACATAATGTTCTCTGCTTATAAGTTACCTTTGTCAGAAGAGAAAGCTGCCTGTGATGTAATTCTTGACATTTAAGATAAAACCATATGAAAGTCATATATAATTAAAAAAATCTTAGTAAGATAAAGATACAAACGTATAAGAAAGACAGTTTCAAAATATCTGTAAACTCTCTGTAAACTCACAGAAACATCCTCATTTGATAGGGTACACTAAATTTGGGATTTGCATACAAGTAGTTCATATCGAAAGGTTCTGGTATTTCGAGAGGGGGAATGAAAGGATAGAAAGGGATAGCTCATTATTTAAAACTGCAGAGAGAGAAGATCGTATTTCTTCTTATACTGTACAAAACAGGGAGGACCAATTTAAGTGATTAGATCACGGTTTAACTACAGTTTATATCAGCACACAAGAAATCTTACTTAAAGTAATTATTTTTATCTGTTTTTTTCTTTACTTTTTAGTTTCAAAAAATACTCATCCTCAATATTTCATAGACACACATTTAAACAGTTACAAATAAATCCTGTCTTTACACTCATACTAGTAATTTTGTCTGAATTAGAAAGATTCACTACATCTGTATAAAAAGTCGCTATGGAAATACACTTATTGTATTACATATATACACACAAATGATCTATTGAAATGTACCTTTTCATAACTACAAAAAAATACGAATCATGCACTGAAAAATGGAGGGAGAATCAAATAAGGCTAAGTTACTTTTAAGCTCGTCCATGTAACTACTCAGATAAACCAAGATACACAAGTTGACTTAGATGTTTACTACCTTAATGATTCTATGATTCTAGGATTCCATTCTAGAATAGTTTAAGCAAAGCAAGAATCTATGGTGAGTGTATTAAGAACAGTTCTGGTGGTTGCCATTGATTGCCTTACCAAGAAGTACTTAAGTGCAAAACCATGCAGATGTGTACAAGGCAGTACTTTTAAAAAACACAGAAAAAACTTCTCAAAATCCCATGTCTGCACCTTTTTTATCTCTAAACACCACTTTAAAATATTTCTTCCATTTCTTAAATTAGTAAAACTCATCTGCTCAGCCCTGCTTTATTTAAAGAGAGCAAAAGGAAAAGATTTTTTATTTATCAGTTTCCAACCTCTGAACAAACAACTTCAACTGAGATCATATTTGTTCTTCCCATTCTATGTATGCTAGAATTTTGTCTCCAAGCAGCACAGTAAGACTAGGTGTGGACAGGAGCATAGCCACAGCATAGACAAGCATGTGTGTGCCGTAAAAGGCAGTCAGATGAACAGGGTCTGTCCTTACGTGTAGTCAAGAAGTATGTAACAGCAGAATATGATGACGCAATGGCAGCAGGGTCCCACTTGGAAAGGTCTAGAACATGAACTGGTGGAAAAAGGAATGTTAGGTTAGAGAAGAAAGACCACAGGGGTTTATATGGAGTTAGTGCCTTAATGCAGCAGGGGTATTACATGCTGTAAGCAGAAAGAGATAGACGAACAAGACGTACAAGGCAAGGAGGAGAGTGCAGCAGAAGCACAGAGAGGAAGCAGGGACGTATTTCTGTCCCCTGGTCTACTCTTTGTGCTGCTGAAGGAGTCATATGAAGCTTATGTCTCTTTCTGGCTTACTTCTAGACCCTTGCTCTTATCCTTTATACAAAAAACAGTATTTGTTTCTACGTCCTTCTGAAAGGGAAAGCCAAAGAAAATCCTGTCTCCTGACGAAAGGTCATGAATTGAAAATATATTGATTCAATCCTTCCTAATAATACGCATAGTTGATTTAACACTCCAAATGGTACTTGCATGTTTTGGGGCATTTTTAATGCCACATTTAACAGAGATACATATTCTGAGAAGGAAAGAAAAAATAACTCCAAAAATCTTTTTTCAACAGAAGAACTAAAATCAGGTGAGCTATAGACATGCAAAACTTTAGCTATCTCTGCACATTTTTTCAAAAACCTCCTTCAATTATCTCCACAATCAAATTTCCAGTATCTGCATCAAAAACACTAAGCAATGAACTTACCATAGATAACACAGCAAAAAACACCTTAATAATACTAAAAAAAGCAAGGATTCCCAGCTGATTCAACAGCTGGAACACAGTACCTCGTTCTCTTGCTTGTTGTGTAATAGCAGAAATAAAAATCATTATCTTAGCTAGTACTCAAGTATTTTCTGTGACTTTTTGGAAATGCAGAAAACAAACAAGCAAAAACACTCCTCCAAATTTGTACAAAGTCTTGCTTCTACATCAATTTAAAATAATCTTAAACAATTAAAATAGATGTTCAAAACTAATTGAAAGTTCCACAATTGGTTGAGAAAAGAGGACCAAATCACAGAATCATAGAGTCATAGAATCATTAAGATAGGAAAAGACCTCAAGGATCATCAAGTCCAGCCGTCAACCCACACCACCTAACTCACTAAACCATGTCCCTAAGCAGCACATCCACACGTTTCCTGAACAGCTCCAGGGATGGTGACTCCACCACTTCCCTGGGCAGCCTGTTCCAATGCCTGATCACTCTTTCAGTGAAGAAATTTTTTCTAGTATCTAGCCTAAACCTCCCCTGGTGAAACTTGAGGCCATTTCCTCTTGTCCTATTGCTGGTTACTTTAGAGAAGAGGCCAGCGCCCACCTCACTACAACCTCCTTTTAGGCAGCTGTAGAGAGTGACAAGGTCTCCTCTCAGCCTCCTCTTCTCTAGACTAAACAACCCCAGTTCCCTCAGCCGCTCCTCATAAGACCTGTGCTCCAGACCCTTCACCAGATTCGTTGCCGTTGTCTGGACCTGCTCCAGCACCCCAATGTCCTTCTTGTGGCGAGGGGCCCAAAACTGAACACAGGATTCAAGGTGCAGCCTCACCAGTGCCGAGTACAGGGGCACAATCACTTCCCTAGTTCTGCTGGCCACACTATTTCTGATGCAGGCCAGGATGCCATTGGCCTTCTTGGCCACCTGGACACACTGCTGGCTCATGTTCAGCCAGCTGTCGACCAGCACCCCCAGGTCCCTCTCTGCCAGGCAGCTTTCCAGCCACTCTCCCCCAAACCTGTAGCACTGCAGGGGGTTGTTGTGACCAAAGTGCAGGACCCAGCACTTGGCTTTATTGAACCTCATACAATTGGCCTCAGCCCATCGCTCCAGCCTGTTCAGATCCCTCTGCAAAGCCTCTCTACCCTCAAGGAGATCAACACACCCGCTCAATTTGGTATCACCAGCAAACTTACTGAGGGAGCACTCAATCCCCTCATCCAGGTCATTGATAAACAGGACAGGCTCCAAAACCAATCCCTGGGGAACACCACTGGTGACCAGCTACCACCTGGACTTAACTCCATTCACCACAACTCTCTGGGCTCGGCCATCCAGCCAGTTTTTTATCCAGCAAAGGGTGTTCCTGTCTAAGCCATGAGCCACTGCTTTTCTAGGAGGATGCTGTGGGACATGGTGTCGAAGGCCTTGCTGAAGTCTAAGTAGATGACGTCCAGAGACTTTCCCTCATCCACTAGACGGGTCACCTGGTCATAGAAGGAGATCAGGTTGGTCAAGCACGACCTTCCTTTCATGAACCCCTGCTGGCTGGGCTTGATCCCCTGGTTGTCCTGTACACGCTGTGTGAGCTCACTCAAGATGAGCTGTTCCATAATCTTCCCTGGTACCAAGGTCAGGCTGACAGTCCTGTAGTTCCCTGGGTCCTCCTTACGGCCCTTCTTGTAGATGGGTGTCACACTGGCAAGCTTCCAGTCTTCTGGGACCTCCCCTGCTAGCCAGGACTGTTGATAAATGATGAAGAGTGGCTTGGGAAGCTCCCCTGCCAGCTCCCTCAGTACTCTTGGGTGTATCCCATCTGGCCCCATAGACTTGTGCATGTCCAGGTGGTGTAGCAGGTCATTAACTGCTTCCTCCTGGATTGTGGGAAGTCTATTTTGCTCTTCGTCCCTGCCTGCCAGGTCAGGGCGTTGAGTACCCTGAGGATAACTACTCTGACTCTTGAAGGCTGAGGCAAAGAAGGCATTAAGCACCTCAGCCTTTTCCTTGTCCTTGGTGACCATGTTCCCTCCTGCATCCAATAAGGGATGGAGATTCTCCAAAGGTCTCCTTTTGTTGTTAATGTAATTGTACATAATTTTTTATTATCTTATACCACTGCAGACAGGTTGAGTTCCAGTTGGGCTTTTGCCTTCCTAATTTTAACTCTGTGTGACCTGGGAAGATCCCTGCACTCTTTTTGGTTTGCCTGACCCTTCTTCCAGAGATTGTAGACTCTCCTTTTTTCCCTGCGACCCAGGAAAAGCCCTTTGTGTAGCCAGGCCGGTCATTTTCTCTGACACTTTGTCTTTTTACAGAGGGGGACACCCTGATCCTGTGCTTTTACAACCACTCTCTTGACTTAGTGCATATTCAGGATTCCTGGATTGGAGGGGGAAACCTCTCTGGATTAACACCTTGGCCTTTAAGAAAGTCTTGGGGTTCCAAAGCTTAAAAGAAGAAGAAAGGTAAAAAAATCCCAGAAGTTGTACTTTCTAAAATATCCCATTTATGGTATCAGATTTAGCAGCTAGTTCTTTAAATATGCTGATCGAGGTGTAAATTATTGCAAGATAGGAGGTAACCCGTAGCAGTAGAGCTCCAAGACTGCGATCTTACCAGAGGGAATTCTCAGGACTCGCATCCTGCCAAAGGCTCAAATATACAGGAATTGCAGACATTTTATTTGTTCTTCACAGCTTGATCATTCTAATGAACTTTTCCGTGATGCAGAGGGGTATGTGCAAGAAGTGCAGACATCCAAGTTATGCTAATAAGTTATGACAGCGACTCTTACATGGAAGAATATCAATGTCAGTTTTGATTTAAAAGTCATATATCCATGTTTAGAGCACTTCTAGGAACATAAAGTTCCGCATAAAAAGCAGATAATTTTATTAATTTAAATTATTTCCTTATGTAGGTAACATGTAACATCCTTCATGCCAAACTGTTCTTCCCTCGACTAAAATGACTGCAGCCAGCATCCTTCTCATATTGTTTTGAAATTTATAATACACTTTGCTTTTTTATCTAAGTTACGTGTAAATGTGTCTTTCTTTGTACTCGGTTCAGGTGGTGTGTACAAAAATTTGTTTCTATACTGATGTGCAACAGGATTCATGGTTGCTGTCAATAAAGCAAATGATTACTAGAAAAAGTAGGTGGTTACTCTGTAAGTTATGAAAGGTGAATTATGAAGTCTGCTGCTTTGAAAACCTTATAACCACGTGTTGTGAGCTAGTTTTGTAGATAAAATGTTATTTAGCTGGCAATCAGGAAAAATAGATTATAACCTCCTTAATGTGTTTGTGTAGCAGTACCAAAGACTGAGAGACAATCCAGTTAGATAGGCACAGGAACCAAGCCCTATGTTTTTAGCCAGTGGCTATTTGTTTGTAGCTTTTTGGGGCTTCAGACCGAGCTCTTTGGAGGTGTTTGAGGCCAGGCTGGATGAGGCTTTGAGCAAACTGGTCTAGCAGGAGGTGTCCCTGCCTGCAGCAGGGGGGGTTGGAACTAGATGCTCTTTACAGTCCCTTCCAACCCAAACCATCCTAGGATTCTGTGATTCCATGATTTTAACTATATTAATTCACTCTTAAGGCTGGGTCTTGTGGTAACATACTGGTTTTACTTCTTTGGTTCTGTATACGTAACATATTAAAATTTCTTCCTAGAGATCATGAGTGTATATACCCTTACTTATATTAATTTTGAATCATTCTGGATCTTTATAGTGTGCTGACTTTCTAAGAATTTTATGCATATGAAAAACCGTGTTCTGAATATTTACATATAACTTCTGGAGTTCTCTTTCAGCACTTACTTAGTATTTTGTGCTATGTTATTGACTTATTTATCGTTGTGGTTTTTGTTTCCTACCTATTTTTTTTAAAACACTGAAGTACAATTTTTTTTTACAAGGCCCATTATGAAATGCACTGAAATGTAGAAGTCCAAGTCATATTTGCCAGTTAAAAGTGGTGATCGTGTCTGTTTAATTTCAAATTAAAAATAAATATCAAGAAAAAATTAAAACATGAGAAGATATAAGAGTTGGATAGAAGTCAGTGCAGACTGCACCTAAATGTCATGGGATTCCTTCCTTATTGAAAAACTTTGAGGTACTCTCTAGCATAGGCCAACTTAGTGTGAATCTTAGATTTTTATCTATCCTTAAGGAATAAGAAAGCCAAAAAAACCCCATAAAAACACACAGTTGGGCAAAGCCCTGCTTTGTCAATAATACATTGTTCTCTTAGAAATTATCTTTGAGGAAATGATCTTTGAATTTTACCTGTTACATGCATATGTTTGGTTTAAAGTTTAAAATACGAAATCTCAGAGAACAAAAGAGGCAGAAAGTAAGTTGTACTGCTTTGTGAGTATGATCTTTATTTGCAGTAGTACTCGTAAAAGAAGCTGATTCTCAGAAGCACATTCTTTGTTCAGTAGGTGTTTCAGTAATATTTTTCCCTTTGTCTTTATCCTTAACTTTCAGATCTCTCATACCTTACAACTAAAAACTGTGATTCTTGATGAAATGATGTTTAATTTCTTAATGTTCTGAATTAGTAACTGAGTTATAAGTATTGATAGAGTAAATTTGTATATAAAAACTTTAAAATATTTAGGAATACACTGGAGCATATTCGGTGTGTTATAAGTTCATTTTGTATGTTCTGTAGCTTTTAAGCATTTAGATTTGAATATTCTTTTTTGTTCAAAAAATTAAGAAGAACTTTCTTTCTGTTTTAATCTCTGAAATATGCACTATATATTTTTGGAGGAGTTGTTTATTCACCTTACCCGTGGAAAATGGGACAGACTTCTGAGGAGTAATATAGAAATATTGCTCAGGTGTGCAGACATATGTTTAGGATGGAAGAAGCTCAGCTGGAGCTCAAACTAGAAAACAATTTCAAGAATAACATGGAAAACTCCTGTAGGTAAGTTAGTGCCAAGCAAAAGTTAAAGGAAAATGTGGCTGCATGGGACTGGCATCTTAGTTATGAATGGCACAGAAAAGGCAGAGAGTAGACTCTTCGCCTTGGTCTGCCTAGGAAAGGTCGGCTCCCAAGTCTCTGTGCTAAGAAGTGACAACAAAGTAAACATCAGACCACTGACAATGGACGAGGACTGAGTTAAGGTCCATCTGTACCAGCTGGACACATACACATGCATAATGGGATGCATCTGAGTTGGTGCACTGCAGGGCCACCATCTATCATATTTGAAAGGTTGTTGAATACCTAAGCAACTGGATAACAGCAAATATTGCACCAGCCTGCAAAAAGGAAAATTTGAGAAACTACGGACCAGTCAGTCTCACTTCGGTCTCTGAGGAAATTATGTAACAAGTGTTTGTGGAAGTTGTTTCCAGGTACATGAAAGCCAAGAAAGTGGCTGGGAAAACCCAACTCAGATTTACCAAGGGTAAGTTGTACTTGACCAACCTGATTGCCTTCTGTGATGAAACCACTTGATCAGTGGATGAGAGAAGAGTTATGGATGCTGTTTACCTTGAGTTGAAGAAGGCATTTGACCCTACCATCACTGTAGACATGTTGGTAAGAAGCTGTCTGGACATAAAGAGTCTGAAAAGTGCCTCACCTGCCAAGATCAAAGGATGATGTAATGTTGATGGCTTAAAGTCACACTGTCATCTGGTTACAAGTGGAGTTCCCTGAGGATCAGTGCTGGGCTTGGTAGTACTATTCAATAATTTTGTAGGTTTTCTAATTATAGGATTGAACCCTCCCTGAGTTTACAGATGACTTCAGAGTGGAAGGAGAGGTAGGTTTGTGGGAAGGAGGAGCCACTATTCAAAGAGACCTTGATAGGCTGGGAAATTGGGACAACAAGAATTGCATGAGATTTAACAAAGATAAACATGAAGTCGTGTGCTTGGAATGGAATAACCCTAAGTGGCAGAACAGGCTGGGAGTGACTGGCTGACATAGAGCTCTGCTACAAAGGACCTGGGGATCCCGGAGGACAACAAGCTTGAAGAAGGCAAACAGTGCATCAGGAAGAGAACCATCAACAGATCAAGGCATGCACATATTCTACTCATGCCAGCAGAAAGTGATTGGAAGGTTGGAGATTGCTGAGGGGGTAGAGATAGCTGGTTTTGCTGTGCCCTGTAGATACAGAGAAAAATACTCTAAATTGTGAGGGTGCATACAGTGACGGAAGAAGAGACAGTGGGCACAAGTTGCTTTAGGAGAATTCTGTCCAGATGAAATAAATGAATTCTTCATTGTGAAAAGATTAATTAATAATTAAACATGGGAATGGTTTTGCCAGAGGAGTGGTGGAAACTCTTTTGCTAGCAGTATTAAAGACTTGAAAGAACCTGGATAAACTATGCAGGGCCGCCAACCACTAGACCAGGCTGCTCAGAGCCACATCCAGCCTGGCCTTGAATGCCTCCAGGGATGGGGCATCCACGACCTCCCTGGGCAACCTGTTCCAGTGTGCCACCACCCTTTGGGTAAAAAACTTTCTCCTAATCTCTAACCTAAACCTCCCCTGTCTTAGTTTAAAACCATTCCCCCCTTGTCCTATCACTATCCACCCTCGTAAACAGGCGTTCACCCTCCTGTTTATGGGCTCCCTTCAAGTACTGGAAGGCCGCAGTGAGGTCTCCCCGGAGCCTTCTCTTCTCCAAGCTAAACAAGCCCAGTTCCCTCAACCTTTCCTCATAGGAGAGGTGCTCCAGCCCTCTGATCATCTTAGTGGCCCTCCTCTGGACCCGCTCCAAGAGCTCCACGTCCTTCCTGTGCTGGGGGCCCTAGTCCTGGACACAGTACTCCAGATGGGGCCTCACAAGAGCCGAGTAGAGGGGCACAATCACCTCCCTCTCCCTGCTGGCCACCCCTTTTTTAATGCAGCCCAAAACACAGTTGGCTTTGCGGGCTGCAAGCACGCACTGCCAGCTCATATCCAGCTTCTCATCCACCACGACCCCCAAGTCCTTCTCTGCAGGGCTGCTCTCAAGGAGATCTTCCCCCAGTTTGTATAAATACCTGAGGTTGCCCCGACCCAAGTGCAGCACCCTGCACTTGGCCTTATTAAACCTCATTAGGTTTACATGGGCCCACTTCTCCAGCCTGTCCAGGTCCCTCTGGATGCCTTTCCTTCCTTACAATGTTGTGGAAGTTGTGGTGGACTTTGTTTTGTACTGTGATTTGTCAAGTGTATAGCTTTACACACAGAAAAATGGTAGCTGAAAGCAAAATAAAAATCATTAATCTACATAGTGACATCTTAATCAAATTTAAATTATGTTTTTGTTGTTTTTTTAATTGATTTTTTTAAGGCTATTCTGTCTGCAGAATAATGTTCATAACTTATTACTGTCATGGATATAGTTAACAAATACTAATTCTATTTAAACAAAGTTTTGCTCACCTTAGACTTGACACTATAAATAAATGTATTTGTTTCATGAGGTACTGCAGTTTCTGTTCACAATTATGAATTAAGTTGTCTTGAATAGATTTAAGGATGTAAAAACTTTATTTCTGAAATTATTGGAAATTTGATGAAAAAATAGTTGGTAAATCTTTCTGAATTTGAACCTAAGTTGTCTGCAGTGTTGCCCTCATATGTATATACGTACAGCTCCCTTCTGGGGTATTCGTAACCTTGTAAAAATGATTTGGGTTCTGCTGGAGATTTCAGCTAAACTTGGATTTCTTGCAGTGGCTTCTCTAGGAGATGCACACATCTGCCTTCATGGAAAGATATTTACATGTACCCTAATGGGTGTCTTTTTTGTAGTGCTTCTAAGTTAATGCATAATGTACGTCAAAGTTGGCCAATTGCCTCCTGTTTTAGTTCAGTATCTTAAATGTATATTTTTCTGTGAGAAGAAGGAGGGATATTAATTGACAGTCTGCTTAATTGCTTTGTGTGGGAATAAGCGGTGGGTACATAGCAATTCTTAACTTTTTAACTTCTGACGTAGTGCATGTTTTGTACTCCTAGTTGAAGGCATAAGTTTTTTTCATAATTTCCTTATTAACCAATTTTGTTGGGTTATTAGACATTGTCGGTGGTGCCTCTGCTTTGCAGTTTTCAGTGTTCCTATTTCTTGCCAACATGATACAGAGGAATTGGACAGAGTATGCAGGACAGTATCTACTGATACTCTTGGATGTCACTTCCTTTTTGAAGTTCTGATGTGCAAACAGAATTGTTTGATCTGTGTTTAGCAATATCAAAGAGCAAGCTCAAAATAACTTTGCTATGGCAAGAATTTAGTGCTGTATTTTACCTCAAATGCCTGTGCATGTGTCACTCCCTTTCCTGTTCGTAGAGAAAAGGCACTTTAGGCACCTTTTGACACTTGGTAGAATAGCTTCAGTGTTTAATTTTGGTGTGCCAGATTTATAAAAGACTCATTTTTTAATAAAAATATTAATTGAGTAAAGTTAAAATTTATGTATGATGTATAAACAATTAAATTTTGTGCCTTTTTAGTTTACAGCTTTTGTGGTGTACTTTGGAAGCCTGTGTTAAAACATAGTATAGAACAGTACTGTACAAAAAAATTTCTAGGCATTTATGGTATTTGGAAAGTGAGGCTTATACAAAGATGTTGGAACAGATTTTTCAAACACAACACTTAGCTTTTCAACAGTATATAAATTCTGTTTAGAAAGTGTGTGAAAATACCCAAATAAGGCAAGAGGCAAGGGGTCAGAGTAGTCACTGTGAAACTTCGTTTCTTTTGGTGTGTTTTAAGTTAAATAGCTATCCTTGTCATGTAGAAGTGTAGGTGGAAAAATGGTGAATAACAGCAATATGCCTGTCTTGCTGGACTGCCCTTGGCTTTCTCAGATAAACATTTTCTTTGGCATCATTGTGAAATGCAAGTTGGGTACATGCTGCAAAAACTCTCTAGACTGACCGTGTAGAACAGCCAGCCTTGAGTGGCCAAATGTTTAAAAACATGCAAAGAGAGTTAATTGATTACGTCAGAGTTTTTATACTTATGGGAAGTAAAGTAAAAAATAAATAACCTTTCTATGTTGGAGGGGTGAAATAAGAAAGTGATGGATCAAAATCAAATAGAGATTTACATTTGGATTGACAAACCTCAGTAAAAGTGTAGGTAGTATTTAAAACATCATGCATCTTCCTCACAGTAGTTTCAAGGGTTGATCTGTGAGTACCAGTTCATGTACTTACTGCTCAGCAGAACTCTAAAAGGCTGCTGTTTGTACTCGTATTTTGCAAACAGGACTGTTCATTGGAAGTCTGCAGAAAAGTTCTCTCCTACTAATTTGCTTTGTAAATTTGGAAGTGATTGTTCTGTGAACCAAGTTGATTCAATATGAGTTTCTTCAGAAGTGGAGAGTACCTGTCAATCCTAACGTAGCTATGGGAGGAAGTGGCTGACTGTACTGTCAGTGTACTCTTTCACTGTTGCACTTCTCTTTTGTCCTGTACTAACATCTAGTAATTTGAAAATGACACTGCATAGTATTTAAAAGGGAGTTCATGAACGGCTGGGAGCAGAGAGGTGGGAATTGGGGAGAATGACCCCTAGAATCACAGTTAGTTTTGACTAGCTTTTGCTACTCTTTCTGTGTTTCTTGGTGGATGAGATTCTATCAGTGGGACAAAGCATGGAGAAACCAGAATGCATAATAGGGAGAAAACAATGATTCATGCTTCAGTACAAACCAGATGGATGTTGGGACGTAATTACAGTGTACAATCAGATCTGCAATGGTTAGTTTGCCTCAGCTCACTTGTAGCTCAGCTTACTGCTTTCTTTGGGTAGAAGGGCCTAGAGAGCCCTGCGTTCAGTCTGGCATAGAGTCACGGACCCCGAAGTCTGTTGGGAGGGGATGTGGGGAAGCAGATAGGCCGAATGTGTCTGCAGATTTCAGCTGTGGCCCATGGGGAAGTTGAAGAGGTTCGTTCTGTGAGAGCTTTTTGTGGTTTGAAAAGCTTAGCTACTTTGTTGCTCCCAGCAGTTGAGCACATACTGTTTTCAAAGTGGTAAAATGGGGGTGAGAGGAAGGATCTTTGATTTCAGTAGCTGAGAGAGCAGAAGTCTCTGGTTGAACCTGCACTCTCCCTCATGGTTGCCATCAGAAACTTAACCTTTCCTACTTCTGACTTGAGAACAGCTTTCCAAAAAACATGTGAATAGTTACCTGCTGTCTGGGTTAAGGAAGTCTTCAAGAAGTCTTTCATCAGTGGTTGAATCTTATAATAGGAACAAAAGTATTAAGTCAGTGGCAGTTCTATCTCCTGTGAACCAGAGGATGCCAAGGTGCCTGTTCTGTTGAAGTGCAGCAAATAGTTTCTGCCCAAAAATCTTCTCCCTGAAAAAGCTTCAGTTACTACGCTTTGGAGGGCTGAAATAGAAAGGGTTGGGAAAAGAACTTTTTCCATTTCCTTGAAAATTATGAAGGGAGAAATACTTACAAAAGGTAATGTAACATTACAGAAGTTGCTTAATGCACTATGATCAGCTATTCTACTAGAAATTTTTTTACAGTACTCAAAATCATTAATTTTAAATTAGCAGCGACCTTTTAATCCAATCCTACAAAGTTTTTTTGTTGAAAATTTAGTAGATTTCTGTAGATGTCTTCAAGGAACTGTGTATTCTAAATGAAGGAAGAAGTTAGCAGTTTCTGTATTTTTTTGTTTTAAAAGGGTTGGGGTTTTTTTGGGGTTGAGTCCATTTTTTTTCATGCATCTGAATAAAGCAAAACCTAAAAATTGCCTTAGTCTTAACTTGACAGTAAATTTTCTTAGCAGTATTTTATAGGTTCAGTGCCTCTGTTTTTGAAGTTTTCTTTATATACTTTTCAAGGGTATGACCAGTGAGCAGGATTTCAGTGTGTGGAAGTTTTCAGTTAGTTTTATCATCTACCTGGACTTCTGCAAAGTCTGTCCCGCACAACATCCTGGTGGCCAAATTGGAAAAATACAGATTTGATGAATGGACCACCATTCATTTTTACCAAATCAAAAAAAAACCGCACTGAGTTGCAGAAGGAATGTTGCACTTCTTTGTAGAATAAATGTGTATATGCAGATTTTGTCTTTTTCATGTATTCTTCCTCAGGAAGAAAGATGGATTTCCTGTCTTACTCTGTATTTAGCTATTATTACTGTTTCCCTTTTTCTTTACACATTAGTGGGAGAAAATGTTGAGTTTGTCTGTTGGTGAATTTTTCAAAACACATTTCTGTAACCATCTCTAATTACAGTGTGTTTTTTAAACAGAATTATTTTCATATATTCATGAAGAAATAGATTAAAAATTTCAAGTTTTAGCATTTTTTTGGAAGAGCCAAAACAACGGTATGTAACTTACTCAAAACCAGATTTCAGTAAATTTAGTTGAAAATTGGTACTAGGTCCACTGTAGAATTTTTTATTTAGATTATAAATGTAATCTGTTCATGTAAAAACATGCAACCTAGGTATTTTGTTATCTACCAACCAAAGAATAACAAGAGCACAATGTGAAAAATACATACTTATCAGACTTTGTGACACAGTTGGGAAAATCAAAGTATATATCAGATAAAATATTAGCATAAATTCTCATATATTTTAATATGAGAAGAAGAAACACCACTGGGAAGAATCTGGTGGTGAGTAATTCTTTGTTTGTTTGTTTTGGGGTGGTTTTTTTTGGTTTTTGTGTTTCCTTGATAAAGAGTCCATATTTTCCTTGAAATCTGTGGGAAATGAATGTGACCAATTTGAACTGTCATTGTCTCAAGGTAGACTTGAACTTTTTTGGAATACAAGAATACTTTATTTTTGAAAACATGTTTACAGTACTGTATACAGTTTCCTAACATGTATGTGAAATGTCACTTACAGGTGCTGACCTTAAAGAAAGAGCAAAAATGCACTCAAGTGAAGTTAGTTCTTTTGTCTCAAAAGCAAGAGCAACTATTAATGAAATGGGTATGTAACCGCTCCCTTGAACAATATTATTTTTACTGTAACCTGATAAGTGTTAGGTCAGAGGAATGACATAAACATGCTTGGTTAATTCTTGACAAATAGTAGGATATTGACAACTATTCATATTGATAAATACAAATCATGTTGCTTTACTATTCAAGTTGGACTTTTTTTTAGAATTGAAGAGTTGGGGTTGTTCAGCCTGGAGAAGAGAAGGCTCCGAGGAGACTTAAATAGCAGCCTTCCAGTACCTGAAGGGGGCCTACAGGAGAGATGGGAAGACACTCTTTATCAGGGAGTGTAGTGAGAGGACAAGGGTTAATAGGTATAAGCTGAAAGATTTAGACTAGACGTTAGGAAGAAATTTTTCACTATGAGGGTGGTGAGACACTGGCACAGATTGCCCAGGGAAGCTGTAGATGCCCCATCCCTGGAGGTGTTCAAGGCCAGGCTGGATGAGGCTTTGAGCAACCTGGTCTAGTGGAGGGTGTCCCTGCCCATGGCGGGGGGTTGGAACTTGATGATCTTTAAGGTCCTTTCCAACCCAAACCATTCTAGGATTCTGTGATTCTATAATGCTAGAAAAAGCTAAATCTGAGCGGAAATAGAGGTGATTTGCCTGCCTGTTTCCGTAAAGAATGGATTGTTCTGTGGTGCCGAGGTTTACTTTTGCATTCTTGTGGTTGGTATGATTAATACAGTCTTAAATACATTTTAGAAACATGGGAAACATCAGCTGTTGATAGAAAGTTAGCTATTCTGGCCTTCTAAAATTTTGTTTACTATGCACTTGTTCTGGTATAGCAAAACCTGTTAATAGTTCAAGATTTTAATTGACTTGTACCAGTTTTTAAGAATAGTAATTTTTCTGTAAATTTGCATTATGAATTCACATCAAATCATTATGTTTCTGCATCTCTGCTGATCAGTTTTAATTTAATTGTTTTTCAATAGGACATTGCCAGCATGTTCTGTCAGAAAGAGAAGTCAAGTGTTCCAAGTTTGAAGCAATTAATTTTATAAATTTGATTTGTATACGCAGCATATTTTGCCACTTGAAATTTTGGCACTAAACTCTGAGGAATATATCGTTTCTCAGAGAATGTTTTTAGACACATTTCCTTAATATTGGGTCAGATCTTTGTTTAGCAGAATAAGATGTATGGAAACCAATATATTTTGCAGGTAATTGACAGACTACTGAAGACTGGGTCTTTGATTAGGTATTTCATGGAGATACTTGTGTCCTTGAATTAATATCTTGTCTTTGAAATGCAGCAGATCCTCAAGATTCTTTAAATAAATATAGTCAATAAAATATCTAGAAGTAACAGATCATTAATTTCCTGCAGCTGATGCTGTCTCGTGCTGGCATTTGCCCTTTTTTTGGAAGGCTGACCAAGAGGCAACAGGTTGTTCCATTTAGTTACTTTGTAATATTTTTGGGAGGCTTCCCTAGCTCTAGATAATAATTTTTCAGTCTTTCTTGGACTCAAGTTGCTGAAAGTACTCTCTGAGCTGCTATTAACATAAAAATTTAAATTAAATAGTGGCAATTGGTTTTAAGATTTTCCTATGATCAGGAAATGTTTAGGGTTTGGCTTTTCTTTAAATTTGATTAATTTTTCAAGTGAGAAAATTCCTAAAGTCTCTCAGAAGTATTCGGATTTGGCATTCTGCACTGAATTACTGGGAAATATACACAGTGATTTGATGCTTTGTTTTGCTTCAGAGTTGAAAAGACTTTAAGGCAAATGTTTGATTACTTTCAGCTTCATTAAGGTTCCTGTGAGAGTGTTTAGTGACTAAATAAATAAGCAAATTTTCAATGATATCTAAAAGGTTTACAGTGGATCTTTATGTTAACAGTGAACTACTTGAAGTTTAGGAAAACAGTGTGAGTGCTTTCATTCATTGATCTCTAGTCTCCTTCTCAAGAAAGAAGCATGAAATTATAACTGGAATTAATATTTGAGAATAGAGGTCACTGAAGTACCTAGATAGAAGGATTTGTGATGGGGTGTAGTAACAGCAATTAGACATGCTGAAGGTTGGAATACAGAAATAATTTGAACGTTGCCCTTGCCTGAAATTGTAACAGAACTTCTGCTTAGGTTGGATGAGTGTTTCTCTTCCCTTTCCCTTCTTCCCATTTTTCTTCCCCTTTTCCCTGCCTCCTTCTCTCAGTTCTTACTCCCTCCTTCCCCTGATTTTGCCATTTTTGCTTTAAAAACTAAACAAAACAGTCACTACAAGTTTATTTAATGGTTACATGATATTTGGCCATCTCCCATTTAATTTCTTAAAGGCTTTTTTCAGGATTAGAGAAGAATACTGAGATATAATTTCTAATGTTATTGGTCAATTTTTATATCATATATGTTTGGACATGCATACTTTATAAGTAGCTTATATTTTTCAGTTACATAAAGTATTCCCACTGTATACATACTTTTGAGGCATTGTTTTTTAACATATGATGACAACAGCAGATGTATTTATAGGATGGATCTGATATTTTCTGAAGTGTCTTTGCAGAGCGATTTAAAATGTAGTTCCCTACATCAGGAACTGGTAGAGAATATAATAAACTGGATTTTACAAATGAGATTGGATTAGATTAGATGGGTACACAAGGCATCATGTTCTGTGATGCCCTTGTGAACAGAAGTGGACATTAATTTTGTAACAAGTCAGATGTTCTCAGTTCTTTTTTCCTTCTGAAGAAGTGATCTGGCATTACAGAACATGACTTTTGTAGAAGTAATTGGACATTGTATTTGCATTTGATTACTGCATTGTATCTGTATATTGAAAATAATAATGATGATTTTTTCCTGCTCAGCAACAGAATGTTATGAGGTGGTTAAAGAGGGGAAACAATTTTCAAATTATTATTTGCCACTGCAGAATACTATATAGCCAGGGAACAATATTTCCAATCTCCCACTTTGTGCTTTTCTATACAAGTTTAGTGCTGTAATCTCATTTATAATGTGTTCTACTTTTTGGTTTTCAAAAGTAGGTCATGTTTTGGTGGTTGCATTTGTGTTCAGATGTGTGACCTAGTAAGGAGATGCTTCTTTTTGACAATATTGTCAGAAAGACCATTACAGCAACTGTGTAGACAAAATACACAACAGGCTAGTTACATCTTGAGCAACTGGATAAACTTAGCTTTTTAGAATTGACAGGCTTTGTCTTTCTTTAGTTCATGTCAATTTCATTACATTTAAAATCCTTATGCTAGTGGTTTAGTAGTAACAAGCTGTAGTACCATTTTGGAATGCAGCTACAGAAGAGAATTTTCTGGAAATTAAAAGCATACCACACTTGTTTTTATGGGATTAATTTATAGCTTCTTGATAGATTTGGGTGAAGTATTAAGACTGCAGTAAATATCATTTGGTATAAAAATAAGCACTTAAAAAAAAGAGCTGGAAAAATTGTACTGAACCATTAGCTGCAGTTCCAGTTCTTAAGTTGATAAAAATACCAACACAGCCTCTATTTTTAACAGTTGTTGCTTTTGCTAAAATTATACTAGAATTATGGGGGTTAGTTTGGTTGATTAGGGGAGTTTTGTTGTCGATGTTGTTGTTGGGGTTTTTCTGATAGCAGGAATTATAAAACTACTTGTCCATCACTATATTTTGCTTAAGGGTCCTTGTTACTGATGTAAAGGTTGGCTTTACCTTCAAAAAAACTAGGAGACAAAAGCATTAATAGATCTCGTGCAATGATGCACAATGAAATAGGCCCAACTAAATGAAATAAAATGTTGCTGAGGCCCAGGAACCATTTTTTTGTTGTTGTCGTTTTGACACTGGGGGGGGGGGGGGGGGAAAAGCTGCCATTGTAGGTCAGATCTTCAACATGTATTTTGTGGTACGACTCCCGCTAAGGCTGTGTTGTTCTTTGTACTGGCCGTGGGATCTGGGCTGTGATATTAGCATTGTATATATGTTACTGGGTGAGATTTCAGTTGCAAATGAGGCTGAATGCAGTAACTACGCTTCTCCATAAAAATGCTTTGTTTAACAGAAAGTAAAAGTGAAGCTGCAGAAAGAATTTGAACTTGGCAAATACTTGTGATTAGTCAGAGGGACGTTTGGCCTCAATCTCTGATAAGTAAAGAACACCATTGATCAACAGAACACTTCCAAATAACATAGGTGCAAGTACCTAAATCCTGCGCATGGAGGAAAAAAAATTGTAGACTGACTTTCTTGGTTACTTTATAAAATCAAAGGTAAAGTGTGGTCAGGCTTGATTTTTATGTCACATTTGGAGGCAAAACACCTTGCTTGTGGCGTGGTGAAACCTAGATTTGAACTAAGCTAAGAAAGGAATTTTTAGTAAAATATTAATGTTACTTGTTTTCTGTTGGACATGTTCCATTTTAACAAATCTTATAGTGCTTTAAGACATCAGATTAGTTTAGATGCATAGGTTGTGATATAACTTTAATAAGTAGTGCTATTTAGTAAATTTGTTTAGACATAGTTTTCACAGATGTGGTTAGTTTTGGCGTAGTTCAATTTGAATGAGATCATGCTGAATGAAAACCTTGTGATCAATTACTTGTATTTCTTTTATTGTGTGCTTTTTCTTTTATTCAAAGCAGATTACAGATATATTTTTTTTCCTCCTTAGCAATTTTCTGTCGTTCTGGCTTCTCTCAGTCATCATCAAAGTTTTAACTTACATAAAAGAGTGCTTTTGCTCTTGTTCGTCCTTCAAGAGAACAGTTTCTTCTCCAAAAAGTTCCTTTTTTGGCTATTGGAGATTGTGCATCCTTGAAACTCTTAGGTTGTGCTGCATTATGTGCTACAGTTTGATTTTGGATGCAAGCTGTCAAAACTTGATCTCAGAGGTTCCAAGAGTGGGATCAGAATTATATGTTTTACCTTCCCATTGTAAAGTCTCAAAATTAGGCAAGAATGATCACTGAAGAGATTAGTACAGTGCCTTATTTCACTGTTTGAGTTTCTGGGGCGTCTGTGGAGCTTTGGTTAAGATTAAAAATCCTGGTTTATTGGTGAACACTCCAGACCTGATTACTACTCTGAGAAATGACTGCTTGTGTAACATTGACCAAATCCATTTGTGTTTGCTGGAGGTAAATCTGGGCAGCAAAGATGGAGTGCTCTAGTTTAGAAATCCGGAGAGAAGAACTGTGGTTTTCTCTGTTAGGGAAAAGCAGATATAGGCTATAACATAAAAAAATATTCACTAGGAAGCTGAATGAAATATCGCAAGTAGCTATCAAATTTGGAAAAGGACAAATATACAGCCAGCAGTGCCGTGCTTAGCAGCTGTCCTTAGGCAGGCATCATGGTCTCCCTATGTTGCTGACAATGTGGAAGGGAGATTTTGTCACACTACTGCTGTGCTATGTTGTTGCTTGTTCCATTAAGTGTAGAGCACAGCTAATACAGCGCAAGACTGCTAACAGTCTGAACATGTTGCTGAGCTGTTGGTTGTTTTCCAGTAGTAGATTTACTGCTTGTCTTAACATAGAATTAATTTAAGATACCCTTTGACTAAGTATTGTCTGTTTCCTAAGTAGACTGTCCTTGCAGAGCTGAAATTATGTTTTTTTGTCAAATTGCATTGGATTGTTTTTAATTAAAACACACAATACTAAACTCTGTACCATTATAGAGGCAATGAAGGCAGCGTTAAACTTCTCTACCAAGTTGTGTATTAGCTATTTGTATGACAGCATTGCTTCCACAATTGCTAATATACTTTTTCCCCTTTATAAAAACTTTCTAAAAACTTTTAAAAAAGATGCAAAAACATCAGGCCTGAATAGTAGGATAAGCAGTTTGTTCTTCCTTATAGATCTGATGTTTAGGGAAGGAGGTGGCTTTGTATCGCTGATTCATTGTTTTGATCCCTGGCACTACTATACAGCCTTGACAGAAATTAACACAGCCTTAACTGTAGTTCACTTCTTCTGGTAGTAGTTCCAAATGCTGTGCTGTGAGGAAAGAGACTGTGCCCTGGACATGACTCTTTAATTTTCTTACTGTAAAAAGTAACTGTACCAAAAGAAGGGTGCTACTTTCTCCGATGGTTTATTGAGATCGTGAATTTGCACATGAACAGTTAACACATGCTTCTAGTATAACTTGCTGTCCAAGGCTTCTGCTCTTTCTCTAGGGAGCCACATTGTGTATGTTTGATGTGTTGGGAAACTCTACCCTCTCCTTGCTCTGTTCGGATTTGAAACTGCATGTCTGAGTACCTGAATGAGAAGTAATAGTTTGGTAGCTCATTTTGTTTGCCTGTCTCAGTCTCTGGCTCTGTACCAATTGGTATTCAAAGGGCATTGACTCCTGGAGTGGTACTGAAAGTGTTATGCTGCTCTTCTATGTAAGAAATCCCAAGCTCATTGCTTGGCTCCAGCATTAGGTTTTCACTCCAGAAAAGCATGTTCAAGTCTTGTATTAAGTGTGGCTTTTGCCTAGGTATGAGCTGCTTTGATGATATTGCCAAGCTAGTTTATAAAAAAAGTATTTTTCAATGCTTACTGTGAAACATTAGGGAGTGTTTCCTCTGCAGTGTTCAGGGAATGAGCTGACTGAAATATTAAGCTAATTTAGAAATGAAGAGATTTTAGCACCAGAGTGGGGAATGTAGGTATACGGAATACTGCTGAAAATAGATACAGGAGAAAAATCCTAGAAATGTTCAGCTAAAATGGTCACACACTGAGACTTTCTTTGTATTGTACCAAACAAGAATGCTACTGGTACTAGAGGATATCTTGTCTTCATACTGTAAATCAAAGAAGTAGGCAATACAAAAGTGAAAAACTTGTCCCATTGGATTATCTTTACTATTAGAGATTATAGTTATGCTGTTTTTTGAATTTTATTTTCTGTGCACTCTAAGAAAGAAAAAACTTAAATAGAAGCAGAGTGTAAAAATCTAACCCAAATCATTTATCCTTGGCATTATCCTTTTGTTTCATAAATTCAGTGCTTGAATATGTGCTGTACTATCTGTGTGAATAATAAGTTCATAAATGTGCTTAGTAAGGATGAGAAATAGAAATAATTTTCATTTTTCTTATATCCAAAGGTTTCTACATTTGCACAGAAAGTAGATTCTGTCATATAGGGTTTACTTCATTATTGTTTTACTGAGGGCAGAATAAGACTACGAGAAGAAACATGAATAAATACGAAGAAACTGAGGAATCAGTTTATCAGACTGAAGTGTGTCACAGAAGATGGATGAAATATCCAAACCATTTTATATATAGTACAAAAAGTACTATATAGTACTATTTTTATATAGTACAAAAAGAGAATCATGGGAGAGTGGGCTACAGAAGACTACCTAAAGACTTTGGTTAAAGCACCTCATTTATTCCCATTAGTTTCCCAGTTTATGCTCCTATTATCAAGCATATAAAACACACTGTCGCTGTTACCTGTAAATAATAGAGTACCAAGCAGAAAATTATAAAATTACGAACATAATATTCCTACAGTAAGTATTTTTTTGTCAATTAAAAAATATTTTTCTAGGTCATTTATAAGAGTGAGTGAACACTGGAAGAAACTGGGAAATTAATAGGATTGAGGGAGATGCCCTAAGAAAAACTTTTAACTACTTGTTGTAGTAAAGGGAAGACAAACTTTGCTAATATTTTTTTGCTTAATAATCAGTTGTAAGCTATATGGAGTAACCATTTTCATTACATCAAAATTTCTTTACAAGTAATTTTTTTTTTTAATGCATCTCCTTCTTGCTATCAACTGTCTGCCTGAACTTTGAAGGTATTAAAGCAAAGATGATAATGTTCAAATAAATCTATCAACAGTAGCAGTCTATTAAGCTTTCTATCTGACGCACAGGAATTAGAGGGTAGCTAAAAGCCTTCCACAGTTGTAAATAGCAGATGTATGGAGAAGAACTGTGTATCTCCAAATGCACATGTAGACTGTTCAGACTTAAATTGTAGTCATGTTTTTCCACATGTTTTTGGAGATAATTAAATAACATATGTAAATGTATAAGTTACTTTAGCCACTCTTTCATTCTCTTTGCAATTATGACAGGTAAAGCTTTATAGCATTTCGTTACTTGTGTTGCACAAAAATGATTTGACCAATCTTTGCCGTCATAGAATCATAGAATGGTTTGCGTTGGAAGGGACCTTGAAGATTGTCATGGGCAGAAGCACCCTCCACTAGACCAGGTTGCTCAAAGCCTCATCCAGCCTGGCCTTGAACACCTCCAGGGATGGGGCATCGACAACCACCCTGGGCAACCTGTTCCAGTGTCTCACCATCCTCACAGGAAAAAATTTCTTCCTAATATCTGATCTAAATGCACCCTCTTTCACCTTAAAATAGTTACCCTTATCCTACCACTACTCTCCCTGGTAAAGAATCCCTCCCCATCTCTCGTGTAGGCCCCTTCAGGTACTGGAAGGCTGCTATAAGGTCTCCCTGGAGCCTTCTCTTCTCCAGGCTGAACAACCCCAACTCTCTCAGCCTGTCCTCATAGGGGAGGTGCTCAAGCCCTCTGACCATCTTCGTGGCCCTCCTCTGAACTCACTCCAACAGGTCCTTCTTGTGTTGGAAGCCCCAGAGTTTCAAGTTCATATAGTGAGGTTTGACACTCTCTTTTAGGCACTTTCATATGTTGCTACGTACACTGGTTGGTTTTCATAGTGTTATGGCATGGATGAAAACGCTTGTTGAAGTGTTTGGTTTCTTTTAGCTTTTTTCCTATAGAAAAGCCTTTTCTTATGGCCGTGTTTGCAATTGAAAATACTAACGAATTGTTGCAGTCATTGACTTGATAACAGATTTTGCAAGGCAAGGGAAATGCCTGCAACATAACTGATTGTGCTTTCTAAGTACAAAGGTCATATACTATCTTAATGTTATTATTGTTCTTTAGGAAGGGTCCCAAAAGATGAAATCAAGATACAGTATTATATTGCAATTTTTATTTTTTGTTTTTCTGAGTTTCTATGACATAAATTAACTTCTGTGAAAGTATAATTTTGTGAGTAAAGTGTTCCTAATATAAAGAATATTTTAGTTAGTGTAATTGCCCAGGGACCGCTTCTACTTGCCACTCAAGGTGAATAGTTTATGCCCTTTTTTTTTTTTTTTGAAGGGAAAAATCTTAATTTTGTGCTCAAGAGCAACATCACCAAGAGAGATCAAAAATCTGGGTAGTGAACAGGTGGAAGAGAAGACTATTCTGAGTTACAAAATATGAATATTTAGGTATAAACATAATTATTTTAAGACAACAACAAAAAACCTATTCACAGTTATTATAGAAAGATGTAAAGGACTATTCATGTGGTTTTATAGAAAACTGCAGCTGCCTGTCAAGGCCCTGATGAGGCAACGCCTTGTGATGTTTCAAGACATTTTGATTGTAGATTCCTAGTTCTATTCCTTGCTGATAAGAAATGAAGAATGCACTGAAGGCTTAACTCCGCTCACTAACAAAGGACTTAATCTTACTCTTGCAATGAAGCAGCAGATGTTTGCTGAACAAGGTTACTGCCTCCAACTTGAAGGTGCCAACAAAACCAAAGTTAATCTAATACAGGGCCTGCATGACCACCGACTCCATTGGTTGAAAGGCTTAATGCTACCCGTTCCCCTTTGGCACATACAAGATGCAGAAAGGTGGTTCTTCCCATGATAATTAAGGAGACACTCCTCACCACTTCCTATGCTAGTTGGGGAGACACCTCTGTTGCTTCGTATGCTAGTTGAAGAAAGTTAGGTGAAGACCTGAGAACTTCTGTGTATAAAAAGTGAATAAACAAAGAGAAGATGCACTTGTGACCATCACCTGAGGACTCCTGAGGTGCTGACAGACTGATTGAGCAACCCCCACCCCAAGATGATGGCACTTGTCTTCAAGGATCCAAAGACTGGTGGAAACTTTTCTCTCTCTCCTCTCCTTTTCCTTTCTCTTTTCTCTTCAAGCATCTCTCAATCTCTCTCTCTCTGGCACATATGATAATGCCTTATAAGTTTTATGCCAGCTTCTTTTGTGGTTGTTTAGAAAGTTTTCCGTAGACTGTTCGTTTTAGTACTGAAAAGTGATTGCAAGTTTTGTGAGCAGTTGCAGGTTAAGTGATTGCAAGTTTTATAAGCGGTTGCGGGTTTCTTAGTATTGTTGGTAGTTATGCTGTTGTATCTCATTGCTGTAAGTTTTGATGTTGTTGGCTGGTGGTAGTGTTGTCATGAGTTGTCTTTACCAAGTAATTTTTTTTTTTAATAATTCTGTTACATTTTCACTTTTTACATCCTGTGTTTACCTTTTTCCCCTAAAGAAATTGTTTGGTGTCATCTCACTGTAATTTGCCCCAAGGGAATACACAGAACCTCTGTGAACCCCACTCATCCCACCCAGGGTGGTTTTATGAGCTGGGCCGCGATGCAAGCTAGCATGTAGTTTTAAATAATCACTAATGCTGGTTTAAAATTCCTGTTTACATCTCTGACCTTTGGAATACTCTTTCCTAACTTGTAACCAGAAAATTTGCAGAATTTGAGTTAATGAAGAAACTCTGTAAAGTAACAGATCTCTAACCTTTCTTTCAACATTACTGGTGTAGGAATAGACTTGAAGTATTATGTAGTTTTAAGCTATTGTTAGTTTAAATGTTCATAACTAAGGTGTAAATAAGTACATTGTTTTCTAATAATAAATGCAAACCTTATGATTCTTTATTTGACATTTTCACTCTATGATACAACTTCTGTTTCTTCTTTCTTGCTTTCCTAATGGCTGACCTATCAATTATGGAATCTACGAATACATGTTTCATTGTGTTTAGACATTTTTGGGGCATATGACCCTTCTTTTTATTAATTTGAAGGCTGTTACTGCGTTTAAACAAATGTACTAAGAAACAGAGAGAGCTTTCTTATCTGCAAGTTAAAATTTGTCCTTGAGAAGGTGATGGACCAACTAATCCTGGAAACTGCTTTTGAGCACATGGAAGACAAGGAAGTCATCAGTTGTATTCAGCATAGATTCACAAAAGTGAAATCATGCTTGACCAGCCTTATAACCTATGATGAAATGACTAGTTTGGTAGATAAGCGAAGAGCAGTGGATATTGTCTACCTTGTCTTCAGTAAGGTTTTTGACACTGTCTCATAGAGTGACACACTCTCGTAGAGTAACTGATGAGTATGGACTAGATAAGCAAACAGTGAAGTGTGTTGAAAACTGGCTGAATAGATGGGTCCAGGAGCTTGAAGTCTGCTTGGAGTCCAGTAGCCAGCTGTGTGTACCCCTGGGGCCAATACTGGCTTCAGTCCTATTCAGCATCGTTAATGATCTGGATGATGACACAGAGTGTACCCTCAGCAAGTTTGCTGATGATATAAAAGCGGAAGGAGTAGCCGAGGGACCTCAGCAAGCTGGAGAAATAGGCTGACAGGAAACTCATTAAGTTCAACAAAGGAAAGTGCAGAGACCTGCACCTAGGGAGAGATGACCCCATGCACCAGTAAATGCTGGGGGCTAATGATCTGGAAAGCAGCTTTACGGAAAAGGCCCTGTGGGTTCTGGTGGACACCAAGTTGAACATGAGATGGTACTGTGCCCCTTTGGCAAAGAATGCCGATGGTATCCTGGTCTGCATTAGGAGGAGTGTTGCCAGTAGGTAGAGCGAGGTGATCCTTCCCCTCTGCTCAGCACAGGTGAGTCCACTGCTGGAGTGCTGTGCCTAGTTCTGGGTTCCCGAGTATAAGAGAGAGATGGAGCTTCTGAAAAAAGAGTCCAGCGGAGGGCCATGAAGATGATGAATGCACTGGAGCATTTCTCCTAATAGGAAAGGCTGAGCAAACTCGAGCTGTTGAGCCAGGAGAACAGAAGTCTCATGAGGTGATCTTGTCTGTGTATATAAATACCTAAAGGTGAAGATGTTAAGAAGATGAAGGTAGGCTATCTTCAGTGGTGCCCAGTGACAGGACCAGAGGCAATGAGCGCAAACTGGAACATGGGAGGTTCGTTCTGAACGTTGGGAAACACTTATTTACTGTGATGGTGACTGAACACTGGCATAGGTTACCCAAGGAGTCTCCCTCCTTGGAGATTTTCAAAAGCCTCTGGACATGAACTTGAGCAGCCTGCTCCAGCTGGTGCTGCTTGAGCAGAGATGTTGGACAGTGACCTCCAGAGCTCTCTTCCTACCTCGACCATTCCATGATTTGAAGTTTTCTTATGTGCTGCAGGCATATGCAGGCAGATATTTGCCACACTTTCCTAATCTGCTAGAGTTAGATAATGAATTGTGGAACTTTTTTTATATCAGTCAATTTATAGCGTACTTTCCTCCAGTAATCCATGTAATATTTGCACTATGCAGTATATTTTTGGACAATTGATCCTTCTTTCTTTATGTTTTATGAAATCCATTATTCAAAAGCAGAAATGAGCTGCTAGAAATGCCCTCTGAAGTTGCTTGTCCTAGTAGGCTGTGCACTAATCAGCATTATTTATCAAATGATCAGAAATTTGGAATAAATAAATAAAATGGAATAACTAGCTTGGACAATTTCTTAATTTCTCCACTTGGTGGGAAGTCACTTGTGCTGTCATGTAAATTTGAATTCTTTTGCTGCTTCTGCCTTAACTGGAGACTCACAGTTTTTGAGGGAAGTGGAGTACTTTCACTACTTTCTTTTCAGTCAGTACTGGGAAACAAGGCAAAATTACTTGCATGTATAAATTGTTGCTATTTTGCCTTTACTGTATTTATTTATTAATTCTTCATGCTTCTTCCTTCCTTCTTCCTCAGTATCTGCAGGAAGTATATCTTTCCTGGTTGATCAGAGCATTTAATTGTCTGTCAATAGTGAGAAAGTGAGGTTATGCAGGAGTAAAAAAAGGCTGCCTGA
This sequence comes from Pterocles orientalis, assembly GCA_011057875.1. Classification (NCBI taxonomy): domain Eukaryota; kingdom Metazoa; phylum Chordata; class Aves; order Pterocliformes; family Pteroclidae; genus Pterocles; species Pterocles orientalis. The sequence goes on from WKFP01014285.1 coordinate 52,916, forward strand.
TAGTTACTAAGAAAGTATCAAGTGTAATTCAGTTGCCCCTCAGATATTACCTTGCATATCTGTAACTTTATAAGAACTTTTAAAATGAATTAGTCAGAGGACTAAATACTCACGTGTGATTCAGGTCGGGGAATGTCAGTGTCCGCAATGTATGAATCAGCTGTGTGGGCTTTGTGACACACATCTGAGAAACTATTTAGTGGTTGAGTCCTCCAGATCTGATGCCTGTATGCATATGCTGGTCTTTCATTTATCATAGAATCATCTCTAAGCAGAAAGGAAATCCCTTGTTGGTCACCAGCTGTGAACATCATGTGGAAAGTCACCTAAATATGAAATAACAATTGCTTGCTTCAGAACAGTTCTGATTCTTTGAGATTACTTCCCACACATTACATATGTTTTTTTGAGCTTAAATGCAGTCCTCCTCCTGTGACATTCTGTACGGGTGACAAAACTGTGGGAGAGTTTAGCTTACTCTACTCTTTATGTCTTTCAGTAATGGAGAGTCACAGGAAAGCAGGAAGCATGTCAAGACTACAACATGCTGCTGGTCAGCCTAATCTAAAACTACATGTAATATATATATTTGCCAGGAGTACATTCCTGAAGTTGAGCTGAAGATCCACAGTTACTACAGAGTAGGAAACAGGCACATTTCTTTATATTGCTATATATCATATTTTCTAACTTTTGTTTGAGCTTTTTATGGGTTTATCGAACTTAACTAGCTGTATCATGTTATTATGTTTAGTTTCTCTCGCTGAAGTTTTTTGCATGCCATTAATTTCTTAATTCTTCGGTTTACCTGTTGGTCACCCCACCTGTATCTTGTCTTGAATGGCCAATTAATACCTTTTTATATATGTTGTATCACCTTCTATCCTAACCAATTATTCCTCAAATAACTTAATACATAAAAATAATTTTGATCTGCTTGTTCATGTTTGTCTCCTCTTCAGCTAGTCTAAACTCTGTTTCTAATCCTGTGATCTCGATATAGAAGTGCATTTTTGTCTTACAGCTGGCTCTGTTGCTGCCTTTTTCTTTACTGTGCTCAGGATGTTCCTTTGCTGTAGTATCTTTAAGCATTGATATTATATTAGGACATGACTATTAGCTTTTTCTTAGGGCACTTTTTTTATATGCAGAATGGAAGTGTATGTACAGAATATGGAGCGTATTTTAAAATACAGTAGATGTGTGAAGTAATCCTTTGTTAATTCGTTGTATGAACTGGCTTATTATTTAGTGTGCTTTATATTCCATACTTTGATGTACCACACTAGTTCAGTGCAATTCTCTGGCTGCAGTTTAATCTTGCTTATTACTTAGTCTTTTCTTAACTACTTCTAACAACATTAATCTGTGTGTATGCATTACTCTTGTCTGTGTGTTGTACACTCTAATTCGGTTTAATTATTTTGTTTCTTTTGCATATATTTCTAATTCCTTTTGTGCACTTTATTATGCAGCTCATGATTGCACATTGATAAACCTGTATCAGATCTAGAATCCAGCACTAATGATTAGTAGTGCAACAATTGCCTGAAATTTATGTTATTTACAGTGTGACAAAAATGTGGAATGTTAGAGAATAAAACCTTTAAATAGTTTTTTTTCTGTCACTCATAGCAAATGAGCCTTGCCATGTAGAATCATTGGGGACGTTGACCTGTCTGCTTAATTTATTATTAAAATTTGTGTGCATACAACTCAGTTAAGTCTACACGGCATGATTTGTCAAACATCATCTCTGTTTTTGTTATCAGTTGAATATTTTTGGCAGTTGCATATTAAAATTATGCAGATAAACATGAACAAGTGCTTCTTGTGCTACGAAATATGAATATTGCAAGAAGCTTTACCTTTGGTAATAAGTTCTAGTGACTTAGAAACTCAGTTTACAATCCAGAGAAATTGTTAATTTATTTCTGTGTTGTTTTTTTCTGATGCTTCACAAGAACATGTTAAAAGGATTAAATTCTTCAATTCTTTTGATAGGTATGCACAGAGCTATTGTATATAATTTGTATTTTGCCTTTCATTCATTGTCAACTTCCACATCAGGTGATCCATTAAAATTAACGTCCTTGGGAAGTGATGGCTCTAACATATGTTATCAAACTGCTTTTCCTCCCTTTGAATAATGAATTCTAGTATTTATTGATAGGAGTGCTGGTTATAATTCTTGAAACCAAGCTGTTTTGTAATACCATTTCTGTAAGTTTTATTTCCATGTGTAGTAGTCTACTTGAATTGTACTATGGCTAAATCTGGATGCTACTTATCATAGAGAAAGTAGTCTGCCTTTGTGTACTGCAGAAAAAACAGTTTTCCAGATACTGTTTGCTGTTCTCTGAGAAATGGAACATAAATGCAGACAGTAACCATAGGAAACTAATTAATAATGACTATGCCTTCATTTTCAGGCAAATTATTTTTCATCTACCTTTGACAAACACAAGATTCCTTTAAGACAAATCCTAGCTGTATCAGCCTTGAACTTGGATTGCAGTACTGTTTGGCAAATTGGTTGTGGTGGTGGGGTTATGAGCGACCCTGCCCTGCTGGAAAATGAGAGTTGCCTTCCCTTCTTGCCTTCCCATATAACCAAGAAAAGTAGATAGAGAAAGAGGGGATTGTACTTCTATTCCACTGTCTCCTATACTGTCTGTGGTAGATGGCAAATGTAATGGACACTTTGGGCTCTTTTAAGTGACTGAAAGTGCTTGATGTTGCAGTCTTTTTGACACTGGAATTGATTCAGATAATCCCTTTTAATCATGATCTAAACCAGCAACCAAGGGACTTCGATATAAAGCATCTGTTATAATCTTGAAAAACACTGGCTAATTTTTGTTCTTTTCTTAAAGACAATTGGCTTTTCATTAGTAGTTAAACCTAAAAGGATGTTGATTTGCAGCTAAAAATAGCCTTTCATTTAATTTGATGTTTTGTTTTGTTACCCAGTGAGAGACTACCTGTTTGTGTACAGATTTATTTCTACTGATGTACGTTAACATTTAATTGATTTTTTTTTAAATAAGTTATCGGAAGTGTATTTATCAGAAAGAAAAAAAGGTAAACCTAGGTAGCACAACCTCTAAATTTAGAAGTAACTAGCTCATTAAATAAAGGAAGTATTATTTGTAATTAATGCATGAAATTAATCATTTTTGGTCACATTACCCTTCCAGATTTTGAAAGGAGAAAACATTCTCTCCCCCTTCATTTTCGTTTATATTTTGGCAACAGGTTTTTTTCTTTTTCAATTACCAACTAAGACTGAATGAACTGGTCATTGGATTCAAGTAGCTGAAACATTAAACCAAAGAAAATATTTTTTTAACATATGTAGAAAAAACTATTGCTGTCACGGACTGGTTTAACATTTCGACAAGCTATACACCCAAGAGTTCAGCTATATGAATTGCTTTTGACTGTCTTTGAAACTGTAGGACCAAAACTGTACTACTCAAATATTGTTTGAGTATTGTTTAAAATTATTGATAGCTTGTGGTAAATGTTATGTTAAATATAATTAAAGCTGTAATATACGAGTTTATTTTTCAAGTAAAAAATGCATTTTAAAATCAAACTTCTAACTCAAAAGGTTAAGTTAAGGGAACTTAAACGAGGTGAAGAGCGGTACTTTAAGCTGTTTAAATTACTTCCCCATGTCAGAACACTGATGATAAATTAAATACAAACTGTGCTATGGCCACACAGGTTTCTGAACTCTTGCTACTTGTCATGTGTACTGGCAGCAAGTGCATCTGTTTATCAGACTGAAAACTTTTCTACATTCCATTAAGCTGTTACCTGCTGCTTTACAGGAGAAAAGGGGCAATACTGGTGGCCACACTGTCTGGGAATATTAAGACACAAAGAGCTTCCAGCAATGCTAGCATCACAGATATTTATGATAAGACATCTGAATTTCAACTGGGACTGTTAGTGTATGTGCCTTTTTTAAGCATTCCTGTTTTATTGCTTGTGTACCTCTGCTATGTATGTTTCTGGAGCATACTATTCAGATTTTTGTCAAAAGTGAGCAGAAGCTAGAGCAAACAGCTTGCAAACCTGTTCAGACACAGAATTATTAGAGGGAGGGTAAAATTCTTTGCTGAAGTGTTGCTGAGCAATCAATTTTTAGACATACTTTGTGTTATGAAACTTTTTTTGCCATAACATGACTGTACTTGGAACAAAATGGAATGAAATGGTGTTTCAGAGATGTTCTTTATAAGGCTGATGTTAATTGGTATTTTCTTTTTCAGCTAATCTTCCTGTACCTACCATTGCTGCGATAGATGGAACTGCATTAGGTGGTGGTTTAGAACTTGCGTTAGCCTGTGACATAAGAGTGGCAGGTAGGTCTGAATCCTGTTTATAGAACATAGGATTATTAGTGTTGCAGATGGCTTGAGTAATCCTTGTTTTGAAAAAAATTTTGTACAACTTATTTTGTATTTGATGTTGTTTATAACCAATTATTTTAAAGAGATTTAGCGGAAACCTAAGTACCTGCTAATGTTTAATTTCAAACAACCTACCACTAATAGATGGATTGCTTTTGTTACATGTTTTATTTTATTCTTATGACCTTCATTTTATCAGTATTGCCAGAATAGGTATGTAGTTTTTTGATATTTTATTTAGTAATTAAAATATTCTCCTCTTCTGTGTTTGAATTGTTCTAGATGGAGATTTGATTTTATCTAAACAGGTTGCAGGGAAAAAGCAAAAGTTGTTAGTGAGAGTATTATTACACAAGCACTTAAGCTGTTATAAAAGAAAAGTGACAACAGCATTTGAAAAGAGGAACCTTGACCTATCCAGCTGTCAGAACTGTAAAGCCAATTGTTGGAAAGTAAATGGAAGCTTGGTCCTGAACAGTTGCCAGTAACTTAGGGTATATAAAGCTGTTTGAGCCCTAGAGAATATTCTCTCAACTAAAGAATTAATAGTAGTCAGCTACAGAATTCTGCCCTATTTTAAGATGTTGAGTAATAATGGTCTTTTTCTTCTAGTGTTTTGCATTTTGCAAATAAGTCTCTGTTACTCACTGGAATTGCTTACATGCTATGTAAAAATTAATAAGGTAATAATGTACAGAACTTGCCTTGGTGGGATGAGTTGGATCTTTTACTAAAGGCAGATCAGTTGAATCTGTCTAAAGGTTTTCATAAACTAATGCTTTTAAAGTGATTTATTGTTCTTTATGGAGGAAAAGTAATAAATTAACAATCTTATAGGTCATTATTACATATTTTGCCAAGTTTTTTTCCTATAAATTGTAGTAAGAACTCATTTATATTCTGATTTTTAGCATCTTCTGCTAAAATGGGCCTAGTCGAAACAAAGTTGGCAATCATTCCAGGTGCAGGTATGAATGTTTTGCTTTTGTTACCATGGATAAGTAAATAACACATGCTCTTGATATTTTGTTTTGGATTGTTGTTTAATAATTTCTGCTTATTTTTATGTTTCTATTAAGGATCACGGCATGTTTTAAAGCTTATTGCTCATATTACTTCTCAAAATTTAATAAAAACGTTTTAGGGAGTGGCACTTTTGTATATTGTGTTTTTAATCAAAGTCTTCATTAACTCAGTCAGTATTGAGTGATTCTGTAAATGACATTTGATGTCTTGATTTAAAGGCTGAATAATTCTGCTAAGGATCAGACTACAAAAAAAGATTGAGTTGACTATCAGTGTACAAAAATGGCAATTTAAATAGTGATCCACTTTTATAACAATGTCTAGTACCTTAAGATTCAAATTCTGTTTTCATAGAATCATAGAATATCAGGTTGGAAGGGACCTCGAGGATCATCTGGTCTAACCTTTCTTGGCAAAAGCGTAGTCTAGACAAGATGGCCTGGCAACCTGTCCAGCTGAATGTTAGAAGTGTTTGATGTTGGGGAATCCACCACTTTGTTTGGAAATTATTCCAATGCATGATTATTCTCATTGTGAAAAATTTTCCTCTTGTGTCCAATCGGAGTTTCCCCAGGAGTAAATTGTACCCATTATTCCTCACCTTTTCCATGTGACTCTGTCAAAAAGGAGTCTCCGTCTTTGTAGCCACCCTTGAAATACTGGGACATGGTGATGATGCCTCTTTTAAATTGTTTGTAAAGAATTTAAAAACTGAAAGTATAGCTGTGAGTAGGTGTTTTGTCTTACAAACACTCTTTGAGATTTTTGGGTCAAAAACCTCTTTTCTGTTTGAAAGGCCAGCTGGCAGGCTTTTCCTGGATTCAAGGTGAATGGAAGTTATGTAATGAATAGTGCTTGAGGAGGTCTTTGTGTTATGAAACCTTTTGTTTTTATTTTGTGGGTAAATCATTGTCACTTGAATTAAGATATCTGTTTTTCTTAGTAAAGGGCAATAACTTGAAAACAAGTGCATCCCCGTGACCCCACCTAACTGTGGTTTTCACTTCTGGAAGTTCTCGGCAGCTTTATACCCTTTCTTTGCCCCTGTTTACTTTCTAGTGGGTGGAACTTACATTGAAGTCACTTTGTCCAATTTTAATGGATACAATTGCAGCTCATGTAGAGAGGACAGTAAAAACTACCATAATGGGAACACTGTTATGAACTTTGTGTGAGAAACTATCCCACCCCATCACTAATCAAGACAATTATTGTACAATTTCAAAAGCTCTATTATTATGGTCGTTGCTGAGTTGTGATTTCAGCCAATACTTCCTCCCTGTCTGTTTTTCTCTATGGTCATAGCTACATTTTACATAAGGACAGCTGAGTTATGAACACTGGTCTCTTCTTTAGCAATGGATAAAGATAATAATGAGCAGTGGATAATGATAATAAAGTAGATTATTTTAGGGATATATTTCCTGCTGGTGGTGGTGTCATGAAATAATGCCTTGATAATCAGTCGTAGTGAAGAAAAAGACAGAAGATTATGTTGTTTATCTTTGTTGGCAATTTTTTCCTCTTTATCTCTCCACTCCACCCTCTCCTAAGGAATTCTGCAGGACAATATTGAAGACATACTCTCCAGTTCAAGAAATTCAGGTCAAGTTCTCCATATATTCTCAGTATTCAGTTTACTTAGGTTGTCTCATGTTTCCTTTTCTTTAGTTAATTATAAACGTTTCAAGCTTCTAATGCTTTCACCTTAAAATACTGGGTGACTGACTCATTATTATTTTAATTCAGGATTTTTTATTGCTATTCAGAGACTGAGGCTTGAAAAATCTTAATTTTTTTCCTCGTCCTGAAATGATGACTTGGGCATATGTCTTTAGCTCCTTGAAAATACAACAGATTTCACCATGTTACAGTGCCTTTTAAGCTTAATATGTTTTGGGGTTTGTTTGTTCAGTGATGAATTTTTCACCTATTCCTATCAGCCTTTCTGAGGACTATTTTTGATGACTGTATGTGAGCTTATTACAACTTTTTCCTGATCAACCTGTACTTGCAGCAATCCTGTTGAGCAACTACATTGTTTCAGCCCTTTTGGCCCATCATCTGAATTGTAACTGATCATGCTTTGTGTCATCGGAAAGTCAAGAACAAGTGAAGGAATTTTACATATGTCATTTAGGTAGATAAAGCAGATATACCCACTTGAACCATAAGCTTCATGGATTAATGCAATATTTTCTTATAGTGCTTGCTTCAAGCTGCTCTGAGCCAAAGCAGGACTGTGCAGTGGAGCTGAAAAGAGAGCTGCAGCCTTTAAGAGGCCTCAATAGGTTTCTGCTGCCATCTAGTATATCTAAGACACCCTCACAAGATGCGTTGCTTCCCTGAAGTAGGTCCCTACAGCCTGGCGAACTACTACTGTTTTTATTCTGCTCCAATAGCTGGCATGAGTATGTGACAGATGTAAAGACTTTAACTTGGGTGATAATTAATGTGGGTGTTCGAGGCTGTATGAAAAACATATTTATTTTCTACTTTTTTAAAAAACCCAGGAAGTTACACTCAAAAAGCTGTATTAGAAGAATGTTACTAGAATTCAATAAAATTGAAATATAGATTCTGGGCAGATCAGCTATGTCATTTTGGATCTTGTTGTACGTTATGTTTTATTTCATCCCATTTTGAAATGTGATCATCAAAAGATCCAGAGAGCTTCTGTCTAGTGACCAACCAGTTTTAACATAAATATCCCAGGTGCAAGAAATTTTGCTTTTGAATATGCACAGAAGAACTGCCACCTTCTAGAGGCTAAGACTGAGCAGCAGTTATTTGAATCCTTGTTGATATACCAAAATGAATTGTTCCTTCTAAGTCTGCTGAGGGTATCAACTAAGTAGCTGCTTTGTCAAGCATGCCTTATCTGTGGTAGCAGGTTGAGGCTTCTCAGAAAATTCTTCCATGGCAAACAGCAGAGCAAGACCAAGTGGGGTGACAGCAGTACCTCCTTTTGTACAATAGCTTTGTGCACAGACCAGTTACTCAAGTTGTGAGGGAGAAAGATTGATTCTTCTGCCTCTGGAAATTTAAATCAAGTTATCTCCACTATGAAAAAAGCCTTAACTGATAGACTGTGAGCAAGGGAAAGCAGAAAATCTTTCCAGTTTTCCTCTTTGGTGCATTCCACTGTCTAGTAAGGAAGTAAGAAACTAGAGAATGTGTATAACAGAGAAAATTGCTTGGTAACTGGTGCTGGGAAAGTTGCCTGAGAATCAATATTGGTGATTTTTTTGTTTTCTAAAGAAAGTCTGCCAATGACTGTTAATGGTTCAAGTGGTCTTATGCCACCAGAACAGGCATATGTATCAGAATGTCCGTATTTCTGTTCATACCCTCTCTTCCTCATTTTTCTCCCCTATGAACTTGGGATCTGTTGCCCAGTTCTGGTTTAATTTGACTACAGGGCAGTGGCTGCAAAAAAAAAGGCAGTCCCTAGAATTTTATTAAAAGTGGGTGGCCAGAAGAAGGGAAAATGTTGTTGTCCTCAAATGAAAAGTTTCAGCACGAACTTACCTATTCTTGAGCATGAAAGAATGGGCACAGGAGGGAGGCATTGTGGATGGTCTAGCTGTGGAAAATGTTTCAGTCAGAATACTCACTGGACAGCAATGAGTTTGTATGAGACAGGATTTCATGGGAAACCAGACTTTTATTAGCTCTGTGGTTTAAGGAAATGCTTGTTCTCAGACCATGTGGCTTTTCTCAAAGCTGTTCTTTGCTAAAAGGAGTTGATTTTTTCGATCCCTTAGTCAAAAAGCTGTTTAACAACTTATTTTCCGTGTAACGCTGTAGTCTGTACAGAACTTGACATAATTTAGGGAGTCTTTCTTACACAGAAGTCATGTTCCTTCTCTTTGTTGTTATTTCCCAAACTGAAGTAGATCTGGAAAGGAAATCTCTGTCATTAATTAAATGTAATTTCTGGTGTCTCTCAACTTGCAAAGGACATGTTTCACAGTGACAAGTTAAGTTTCTTCTTAGCTGAAAATTGTCTTTTGGAGCATTTGTATCTAAAGTCCTTTTTTTTTTTTCCTGCTTTGTAACATTTTAAAGCTATCTCCATCTATGATTTATTTCTGTTGTTTATCTCTAGACTTTCACAATGGATGTAATACTAGGCCTGCAGTTGATAGATGATGCTTTGCTGGCAGATCTGCTTTTACTTGTTAGTATCTTATTTGTATACCACTCAGTAATCTGTTATGAGAAGATAAAAGTGCTTGTAAACAGCATACATAAACTTTTTTACTCTCTTAATAGAATGAGACGTGATTGGTTGGACAAGAGAAAATATTCTGTGATAAGAAGGAGATAGGTGTACATGTAAAAATAATTTGGATTTTCTTTCTGCATTTTTTTTTTCCATTAAAGTTTCAGGTGTAAGGGTGAGGTATTGGTATACATCAACAGTTATGTTTTCACAAAAAAATATAAAAAATGGAACTTCACTGAAATTAATACACTTTTGTCAGCAGGTAATTTGACTCATCTAGATTAAAACTGTAGCTACTGGCCTGTATACTTAACAGCTGTCACTCCTTTGTTTTGTTTTGTTTACAAAGTCATTCTAATTAGCAGAGCTCAATTCAACTCATCAAACTGAATTTTGCCTTTGTTCTTCCCTGCTTCTCCCAAAAATCCCACTACTGTATTACAGAGCTGTCTTCTACTGTTTAAAGGTAAAACAAAAACCCAGCACATAATCCCTGGGATCATGCTTTCCTTAACAGCGTTCAGTTTAAAAGCATAGTTTGTGAAGAAGGTTTTTTTTAAAAACAAACAAAAAAAACCCCAAACAAAGAAAAGACCCAGAAAAAAACTCCACAAAACCCAAAAGAAACCAGAAAAACAACAAAAAAAATCTGTTAAAACTTTAAAAAAGTCTTTATAAATAAGTTGTATCTTCTTTCTTCATTTTAAAGTTGCTTTGAACGCTTTTTTCCAAAGGTGAAACTGAAGCTTTGTTACATAGCAGGCTGGACTTTTTTTTGTCTTTGAAATGCATAGCAAGGGAGAGATTTAATGGCAGCGTTTCTGTGTTCTCTTCCCACTGTGGTAACAGTATTGTTTTGACTATTTTTTTTTAACTTTAAAATGTGTTTGGGAAAGTTATGGTACTTGTAGATTGTAAGATTATAAAAGAAGACAGAGGAACACACTGAAAAAATAGTTTTCTTTGCATAGGAAGAAAACAAACATTAGAATGAAACTGGTTTTGGGTAATCATTGCTTATTTTCCTTATCTCTTAAAGATTTCCTTGTTCACTTTTAAAACCACCATAAAGGTCTCTGTTACAGGATTTATTTTAAAGCTGAAAAAAATATTCTATTTTGGATTGGAAAGATGTCAGGGGAATTTACAGATGTGAAAAACTCATACAGAATGTGTGTGTTGTACAATTCAGCCGAGTCTAAAGGTTAAATAAAATGTCAGACATTTCAAGTTGAAATCTGACGCACCTTACAATGTATTGTTAGCATATTCTTTACATTTCTACACTTTAGTTTCAACAGTAATAGGAATAATTGTATTTTATAAATACTGAAAAAATTCAAGTGTCACCATTTGTGGTAGTGTCTGAGGTAGGACTAAAGTCTGCACATTTACTCTAGTTTTTCTGCATGTAGGTGCTACTTGATAGGACAGCATTACAGAAATATTTAGAAAGAAACATCTGCTTATTTTGCATACTTTATACATCTTACCAGAGTAGTCCTATACCACTCCATCCCATCTTTATTCCTGCCCTGACTAGCCTACTGTTGTCTTCTCCTTTACTTTTCCCATAAAGTCTCTCTAATTCTTACATATTACCTAAGGACACCAATTGCGTCCTCTTACCTTCTTAAAATTCATGTCTTAGTCATAGAATCAGAGAATCATAGAATGGTTTGGGTTGGAAGGGACTTTAGAGATCATCTAGTTCCAACCCCCCTGCCATGGGCAAGGACACCCTCCACTAGACCAGCTTGCTCAAAGCCTCATCCAGCCTGGCCTTGAACACCTCCAGGGATGGGGCATCCACAGCTTCCCTGGGCAACCTGTTCCAGTGCCTCATCACCCTCACAGTAAAAAAATTTCTTCCTAATATCTGATCTAAATCTACCCTCTTTCAGGTTAAACCCATTACCTGTTGTCCTGTCACTACGCTCCCTGATGATGAATGCCTCCTCGTCTCTCCTGTAGGCCCCCTTTAAAGGGGGCTGAAAGGCTGCTGTAAGGTCCCCCTGTAGCCTTCTCTTCTCCTGTCTAAGCAACCCCAACTCTCTCAGCCTGTCCTTGTACGGGAGGTGCTCTAGCCCTCTGACCATCTTTTTGGCCCTCCTCTGGACCTGCCCCAACAGGTCCATGTCTTTACTGTGCTGAGGACTGCAGAACTGCATGCAGTACTCCAGGTGGGGTCTCATGAGAGCAGAGCAGAGGAGCAGAATCACCTCCCTCAGCCTGCTGGTCACACTTTTTTTTTTTTTTTACAACCCAGCATACGGTTGTCTTTCTGGGCTGCAAGTGCACATTGACAGGTCATATTGAGCTTCTCGTCAGCCAGCACCCCCAAGTCCTTCTCCTTAGAGCTGCTGTCAATCCATTGTCTGCCCAGCCTGTATTTGTGCTTGGGATTGCCCTGACCCATATGCAGGACCTTGCCCTTGGCCTTGAACTTCATGAGGTTTGCACAGGCCCACCTTTGTAGCCTGTCATGGTTCATCTGGATGGCATCACTTCCCTCTAGTGTGCTGACTGCACCACTCAGCTTGGTTTCGTCAGCACACTTTCTGAGGGTGCACACAATCCCACTGTCCATGTCGCTGACAAAAATGTTAAACAACACCGGTCCCAGTACCGACCCCTGCAGAACATCACTCATCACCGGTCTCCACTTGGATATTGAGCCATTCACTTGGATATTGAGCCATTGACCCCAAGTCTTTGAGTACAACCATCCAGCCAGTTCCCTGTCGACTGAGTTGTCCATCTGTCAAATCCATCTCTCCAATTGAGAGACAAGGATGTCATGTGGGACAGTGGCAACTGTCCTGTGACAACTAACTGATTGGGAAAAAAACCCCACAGTGAAACAGTTAGCTTTGAGTTTGTTTCTCTCTTTTTTTTTTTTTTTTCAGTTAGTCTATAAACTCTCTTGTGACTTCTCTTGCTTCTCCTGTTTCCTTATCCCAGTCTTGTGTCAGATTTTTAATATAGTAAAGTTCCCAAATTGAATACTGGTAGAAGACAGTTTTAAATAAGCTCCTGAATCAACCTCTCCAGCATTTCATCAAGTGTTTTTGAAAATTTATTTGCTGTGGAATAACCAAGAAGATGCACTTTCTTCTTCTTCTTCTTCCCTTACAATTAAGAAAAACTTTTTTTTTTACTGAGGTCTAACAGTGACTGCTATGCATTTACAATGCTATTATGTTTTGATACAGTAAAACCCCTAAATTAGTTACTTGAAGAACATTTATCTATTTTTTCTTCAATCATCTGTAGTCTATATAGCTTTATTTGCATTTTAATATTTTGTGATGTTTATTTTATGCATCATGTTAAATAAATGGCCTGAAGTAAAAAATTGCTAATAGCATAGAAAACAGATGTTTGGACATCCACTCTTTTCTAAAAGTAATTAAAAACAACATATAAAATGTTCGTAGAGGGGGTGTAAATTGGTTCTGCTTCTGTAACTTAGAATTGTGGTTCTTACATTTTCCTTTTTTTAAAATAAAAATATGCTGATTTTCATCAAATGACTCCTTTTCTCTCTGGCTTTATGGTCAGTTGTAATGGTGACAATCTTGAGGCAAAACTTTGTCCTGGGTTCAGCTGAGTTAACTGTTAACAGTTAATTCTGTCTCAGCTGAACCCAGGACAACTTCAGAAAGTCATGCAATACTAACACTGCTAAAGCTCTTTACATAAAACTAATGTTTTGCAAATTGGACTTACAATCTGTCCATATAAACAGAACAAATTGCAAGTAGTGGCAATGTACAGCAGAAGAGAAGATAGAACTCCCATGTCATCAGAACTATCACTTATATCTACATACAGTACTGACCTTTGCAGAGTGATCCACAACACAATCTGTGCTATTCTCTTTGCATGCTAGTCACAGAACACTTTCCAAAACCATATTAAAAACAGAACTAGTGCTTCCTGCAAAAAAAGGAGATATTCAAGGCTATCATCAGTGTCCCAAATGACTGCACTTGTATAGAGTGTTATTTGAAATGGCAAGTTCAGTTTAAGAAATTGACCAGTTCTGACATTCTAATTGTTTCTGCTAGCCAAGATTGCAGAACATGTCTTCCTGACCTAAATTTGAAGATGTATTGTTTACAAATCAGAATTAACAATCAGACATTTAAGGAATTTTAATATCATAAGGAGCAGCACTGCATCTGCAACATATTGTGTCTAGTTGAAGTTAGTCCTTTGATGCTGCAGAGGAAGGTGGAAATAAGAACAAAAGAAAGCCCCAGAAGCCAAGTTGAGCATTAGAGGAAGTGTAAGAGGACAGAAAGGAAATTTTCTTGGTCTTGGAAAGCAAAGCATGGAAGGTCTGAGTTTAGCATAATATTATACCTGTGGAGAAATCAAACCTTAGCAACAAACGATGACTGAATGTTCTTTAGACATTTATTGTGTGTTTGGGGTGTAAAACCATTGTTCTTTATATCAAGATTGAATTTTGGAGTATTGTTTTTTTATTAAAATTAATTCTTATAACCTGAGCAATGTTTTCAGTTGTTTTCCTCATTTTCTTAGGTACTTAAGTACATTTGCTTTAATCAGTTTGAAAATTGTTTTGTGAGATTGATGGATTGCTCATTTTTGAACGACAGACAGGAATGAAAAAATGTAACAAATGGTTTGGTTTTTTCCATCCTCCTTAAATCGTGTAAATGTAAGCCCTGTGTAGGTTTTTGTGAGCGTGGGCTGTACCATCGCATTTGCATCTTTTCCATACCATTTCTATGCCATTGGTAACTAGGGAATGAAGCTTTGAAAAGAAGGCAAACCCAAACTTTGCTTTTGTAATTCAATTTTCTCACAATATTTAGAATACTATGACACTCAATAGAAACTACAGTTTAGGCAGACTGTAACGATATGAGTGGAATTCACAGTAGGTTCCATGGCATGGGTAGAAAGTAGGATATGTTAACTTGGGGTACTCAAGTGAAAAGGACATGGGGACAATAAAGCAAATAGAGAAATGAATCATGTATAATACTGCTAGGTAAAGAACCCTTTATTTTTCCAAAGCTGGTTAAAATTTAAAAATATCTGTATACACACTTACAGCTAATCAGGCAAATGAGTTTTGTATTCACCCAAAAGGATCCATCAAAGTTCATGAATGCCTTTGATGAAATTATTTGCCCCTTGCACAAAGTTTGGAATTAATTTCAAAAGTTGTATGAAGCCTAATACACCCTTTTTACTTTGTAAAAACCACCCTTTTCATCCCCAAACATGTCCTGAACCCAGCACTTGGTGTCTGTCTCAAGCTTCCTTGTTCACTCAAAATTATGATAAAAACTTCCAATTGCACTCTTTGGTTTAAGATTTTTACATTATTTTCTTTCTACTTCTCATTTTTAAGCTTACGCAAAACAAAAGGAAGATTGAGTAATCGTAACTGATGTTTCTGGGGAAAGGTGGGTCATGAGGAAAATAAAAATTCGCTGAATATGGAAAATACAGTTGCATAGATGTTTCCTTTAAAAATTGGCTGTTTTTTTTAATTAAAAAATTGCATTCTGTAAATAAGTATTAGACAAATTGAACTCATTATCTACTGACTTGTTTTACCTCTTCTGGTGTACTAGGAGCTAAACAAAAATCCCGAGCTTCAAAGTTCCAGGCTCAGATTCTTCCATAGTCAGCGTCTCTGAATTTTAAGCTTCTCCACCTTTTTGTCTGATCAACCTTTCCATGATCCTCTATTGAGGATACTCATTGTGACTTGAGCTCGTTGTGAGATTAAGTATTGTCTCAATAGTGTCCTTTCTTCCTGTAGCTTCACTTATGTTCTCTATTTGGCAAACTAATACATCTTTTTCTTTACTTTTCCTATCTCTATAGTAACACAAGTGGTAATGAGTAAGAACTCCTTAGGGAGTGTTAGGAAGGGCAGAGGATATAGGCAGGTGAAAGTAAGAGTCTAGTACAGAAAGTTAGTAAACTGATAGTGTCATTGATAAATGAAGATGAAAATGCATGAGCCGGTCAATCTGGGTTGGGAGTTCATTTTGCAGTTTCTTGAGGTGGTGAGGGAAAAATAAAATTTTGTCTTTTGGTGACAGAATTGAGGAGAAATGTATCAGTATCAGCCATGAGTATGTGTGGATGAAAAACATACCAGGGCAGTGGAAGGCAGCAAAATAAAAAGAGTGAAGAAGATTATTCATACCATATAGGCAATTTTGGAAGTCTTAGTTGCTGTGCATTACTCCTGTCTTACTGCATTGACAGCCCAGGAAACATAAACTCCTTATTTTAGTTCTTGGTTTGTCCCTAAATAAGATGTGTGAAAAGAGTGATAAAAATGTTTTCCTTGTGGTGTTAAGAAGCTTGTTAATCTGCATAGTGATAGACAAAATTTAATACAAGGTGATGAAGATGAGACATTGGACACTAGCATGTGTGGCTGATCATATTATGTATCACTCAGTAGTTTTCAAAAGTTCTTTAGAAGTGATGAGCAAATGTTTTTCAGTTGCAGAAGCTGAGATAAAAAGTATGTGTAGAAGACTTGAATGATTCTCACTGTTGAGAAGAGCAACATTCTTACATAGGAAACAGCTCATAAGCCACCCTTTAAGTGGTTTTAAGTGACTCAGCTTCTGTGGCATATCCCCCCTCCCTACTCCCTCCCTTTATGTTTTGTAAATCTACAGTTTAACAGAACCCAGCTATGATACTGCCATAGTCTGTATGTATATTTGGGATGAGTCTGCAAGAAACATTAGATCTGTACAAACTGATTGTGCAAAGAAGCAGAGACTAAAGGTGCAAGAGAGAGGAGAAAAGGTATGCACGCTGATTGGGAGGTGACTGACAGAGAAGCAAGACAGGTTGGAGGGACAAACCTGAGGACTTAAGAAATTTTTGATAAATGAGGAGAATTAATAAGATTCTCTGAAATAAATGGTTTATTAAGAAGAAAATAATCAGTATAGGGTTTAGAAACATATCCATGTATCTAGTTTTTGTTCTATTTGTTTTTTTTTGCCAGATACTCCGACAGCTTTTTTGAAATTTAAATGATGCGCATGTCCTTCCAAAACTTAGTTGCAGGTCTTTATCTCATTGTTTGGTCAAAATTTCCATTGACATCAGTGTTTGGCACAGTAAAGGTTACAAAAACTATTATTATCCTTTAGTATTTGTTTCAGTAGTAATAAATCCAGAGGAAATCTGGAGGAAAGAAGAAAATTCAAAATTCTGAGGAGATTAAGGGAGCGGTATGTTTCTGTCTTTTAAATTCTAGACCTTTTGTGTAAGTCATGCAAGTGACCCTTGCTGCACAGAGCACTCAAAGAAGAGTTGCAATTTAGTCATAGGCATGTGTTAGCAGGTACTGTGTAAGCAGGGATTGCTGGGTAAAATTTGTGCATTGCATTACTTACATCATGTTCAAATCTGAATTATAAAAGAATGCTGTGGGATATTTAGCATTGCAATAGTTTTCTTATAGTATATCAGTTCACCTTCAGCACTTTCCTTGGTTAGTGAATGGAAAGCAATCTGCAGGAACCAACAGGCTTTGGAAAGGTGAAGAGAAGGCAATAAAATATCTTCTGCTGTATATTGTTATTAAGATTCGCCTCTTCAATGTGTCTCCAGCTCAATATAGATGTTACTGAGGGTGAAGAATTGGGAGTAGGGCTCTGGAGTACCAGCTGGAGTGTGTAAACAGGGGCTAGTATAGACAGAACAATTCTTGATAAGTTCCTGAATTCCTGAAAACTACGTTGACAGCTGTTGAACTCATCCATACTCTGTGTTTTTTGAAGAGAAGCCAAGCAATTTTTAATCAAGGAAGCTTACTGAGCGGATTACTGTGAGCTGAATATCTAAAAATAGACTTACTTTTATTAGTAAAAACTCTTTGTTTAATCCTGAAGTGTTACATTTTTCACTGAAAATGCAAAAGCTATTTTGATTTAAAACAGTCTTAATTTATTATGAATGAGATGGAAAGAGATAAGGAGATGGAAGGAAGATAATATTTATTCTGTTTAATCAGTGTTCTATGGGAATGTCAGTGTTAGTAATGTAAGTGCATTTTAACTTTAATGGATCTCAGTCTGTGGCATTTTGTGGGGAGAGGGATTTTCAGTGACCTGTTAGACTGGAAAATGTCTGATTTAAAGAAAAATATCTATGGAATGTTTTTGTGTGAAGTTATTTTGGTAATCTGCTCTCACAGGACCAATTGCTAGTCCTTTCCCACCCTAATGAAACTAGGTCACTAGTTTTTGGCACTCATCCAAGTTGTGAGATTTATTTGGTCTTCAAGCACACTGTCTAGAAATAATGATGCAATGTCAGCAAGGCCACTTTTCATTTCATGAACATGATTTCCAGTGCCCTGGAATTAATTTATTCACTGACTTGTTAATAACTGCAATCTGCCACTGGTTTACAGAGGCAGAGGAAGTGTCTGGAAATAGTCATGGTCACCCTACGAGGTGATTGGTTTCTGTTCAACCAACATTTTTTGGTTTTGATCATGTAGAAGACTCTGTTACTGAAAACAAACCAGCAAAAGGAAAATACTTGTAATTAGTAAATCTCGGAGAGAGATAACTGATTTGAAGTGGTTGTTTTACACCACATTATACTGAACTATTTCTGAGAAACATTCTGGTTACCTTTGAAAAAGTATAGGAATTCAGCATGTGTAGATGATATATAATTATTTGGAAAAGCACATTATTATTGTTGTGCTTGTTAAATAAAAGGAAAACTAGTAATTTGAATTTACTGGTGTTCCAGGTTTACCCTCACACACACACCCTGCCCCTCCTCTAGTCGTTTTGTTAAAATTAGGATTGTCTTTTGCCACAGTCACTTGGGACAGTAGATTGCTCTGGATAGCAAAATAGCTGTTAGCCCTTTTCTACTTAACATGTGCCAGAGTCCTGGAGAGTGAATCTTGCTGCTACCATTGAGGGAGAAGGGTTCAGAGGTCAGAAAATCATTCTTACTGTGCAGTGTCACAGCTGGCTGTTCCTAGCAATGCTGCTGCTATTTTCAGTGTTTCTGTTTCTGCTGTAAACAAGCAGCAAACGTAGATCTAAAGTGATCCTTACCCTTTCTGCATCCTATGACTGAGCCTTTTACCTTACTTTCAATCTGAATGTTTCTTCTTTTCCTTGCTTACCATTCCTGATAGTACAAGCTGCACAGCATCCTGGCCGTTAATCGATTATCTAGAAAAAATAATTTTTGCCTGTAGCAGTCGGCTGGCACTGGTTAAAGTATCAGGCACCTGATACTTTAAACCCTACTCTTAGATTATATAGTAAACCCTACTCTTAGATTATATATATAGGAAAAGGCTTTTCTAGACTTGTACAAAACTGATCTTTGGGCACAGATTAAGGCTTAATAATGAGAAAGGCTTTTTTTGTTGTTTTTGTTTGGTGATTTTGAGGTCTAAATTAGTACTGTTCAGGAGCTTATGAGCTAGGGTACTTCATGTGATATTAGAAATATTAAAATTTCGATGGAACTTTCAGCAGAGGTAGGTGCTGGTCTGTTGCTGCCATTGCAATCACAGAAAGAATTGCTGCTTTTTTTATTTGTCTCAGATTTCGTGATCAGTAGTGTTTTTCTTAAAGTTTTTTCAGAATGCAACTTGTAGCCTGGACTTCTATGGCTGAGCCATGGTAGTTGAAAGCATGTCCCTTCTTC
Source organism: Pterocles orientalis (assembly GCA_011057875.1). Taxonomy (NCBI): domain Eukaryota; kingdom Metazoa; phylum Chordata; class Aves; order Pterocliformes; family Pteroclidae; genus Pterocles; species Pterocles orientalis. Next base: position 72,314 of record WKFP01014285.1, read on the forward strand.
ATAATGGTTTAGAAAGTCAGTTCAGGTAAATGGCTACATTTATTTCTAACCCGGTATTTTGGGAGTCTCGCTTAAATGTCTTCTAGTATTTTAGGGTGGAAAAACACTAGAAATCTTTTTAGCGGTAAAATGTAGGTTAAAACTGAATATTTTTGAAAATTCTGGCTTCGTGCGGTGTATCTGAACTCTGTAGAGGGGCCAAAGGCTATTTGAGGGTGAAATTGTGATGTCCATAGAAGTGTCGCTCTACATCTCTTTAGTGCTAGAATAGAATTTGTGACATTAAATTCTAAGCCTTGTTGGTTTTTTTTTTGTTTAAAATATAATAGGAAAATGCGTTTTTTAAAATAAAAAAGACAAAATAGGACAGAAAATAGCAGCTTTCTCATGGACTCTTGCTAAATCCAATATTTTCTAATGGAGACTTGTACAGAGGGCAGTAGCTACTGCATACTCCTGTTTAGTGATATATTTCTTACCAGACTGCTAGCTATGTGATTCCTCTGTATGGAACAAGAAGGGGTCTGGCTGCTTTGTATAATATCCAGTCTTTCAGTGTATGGAATGCTAGCAAATTTTGATGACTTGGCCCACTGTATCTTTTGATGTCTTCTTTGTTTTCAGATTCTTTCAAGTGACACAATAAATTAAGCTGTTCTCTGTTCACTACATGTGCAGACTGTCCCCCAAAGTCTTTGTCATAAAAAAAGAGAATAAAACCAAAGTAAATTCCTGGTGAGTCATTTTCTAATACGTGGTAAAACAGAAAACCAAAACTGGGGATGAACAATGTAAAACAACATTCAGATCTAGTAAATTACATAGCAGCAGAACATACTTACTTGGTTTTTCATGCCAGGCAAACCAGATGAACATGATTTGGATACATTGACCAGTGTTTCAGACACTTGGGTGTTGAAGACTTGGGCAATTGAAGTCTTTTAAGTTAAAGTCATTTTTAAGTTACTTACAAGAAAATTCCATTAATATTTTATAGTGTTCTTATGCTGTTCTATTATTATTACATAGTATGATCATGATTCAGATAGTAGTTTCAGGGGGGATTTTTTTTGGTCCCATTTTTTTATTTCACCATGAAATAAAGAAATATATTAATGTTTGGTGGCTTTCTAAACTCATAGTTATTTTGTGACATAAAATCAATATGTTTGGAAAATCCCTCAGCATGAAGCGTAAAATATAGCAGTTTAATTATCTAAATATTCATGTGAATGATGTTCTTGAAAATTTCAGAGTTCTAGGTGTTCACTCTTTTTTGGTCTTTCTCTGGCAGTTTTTTTTTCATTTTACTGAGCTTAGCATCTGCTTTATTGATTGTTTCAAATTAATTTCTAGGACACTTTTGCCAAAAGTTTGCACTTACCAAAAACATAAGCTAAGTGTAGTTTTCCTCTTCTGTCACTGAGTCACTTTTTTCCTCTGTTTTTACTGGGGAAAATTCTTTGGAAAATATCGCTCTTGGCACTCTGGTTCCTTGTAAAGGGTTAGCAGATGATATTTCTCCCAGCAGAGCTGGAATAAAAGTAGGTCTTGTAGAAAGTAGGTGAATGAAAACCAATTAAAAATCTTGAAAGTGTTTGTAGCTTTGAACATTTTGGCTGTGGAATTTTCACTGTACACTGTAGGACTTTATACGTCTTGCCTCCAAAATCACCAGGCCATTCTCAGGTGCCTTGTTCTCAAATACAGCTAAAATTTCAGTGTATTCGCATGTCTGCTAAACAGAAGGAAAAATGAAGACATCTGTCAAGTCACTTCTAGCATATAAGAATGAGTAAAGTTCTAGGTGGATATTATCTGAGTCAGATGAAAAATTTTCATGGTAAATTCATCTTATAGTACAGACTTGCCCACCATTTTTCTTGTAGTGGAAAGCTCAGTGTAGCAATAAGCATGGGAAAAGTTGTCCTCTTAGAAAAGATCAGTGACGGGTAGCTACTTTAATTAGAAAGCTAGTATTTCCTGTACGTTTCTTTCTGGAAGAGTCTTAGAGTGCTACCACACCTGGATTCAAACATAGGCAAGCTTAAACTCCAGCTTCTCTCTGCGTACCCTGTGAACTGGTAAGGCAATTCTGAATTCAGATTTCCAGGTGTTAGGCACTTGCCTTAATAGTCAAAACGGAGACACACAGTAGCAAAAGGACACAGGTGCTTCTGAGTTGTCGTATCTTGAAGCAGGAGCCAACCTTTCTCGTCAGACTGTTCCTAGAAGGCTGTTCTTGCAACCAGAAGACAGCATGTGGGATTCAGTTCCCTAAACATGGTGTCCTGTGCCCGGAGGTGTCTGGCTGCGGCTCTGGTTACTTCTGTGTACTCACTCTTAGTGTAGGAGTTATAGATACACTGTGATGTCCAAAATAATTTTGATACCTAGGTGTAGTAAGCTGAATCTCATGTATAATGTCAGTGTTATGAAGCTTCAAGCACGAAAGGTTTTAAGGGAAATTTTTTGTAAAGTACAGAATGTGAGAGTGTAGTACAAGCTGTTATTTTTTGGTTCTTTCAGATGGATCTGTGTGCCTTTTGTTGTTGTTGTTGTTTTGAATCAGAACTTGATTTTTTTCTTAGAAGGGACAGACAATTTATAATCATATGCGTGTTATTTGTGCTGGTAAAAAACTCATGCAGATGTAACAATGGTGAAAAAATATAGCAAATTGTTATGTGGCCATTTATGTAGATAATACCAAAATTTTGCAGACTGCTCTAACAGTATGAAACACTGTAATGCAACTGAAATGTACAGAGGTACAACATAGCCCTGTACATAGCCACCATAAATATGGGAAAGAAAATCTGAGAGGAAAAAGTGTACTTCAGAAATGAAATTTAGTAAGTATAAGTTGCATGGACTTAGCCAGTAACTTCCATTGAATTTTGATACATAAAAGCTCACATAAAAGATTAGAGCAAATATTCTATAAGTCATAACTCATAAAATCAGAATAAATGTTCATATTTTTATTCTCATTTTTTGAGGATATTTTTTGCTTCCTGGTTCAGTCTTCATTTTACACACACAAAAAAAAAGTCAAAAGAAAAACGTTGGTATAGAATTGACTGCTGTGAGTATGGAAGAGAAATGTGATAGTTTGAAGACCAAATGCTCTTTTTCTGTAGTAATTCTGCCTGCAAAGTAGCTGTTAGCTATTGATCTTTTATTGAAATTCCTGAAGTTTGACACTAGATTCATGCACTAATTGCCATGAATTTGACAATGAACAAGGCGATATATAGCTTGTACGTTAAATTTCTTTCAACTGAGTGAGTTAATAGACAGTTAAGAGATTTATCCTACTGGACCCATAGTAGTGAAAGATTGCTCACTGCTTCTCCAAGATTTGCTATTAGAGGCAGAAAAAGAGTCACTGAATTTTGGTGGTTTAGTTATTCATAAGCTTTATAACTACTGCAGGCAATCAAAAGTCTTTGTGATAAACACTTAGAAGTGCCAGCTATCTTTCCAGATATCATCTCTTCAACAGAATAAGAGGTCACCCAGAACATAACACTGTGACCATAAAGAAATTACTTTCTTCCATCTTCAAAATTGACAGAAAGAAATGAACACTGGGAGTACAAAAATAATAGTACATGTAGCATAGGAAAGAAATACTGTTGTTGCTCACTGTTCTTATGGAAAAAAATAAGCCCCTGTGAATCTGTAAGCACTTACTGTAGTCTTGGAAGTATCAAAGGTCCGTATAGTGGAAAATGCTGATACATCATCTATTCTGAGCTCATCAGGCTTCTCCATATAACCTGAGTAAATTATTTCCATGTTCTATAAAAGTTATGTTCTAGAGTATGAAGTAACATATTGTAACTACAGATTTTCTGATTACCTTTAATTCCCTGCAATACATATGTAAAGTCTGTAGGCAAGACTGTTTTCTTTCGTTCTGGTGAGATGACTTTGCTTTGGCCTTTACTATAAGTGTATCTTTACAATACCTTCCTTATTGGAAACCTAAATTTAGTATGGTATGCTTCAGTATCTGCAAAGACAACATTTTAAATGCTTTTCTACTCCTAGAGAAGAGATAATTATAGATAATGGAACCAATGTTATTCACAAAAATTCTCTACAGTTTTCTTTAAAAAAAACCCAAACCACCCCAGCCTCCATTCCCTCCCTCCCCCAAAAAAAACCCTAAAAAGCAACAACCCACCACCAGGAAAATATGTATTTGTTTCAAAACAAGATGCAAGAAAGAAAAAATCAGTGAAACCTATGTTTTGCAGTCGAAGAGACATTTCTCTTTCTGGTGGGCAGAACAAAATAATTGTTAGACTTTTATCTGTTTCAGTTTTGTCAGGTGACATACATTTTAGGAGGTTTGTGTAGATGTCCATTCACTTGTCCTGTCATTCAGAAGCCAGCTACTGCATAAGAAAAATCTGGTCTTCAGAATTCCTGGATCTGGACATGGTGCTGGACGACCTTTTCTAGGTGACTCTTCTTGAGCAGGGATGTTGGAAAAGTATGTTCTTTTTTTTACTACTCGGAGTCGGCGTGAAGTGAGCTTGCATGTTATAAGCACAAGTAGTAGCACAGTATAAAGAAACATGTTAAATGTGTATGTGAGTCTAAATTTGTTCTGGCTTTTTTTTTTCTTTCCTCCCTGCCCCCTGCATAGAAAGGGGAAGTAGTACTTTAAAAGCAGACGAACAAAATGACAGCTGGTGAAGTATGATGGGTCAATGGAAAAATCGTTGACTTTCCTGAACACATTATATGCAGAAAAAAATATTATTGCAGTCTTACGCTATTTTTCTAATTAGTTATCTTTTTCATTCTCTTGTTTCCTGATGTGATAGGACTTCAGATCATCACCTCTGACAAACCCTCTACTTCACAAGTTTCACTACATGTGTGAGTTACAGTTTAGTCTTTTAAAGACAGATGTTTTAGTCTTTTAAGCAATGGTGTTTTCTGATTTCTGCCTTCTTCTTACTTTGTGTGATGTGAATAGTAAACTCACTTTCATATTCTTTTGTCTATGGTAGTAGGCTTGGTACTTTAGTGGTACTCCTGCTTAATGATGCGTAAGATTTGTAAAATAAGTGTGCAGTTACTGGCTTGCTGCCACAGGGAGTTTGCCATAGGCTGTCACATAAGGAAGCCAACTTGACTAATAGGAAGGAAAGTAGCGTTATCCTTACAAATATGTGTAGAGTAACAGTGAAATGGTAGTACTTCTGTGGTTAAAGTTGAGATGAATTTGCCTGTTCAGTTGCAGATTTTTTCCATGTTTTGTATGCAAAATGTATTCTGAGATTATCTTAAAAGTGGCTGTTCCTTATAGAAAATGGGGTTATTGTGAACAGTCACATTTAGGGAGCAACAGATTCTCAAGGTATGGGGATTCTTGCCCCAGAGGGTGGCAGGACAGAAGACATGAAAGGAATGGGGAGATGCTGTAGTACCATATCCAGTTCTGATTTGGGGGTCTGTGAGAACATACATTAAGGATCAAATTTTTCCAGTAGTTAATTTCAAAGTGTATCATCAAACTGTAGAGATGCTTAGGTAATGCTAAGAAGCATTCTGAGATTGCTGATATACTTCTAGAGTCATAGCTTTTGTGTATGTCTGAGAAAGTGTTTATCTGAGCTGAGCATTGATATACTCTAGCATGTCTGATGTCATTGACTGGGTTGCACTGGGGAGTTGTTCCAGGTTTTGCTGGATCATGGTGAGTTGTTTGTTTTAGGTTTTGTTTCTAGATAGGACCAATCACTGAGCAGCAGTCTTACTTTCAGCAGTCTTATGGATATGGCTAGTGTCTCTACAGATGCAAAGAATATATGGAGTAATCTTGACTGAAAGATTATCTTTTGAAAATAATATTGAGCCAATTACTTTGGAGATTCAGGAAAAAATATCTGAGGCTTTTTTTGGTTTATTTGTTTATTCTTGTAGAGGGTGTGATTTACCTGGTGGAGATTTTTCTTTATTCTCTGAAGCAGCCATTGACAGAGGTAAGGTTCTGCATTGGCTGAACAATTATACTAGAAGTCCATCTAGAATGCCTAAGTAAATGGATTTGGAAAAAAAACCCAAGTGTCAAATTTTCTGTGCTTAAAGGAATTGTGTTCTCTTATTTATATACACATAGTCTAATTCTGTCAGGGGCAGTGTTACTGTTCTGGATTTACATAAACACGTAAATAAGCACTTAGCTTAAGGGGAAGTGCATTTGCAAAATCATAGATCCATCATTTCTCTTTTGTGGGTTTTTCTCACAGAGGGAAATGAATGCTCGTTATTGCAACAAGCATTTCTAGTGTTACAGTAGCATCTTTAACAGATCACAGGTTTCTGAAAGGATAAATGTAGAAATTATTTTACAGGGAATCTTTAGTGCACAGTTCAATAGACTGTAAAGTTTGACACTGATGGTATATTTTTAGTAGACAGTATCATCAAGTACAGACCAAGTGTAGAGTTTGGTTGCCTGACTCTACATGACCAAACATGACTTTTGACTTTTATTGAAAGAGAGGTCTGGAGGTTTCCTCTGCTGTATATGTGGTATTTACTGTCCCTTTCATCTGCAAAATAGTGTTGCCCACTAAAATTGAAGTAATTTCTGGGGAAAAGTTGACATAATATTGATTTTACTTCCTGGTACTTTCCTGATATTTAGAAATTTAAGTAGGTGAACATTATGTCTTTAAAGGATTTCAGCCATGAGAAGTCAGCTTTAGCAAAGAATCTTGACATAGTTATTTTTTGAAATAATTATAGGCTATGGAAAGTGAGTTCTAATGTTCAAGAATTTGAAAACTTGGTTTGTGTTAAAGGTGTTATTGGTTTATTTACAATCTTCAGATATACATGAAGTATAGTATGAGTAGGGATATTTTTGCCTATTTCACAAGTATAAAATAACTCCAGAGTGGTCTGCATTACTGCAAAAGTAGGATATTGGTACATAAACTATCTGCAGTGTAGCTCATTGATTTTTGAGTGTGTGATTAAATTAAATTACATCAATCACTGGAGTGGCAATGTAAAAATATGGAAGTGGTATAATAGTAGTAATCATTTCTGTAATGGAAAAGTCAGCTTTAAGAATGTGTGTAGGAGGAAAATGTTTTCCAAGAACTAACTACATTTGAATATCATTTAATCTAAATAGAACACTCCTCCATACGACTGATATTTTCATTTTTAGTCATCATTGACATTCTTTGTCAGAAGTTGCATGTGATTCTGTCTTTTGAACATTGGCCTGCTAAGTATTATTTCTGTATGTAAAAAAATTTAAAAAAATATGTCTTATTCTGCTTTTCACTGTGTCCTATGATGAGTCAAATATGTTCCGCATTTGTTTGTCACTTATTTTCGTGGTCAGTCTGGCAATTATCTCTATTTTGTCTGTCACATTGATTTGCTAAGCTCTTTTAATGGTGAAAAGGTCTGTTTTTCACATTTCTTGCACATTGCCTCTCAATCAAGTGTGTATCTGATTTAGTATAATAAGTACAAATGCAAAACCTTAGAATTTACTACTTTTAAACACAAATTAAACTTAAGTGAGGTACTCATTTCTACCAAATAATTTTTCTAAGGTGTTAGGAAGATTTTGGTTTTTTGAAAATAACTGATCTGTTGCATTAGAGACTCAAAATAATTTGAAAAGGATACAAACCTCTCTGCTTAAGTAAGTTGATCTTTTACAATGTGTGGTTAAGGAAAATCCAGATTGATTCAATAGTGCATCACACTCTCCTCTATGTATCTTTTGTGGGGAAATAAAATGTTGAGTGTGAAACTAGGTGGAATCTGACTTCGTAAGGTTGGTCAGCTTAATGTAGTGTTGTTGCAAAGGCTATTTTTTAATGCTCTGCCATCCTACTTGTAGCGTAAGAGTACAGAAGCAGAAAGTAACCAATGAAATGTCTATCAGTTTGAAGCTTGTTAGAAGCCTTCTGCTTATCTAATTGTTGTAGCTTAAGTTCATGTTTACAATATAAAAAGATAACAGAAGTCTACTTTTGTTTTCTACTTTCAGTCTTCTTAGAAAGCTGACATCTTAAACTCAATTATAATTTGTCAGTACAGCTTTGCCAATAGGATAAACAAGAATAAATATCCCGGATATACAATCCATATTGCTTATCTGTGCTTGGTGTCACTGTAATTTTGATTGCTTAAACGTACCCTCTAATAGTAGGCAAATATGACCGATTCTAAATAATTAGAGTAGTATTTCACACAACTAAGGACTCTACCATTTATCTGGAACTGAGATTTGAACTAACCTACGTTAAATTCATAGAAGCTGATGCTGTGGTTGTGAGTATTTCAATCAATCCAACCAAATTTAAACTTATGAGATAACTTAATAAAGAAAACACACAATACTATGGTGAATCTAAATAGTTTTAATGGTTTAATACTTATATCTACTGTAACTTTGTCTGTTCCCTAACTTAGGGTCATGCCCTAGAATGCGTGACTCTATACAGACTGTTGCTTAGTGTGCATGCTCTTTTGAATAGCTTTAAATAATCATGAACAGAAGTTCAGTGAATGCTTAGTGAAAACACAGGAGAGATAGAATTATTTGAACTGTATAAAGGTGTTTTGTGCAGAAAAGAAAATGCAATATGTTGTGATTTAGTCAGAGATAATATTCACTTTGAAAGAGAGGTAACCGGAGTATGTTGTAAAATCTTAGATATTTTTGTTTGATAGGTAAATGTTTAAATTTATAATGCCTCTGGTTAAAATTAGATCTTGCTATTCCCTTGGACTTGGTATTCTGCAACAACTCATCCAATATTCTAGGTGTAAGAAAAGGATGGGGTTCAAGGGATTGGTGCGACAGCCAAAACATTTATAATAGTTGTAAATGTAAGGATTAACACTTTGCAATAACTTTTGTTTTCAGCTTGTGCAGAGTGTTGTATACATGTGCATGCATGGATGCACTCATGTTTTTAGATGGATGGTGATTTACTATGTGCTTTAAGAGCAATTTTGTTTTTCTGGGCTTTTTAAACTTGTATTTTTCTGGATTAATTTAATGTTATTCCAACTTGAATTTTTTATATTAGAGACAGTTTGTGAAACTGTGTTTTGAAAAATCTAAAAGATGTTGACACCAAAATTGTTATTATGTGTATCAGAACACAGTTTGTTACATGAAGTATCTGGTTGTGAAGAAAGAAAGTAGAATTTAGTGAGCAAACACCTGTAGGCTCCAAAACCAGCTTCTATTTGACAATTAAGAAGGTAAAATAATTATTTTTTTTTAGCTCTTGACAATTAAACATTCTAAAAGATTAACAAAGTGTCTATATTTTGACTACTGCTGAGTGATATTTGTATTTCTTTATATCTGTTATATATTGTATTTCTTTATATCTGTTAAAATTTCAAAACAAAAATAGATGTAAAAGTGATACTAATGTTGGTTAAGCATTCTTCTTTATCTTTTTTCCTTTTCCTTTTTTTAGGACTACCAACTATAGTAAAAGTATTTGCTCTCATTTCATGCAGTATGTTAGTTGTGGCATTTCCCATTGGTGTGGCATTCAAGCTAGTTGTTAGTTTTCATTTGAGCTGTAATAAATGTTCATGTTGCCGAACACTACTCTGAGTTGAGGATGTAACTATTTCACACTAACTTCAGGACTGAGACGTTTTATTCAATGTTTGACGATATGAAGGAGAAACAGCTGACTGGTCTCAACGGATAGCACCACAGTTAGCTCACAACAGTTATCACATTAGAAGATAAAATCAGAACTCTTGAAGAGCATCAGTGAAGAAGCTCAAAGGGGTTTATAGTCATCTCAGAAACAGCACAGTGTTTTCTCACATTCCACAAGATCAAACAGGTAAAACCTTGTTTATTGAAATAGAGGAGCTGAAAAATTACTGTAAAGCTTCTGAAAAATGAAACATTGTCCATGTCATGCTCATCAGAGGATCATAGCCAGTGTGACTGTGTAACCTGAATAGCTCTTTCATTAAGCCCAGTTTCTTTTTATCTTCAGATTCAAAAAAAAGGCAAACGTCTTTTAGTGACTCTGGCAGAATGAGAAGTGAAAACACAGACTGTAGCTGGTAAGAGAAACTTCTTTTATGATAGTGAGGTAGTCTTCAGCATTGTATGTGCTAAAGCATTATGAAGATGTGATCAATTACCATGGCAGGATATCCTTCCAGGTACATTTTATTTTGTGTAGATAGGCTTATTAACCCAGAAGTAAATTGCTGTAGGAAGGATCAAAAAAACCACGACCCTGTGCATGGATTATATCGGGTTATTTGCAGTTGTCAAGCATTAGAAAATTGAGAAGGATTAACTGTTATTATAATATAAATAACTAAGAATTAAGATAAATCACAGAGAAAATATACATGTTAAAATATTTTGAATGTTGCAATTAGTTTTGCATTAACTTGTACACAACATTACTCAATTGTAGCATAAGTTTTATCTGCAGAAAAGGCCAGACCATATTATCAGAAGTGATGTGCATGCAAATATGAAGAGATTAATGTGAAAGGAACTTTTCTTCTTTTGAGTTTGGTGTCTCCATGCAAGATCCAGCCTTTCCAGCAGTCTTCCGTCCACTGTGGGTGTTACACAAAACAATGAGCAATTTTTATGTTGTAATGGGATGATGTGTTAATTTTGAACATTTTACGCTCCTTAGGATGACTAGAAGCTTTTTATGAAAGCTGGAGTAGGGTAGAAATAGCCAAATTGGTTTTGTTTTGTGCCACAAAGTGTAGCATTTAAACAGAAATACAAAAGTAAAATGCACAGTGGCTGAAGAACAGCTGAATTAATAAACTGTGAAATGACAATGTATCACACAATTTATCAAAGTAGCACGTCTTTTAGGAAACTACTTCATCACTTAAGTGTACAAATAAGGTGGTCATCTCAGAGCCTCTGTTTAGATTTCTACTAAATGCCTTTTGTGTTAGAGCAGTTCTTCTTTGACCCTAATGTTCCTCTCTGTGTCAGGCCTTCTGGTGAGTTAAGGATTTGTATCATACTTTAATCATTTTTTTATGGAGGAGTTCAGGTGGAACAGTTTCTCAGATGTTTAGAAAATGTCTATTCTATGAATCTCATTGTCTCAGTGGAGTAAAAACTGGTTGACCTGTGATCCACATTATCCTCTTGTTTTATAGTCATATGAATCAGTGTTTGGGTATTATATTATTCATACCATTATATTATTCATACCATGAAGCTGGTGCTATAGAATTAGGCTGTCACGTTACAAGTTGGAAAAAAAAAATATGTATTTGTACCTGGACAATTGGTCTGCAATGATGTAATGGATGGCAGTCTGTTCATTTGCCATTTACTTTAAAGTTCATTAACTCACTTCAGTTTTGAATGTGATTTAAAAACAAAACGAAAGCAAACCACCCCAAATACAAATTATTTGTATGTCCTAGTTTACACCTGTGATATTTAAAGAAGTTTACAGTTGTTTTTATATTTAAAAAAAGACAGGCTTTCTTCTGATGATTGCAAATCTAACACATTAAGAATAGAAGTAATTGAGAGAATTTGCTAGAATCTGTAATAACAAAAAGATCCTTTAAAAATATTTGCTATCATGCATTTGCACTGTTGTAGCACATAAATACTCTGGTTATGAATGAGAAGCATGTTATTTAAGCAAGGTGCAAACAGCAGCAAAGTGGTTGGCCCTGATGGAAAATACTTACAATGTAAGTATAAGTATTCATGTAGAAAAGATGTAATATATGGTTTCAAAATATAAGGAACCAAAAGACCACATTATTTGGTAATGGTTTTAGTATACTCGTGATGCTCTCTCTTCAGTTTTTGTTAGGCATCAAAGCAAAGGAAAATTTAAGGCAGGATTTGAAAAGGATAGTGAATATTTTTAGAGAACTGCTTTCCAGCCTGAGGTGTATCAGGGAAGAAGGCACAGAGGTGCTTGTTTCACAACATGAGAAGTGAATGGTGGAGGCTGGCATTGCTGCTATAGGTTCAGTCTTTCAGTACTGAATGAGACTACATGGTTAGCATGACACAAAAAACTAAAAGCAGTACACTGATATTTTAGCTCAAGAGAGTGGAGTCAATGAAAGATGGAGAGAGAGAGGGATGGTAAGATCAGCAACACAGAGTAGAGACACAGTGTTTGACCTTTAAAGAATGAAGTCTTTGTGAAGTTTCATCCTTACACTCTGATGAACAAAGGTGTGAAGGCTAGTCATATATTCCATAATCTAAACCGCTTGTGTCTTTCAGCAAGACTATACAAAGACTGCCATTGACATTCCCAACATATTCCAGGTGAAGAAAAAATAACATTTCTTCAATACTCTTTGCGTCTGATCTTTATGACAAATGTTATTTGATTTGAAGAATAGTTGATTGATGTGGCAAATGAAGCTGAGTAGGGATATACTATGGAAATAAACAAGATTTTGAACTGACAAAGGAATTGTAGGAAGCTCATGGAGGAAATAAGAGTACACTTGATTGAGTAAATGCAACTCGAATTTTGGGTCTCTCATATATACTTTCCACTGGTTGAGATGATTGTACAAACCATTTTGTGACCTTGTTTTTCTCTCTGATCCCTTAATGATTCCCTTAAGCCACAGATGGGCATGTTATTAGAACTCTTTTGTTCCTGGCACAGTCTTAGGTTCACAATTTTATAGGCTGTTTTTGTTTTCTCCATATTGAAACAAGAAGAAAACTTTACCCCAAACAAAATAAAAAATGCATTGTTACTGAATCTGCAATAGGCTAGACTTTTGTGAGTTTGTTAATTATTTCATCTCCCACTGATCACAGTCTAAAAATCCTAAACAATTGATTGGACTGCAGACAACATTAAGAATTGGTTGAAATCTGTAAACTCGAACTTAAACTTTCAAGTACAAGGGTCAGTAGAAGCTATAGTTTTCAACATATGGATCTCCAGCTTACAGATGGGGCTTATTTGAACAAATAAGGCTTTATAACGAAGGAGCTTGTATTGCCTGCCCCAAAAGTCTGTCTAGCCATGTGTCTTTTCTCCCACAGGGCAAATGTATGCTGATAATACCTCACGTTTACTTTCACAGTCTCTCATTTTTGATTAGGGATTTTCTGAGCTGGGTGTCATTTATATATTTTTAATAACTATGTGGATTCTTCTTCTGTGAATTCACCTGACATTTCCTCTCCTTAAGCCCCTGCTTTGTTACAAGCTTTATTCAGTATTTGCACCACTGAGTTGATTATGCACAGAGGGATCTTTAGATTCTAATGTAATAGTGACCTGATAGTTAAGTAGTGGTGGCATGATCTAAGTACGATTTTTTAAAAAATAACCATTACATCATTACCAGTGTCTGTGACTGGATTCTCTGAGCAGTAAGTGAAATGGAAGCACTGACAAAACTTACGTATTTTCTTGATTTTCTGCTGCCTCAGTCCTTGCTCCTTACCTCAGTTACACTAGCTAATTTGAGTCTTTATTACCTGACCAAGAACAGTTGCTTTATCAAGTTCTGGCAACCTCACCATGATGCACTTTTTCCTGATGTGGTTGGTTAGACAATTTAAATAGATACTTGGAAGGGTGTCAGTGTATTACAAACAACTGTGCTGAGAGGATATTACTGCTTACTATCCTACCCTCAGCTGCCTGTCTTGCCCTTTTGCCAGAAGTCATAGCTCATTTAGATCTGCTTGCAGAACAGCTTCTGCAAACTCTTCTGTATTTTAGTCAAAATGAAAGGGCTAGCAAAGACCTACAATTTAAGCCATCCAGACTGATTTTGACTAAAGCAGAACCAGGGAATCTGATTCTGAGTCTCGGGATCTGTTATAGAAGCAATCTCACTGGTGTTTAAAGAGAAGCAATAACCTTTTTTATTGGAACAGCTGAACCTGTCTGATTGTCTGAAGCTAATATCATACAAGATGAACTTCCCTTGTGTATTCTAGAATGATAAAATAACTTAGGTTGGACAGGTGCTTTTGAGGTCATATGCTCCAGTCCCCTGTTGAAGTCCCATCAGGTTGCTCAGGGCCTTGTCATGCCAAGCGTTGTATGTCTTCAAGGTTAGTTATTCCTCAGCCTCTCTGATCAACCTGTTCTGTGGTTTGACTACCCTCCTTGTGAAGATTGTTTTCTTTTATTTTATTGGAATTTCATGTGCTGCAACTTGTGCATTTTGCTTCTGGGTCTTTTTCTGTGCATCTCCAAGATGAGTTGGTGTCTGTCTTTTCTATAAGTGGCCTTTAACTCGTTGAGGATAACACAAGGACACTGTGGTAGACTGTCAAAAACTTCCTAAATTTGTGGTAAATTACAGTTTTTGCTCTCCCCTCATCCATCGAGTCAACCATCTCAGTATCAGGTTGGTCAGGCACTGCCTCTCATGTAAATACAAATGACTTCCAGGAAGATTTGCACTACAGTCTTCCCTCCCATAGGCTTCAGTTAGACTGGATGGCTTGTAGTTCCCTGGATCCTCTTTCTTGAAGAGGGATTTGACATATGCCTTTTTCTGGTCTTCACATGAGGTACTTTGCTTGGTTGCTGTAACCTTCCAGAGAAGAGAGCTGTGTCACAGTGACTTTAGCTAGTTTCCTTAGCACCCTGGGATGCATCTCATCTTGTTCCTTGAGACTTGCCAGTGTCCAGTTTGCTCATCTGGTCCCTGACCCAGTCATCCTCTACTGTGGGCGGTACTTCAGTCCCACGGGCACTACCATGAGGCTCAGGAACCCTGGTGGGCCTGAGAGCAGACCTTGACAATAAAAAGCAAGGCAAAGAAGGCATTGAATAATATTTCAGCCTTTCCATGTCCTTTATCATACCTCTTTCATGTCATTTGTTGCTTGGTCTCGTACCTTGCTTACCAAGGACCCACACACTTACTTTGGTTGATGTTTGGTGCTAACATACTTACACAAGCTCTTCTTGTTCCCCTCCAATTCCAGCTCCTACTTCCATTTGTTCTCATGTGGGTGATGCTTCTGCATTCTCCTTAAGTAGCCTATCCCCACTTCCACCTTACATACACTTTCTGTCATTCTGGGGTTTTTCTCAGTTTCTTTTGAGATTTTGTATTCACTGCCTTCATATTTGCAGAGGGAGTTTATCATGAGGCTTTCTGCATGCCCAGCTTTTTTTTTCCTCGATGACTGCTGCAGGAATTTCATCTGCTTTTAGTTGGAGGAATACCTGGCTTTAAGCAATAGTTCAGTAACCTGAAGTCTCTGCTCATACAGTAATTGAATATGTTCCATAGTTGCAGCTCCTGCTGTCTCAAGCAGGAATGTGGTACTAGGAATATGTTTTACCAGTTATATTGTGAAATACTGGAGCTAGCGTGCAGTCCAAAACGTTACAATAATTATCAATTTATACAGAAGTGTACAGTAAAATGTGATTAACCTTCTGATTTTACAATGATTATTTCTGTTCAGTCTGTTCATAAAACACACAAAGGCAATTGTTAAAGCAAGTCTCATTGTTCAAAGAAGTATGAGTGACATGCAAGTGTTTCAGTGTATGTTTAATCAGTTTTTCTTTTTTTAATTTTTTTGGGATTTGAGACTTTCCATTAAAAATAAGCAGCTCTGAATACCTGCATAATATTCCAGCCTTTCTGTGTCCTTTGTCATACCTTTTCCATGTCTTTTGTTGCTTGGTCTCATGCCTTACTCACCAGGGAACCACACACCTACCTTGGCTGATTTTTGGTGGTGATATATTTACAGTTAGCTTACAGCTAACTTTTTTTTTTTTTAAATCAGTCATTCATTCTCTGGTGAGTAAATTTTTTTTTAAAAGCAATTCAGAGAATAGTAAAGGTTGCAGTTAATATCATTGTTATAGTGTCTTTATTAGCAAATGTATATTTAATGTTATTTCATTTAAATAAATTTATAAAATGTTGCACTGTTCATGAAGAGTAATTTTATGGCAATAAAGTGCAGAAAGCTTAATTACAGCAGTCTGGAGATGTAATGGATACATGTTTAACACAGTTCAGGCCTCACTAACCAGTTTAATGGGCTGATAAAAATTCTCTCGTAATGTTATTGTGTTTGCAGCACTTATAATGTAGAATAATTCTGTTTTTTTCATTTTGTATGACATATGAAAAAGTAGAGAAAGTTTTTTTTTGCCTGTGTCTTAAATTAGGCAACACTAGTGGTTTCTAAATGAGGAGTTTAACTGCATTCACAGCCATTTAATCATACCTTTCCTAAAAAGAACTTTTCCTAATATTGTCTTGTGAGAAGATGACTTGTCTGAACAAATTGCTCTCGGTGTAAAGCAGTTTAGAAGGGACAAATATTAGCTTTCAAATGATTTTATATAGTAGTTTACAGACATGTAGAATGTTCAGTGACAGTTTCAGGCTTTGTGTGATGAAGTAAAATGAGTTTTAAATTCTGATGACTTCATGTTGAACAAAGAGAAATTTTAGCTTTGATCTTTAGGGGTGGAACTTGAGACATGTATGATGACTCAGTTGTGGTTCAGAGTGTGACGGTTTTGGTAACTTGTTGGATGGTGCTACATGTTGAGGAGTCTGTAGGAGTAAATGAAACAACTTTTGTGTTGTAGCTGCAGTTCAGGTAATTCATGTTTTAATTACACTCCTTACCCTTATAATCAGCACAAATTGGCAAATATTGTATTTTTTTAAAGCAACTGCATTATATTTTGAGGCTTTTAAAATATACATTCCGTATGTATCTAGTTAAAGCATATGTGTATTAAAGTAATTATTGAAATCGCTTTCCAATGATCTTTAGGAGGTAGAGGAACAAAACATAGTCATGGTGTAATTATTATAGCAAATTATATTTGATCTGTAACAAGAAAAAAAGACGACCTCAGTATGCTGTTGTCATTCTGTGGCTTCTGGTTGAGCCTAAAATATATTCCAGTCAAAATTCGTATGGCAGTCAAAAGCCTCTTTTACTAGGTTTTTTTGAAGTACTGCAACAGTTTCTTTTGGGCAAGTTAGTTTTAGAGGTGAAATAATAAAGAGATTTCTGGCCAAAATTTTACTGTTCAGTTACCCTGTCAGTGACTTATGAATTAGGAGGTAAATGAATGATAGAATACTGACATCTGCCTTTATGGAATTCCAACTGTTGTTTCAGCGTTGGCAGTCCTGACTCTTTTGAAAACCTATCAATTTTTAATTCAGCTTCATCTGTGAATTATAAGAATAATTTTAGAAGTCACATTGAGAGATATAAAATCTCCTGCAGCAAGGATTGTAAAGACCAGGATAAAAATCTTGGACAGGTAGAGGATGCAAATAATATACAACTATTTAAAACACCCTCTCAGTTGTTGATTTTCTGTAGAAACTCCTTTTCCATATGTAGTAGATGAATATATGCAGTATTTCCATTATAAATCTTAGAGTTACTTGCAATATCTCTGATGAAGTTGATAGTGTAAGTATTTAAAAGAAGTCATTGCAGTTATATAATATGAATTATCGCAAGTTCCTAAATGAGTTTGACATATTTTAATTAGAACTACCTAATTCAATATACTGTGAGATAGCGTTGTCAAAAGTAGAAAGTGTACCAGCTAGGAGCAAAGCTGATTTCTTAAGTAGCACAAGTCAAAAGAGTATTTCTTCAGTGAAAGAATTTCGCAGTTGGATGATTGTGGGAGAGTCATGATGTTTCAGAATTAAACTTAAGATTTCAGAAGTTATCTAGGAGAATGGAGAAACTAGCAATTTTATCAGAGAATTGAAAATCGATACTGGATCAGATGCATCAAGCTTTTAGACTTCTCAGCAGAGCTCCGAGTTCTGGATCCTCAAAGCTCCTGACCCACACATTGGCGCAAACAGGCTCTCAGTTGTGTAGCTTGAGCATCCTGACCTACACTGTGCCTCTGAGGGACTCCCTCCTGTGCAACCAGCACTGAACTCCAAGATGAGCTATTGCATACAGGGCTGCCGCGAGTAAAAGTAATGAATTTGTAAACAGAAGTGACTTGATAGGAGAGTAGGAAACCTCCAGGGTACTCACTGAATTGTGATTGGGGGCTTTTGTGTTACTCAGGCATTCAAAAGTAGACTTAGAAAATGCAAGATAAATTTTATATCAAAAATGAAGAGAGAGTTGCAAAAAGTGTTCTAGGGACTGTGTGTTTCAAGGTGCATGTATTTGAAAAGGGAGGAATTTTCAAAATGTTCTCTAATGAAGTGTCAAGAGAAGCTAAAAGTTTGAAGAGAAGGTGTTTGACATGCAGGAGGGTATTGGAGCATTTAGAAGCGTGCAGATGGATGACATTTTGTCATCAAACTGTGTTACCGCAGATTGTACTGAATAGGAAAACGCACTTTTTATAACTTGTTCTGGAAGATATTTAGTATCTCCTGTTAACATGCATCACTATGTGCAAAGTTATCTTGAGCTTGCCCTTTTAAGTTTCCGTTTCCATTCACTTAGATAATAAAATAACTGGAAAGCCCCCAGTGCTGACAAATTCTCTGACACATACAGAATTTAAGCATGAAAGGTCATGATAACCAATAGATACATGGTTTTAATGTAAATGGCAAGATTGTGCTAGTGGCTTGATATATTTAAGTATGACGTTAGTGTATGTTATTTTTGTCTTGAATCAGAGTGCGAAGTTTTGGAGCATATTGTTACATCTCAGCTTCAGAACTGAAAGTGAAATGCTTTCATGGACACAACTGTGTGTGTTAAAGTGCAAACCTTTCTGCATGAAGATTTTTGAGGAAACTCTCTTAAGGACTACACTGCTCTGGAGAAGGGGTTGGCTATTGCAGTCAGGATTTGTTGATATATTTTCAGACTTTCTGTTGGAATTTTCTGATTTCCATTTGAAGAACTTTTATGTTATTTGTAATCTATGAAGTTCACATTTTGAAGCAGACTGTTGGTATTCTTTGAATAGGATCCATAGTGCTGTCAGGGAGAGGATGAAAAGCTGGTCTTTATTGTTGCAATGTAAAGCTTCAATTCAGCAAATTGCAAAGGATAGTAATTGTTTTGAATATAAGGTTCCAACTGATTTCTTTGAGATGTAGATCCATGCATCTCTTACATCTTCTGTCATACACCCTTGTACTTTGCAGATTCAGGGGATAATAGCCCTTAACAATACAAACATGATGTTACATTTCTCCATGTAATGTTTACTCATTTGCTTTAAACATAAGCCATTGTTTGGTGTATAACAAATAACAATGAAAACGGTAATTTCCTCTTGCCACAAAGAACTTCAGAAAGCCAGAAAGAACTCTGTACAAACCTAATTGTTAATGCTACCTTAAGGTTACTTAAATATGTGTATATGTGTAATGTGTATTATCTTATATATTTGTTGCAGCTGTGGTTTTCTAAGCTTGGAAATACAACCTCATATATTTAGAAAACAAAGTAGATTTTGTAATGTTTAAATTGCGCTCATGTTCCACAGTAAATTTTCGAAAGTACACTGCAAGTGAAATAATCTTCTGTTTCACTTTTAGTGAATTAAAGAAATAGTTATTATTCACTCTGTTTTAACTTTCTGTATCTGAAAGTATTAAATTATATAGTGAAATAAAACTGTCTGAGTTGAGGTGTTTCACAGAATAGGCCATGACACTGATTCTGGTTGCAGCGTTGTGTGTGATGAAGAGAAAATGGTGTCGTTCAGTTTCTTCTCTATGAAAAAGAAGGCAGATTATTGCAAGAAGCAATACTGTGGGTAGCAGTATGATAGAGGTACACTGTACAAGTAAGGAAAAACACAAAGAGCAGTTTGAGTGGACTTTGCCTCTCTCTGGATGTTTGAAGATACTCAGAGGAGGACATGAGATTCCTTGGAAAAATTTGCACTTCCTTGCATTCAACTACAAATCAATGTCAGCCAGAGCCTTCTGTGTCACTTTCTGTCCTCCAGAATTTTCCCATCCTGCAATTTCTTTTCCAAAAGGAGAAGAGGCCTCAGTTAG
Source organism: Pterocles orientalis (assembly GCA_011057875.1). Lineage (NCBI taxonomy): Eukaryota > Metazoa > Chordata > Aves > Pterocliformes > Pteroclidae > Pterocles > Pterocles orientalis. The sequence goes on from WKFP01014285.1 coordinate 92,327, forward strand.
TTTCTCCCCAAGTGGAGAATGGAGTTACGGACTGATTAGGTGTCAGATTTCATTTTTGAGAAATGAGCTTGAATATCTTTTGTTCCCATGTATATTGAGAAAATTAGCTATATTAATAAAAAGATCTGCAGTGGATTTAGAAATCAGTTTTAAGGTTTCACAACAAAATGTAGTACAAGTCAGTATTTACTGCTTATTTCCTATACTCTTGAAAGCACCAGATAGTAGTGGAAATGATGACAAAATTTCTTTCAGATAATGAGGCTGATAATGTTGCTGCAGAGGCTTTTAATCAGTGTAAGCCTATCTACTGGGAATCAGTGCCATTCTTCTAAATATTTAATATACCTTTCATTATGAACTAAGCATTTGTAGGTGAGGGATTCTGCCTAAGCACTTCTTTTTTAAACTAAAAGTAAATATTAAGTAATCTTATTAAATAAGTCTGTGCCTGATACAAATAAAACTTAGGAGTTTAAAGTTCCAGAAGAAAGCACCAAGCTGATAGATAGACTGTTTTAAGAATTTGGGTAGTAAGCCTAAAAAAAGTCTTCAGGCAACTTATTCAAAATTATATCCTGCCAGATCATAACAGGCAGCAAATAAGAAGCTAAAAAAAAACCAGAAAAAAATAATACTAAAAAGAGCAATAAACAACAAATCAGAGAAGAATTGCTAAGTCTCAGCAGCGCATTCTGAGTTAATAAGCTCTCAGTTCATTTCATATAGAATTCATTGTTGTGGTTTCATTGAAATAAAGTCCCTTTTTTGCTGTCTGTCTTGAGATGAAAGGTACAAGAGATGAGGGCATTGTTATACTGGTTATTGTTTAAAAAAGTAATGTAATTACTATCTGTTTAGGAATAAAAACATGTGGGAGCTATTCTGAGTTAGAAGGAAAACTGTATGATCATATTTCACACAGCAATTAATGTAAACGTATTACTTTTATACAATTTGGGGTTTATGTTCTGACATTTCAAATATATTTTAGTTAAATAAAAATTAACTCAGAAAATGTCATTTTCAAGGTAAACTTGCATTGCAGTTCATACAAAGCAGTAATCAATGATGTTAAGTGCAAAGATCTTCACTTTTAAACATCCTCTCTTAATTTTATTTATGTCAGATTTCTTTTGTGTTGTGTTTTGTGTCTCTGTGCCTTAACAGGTTAGCATGTGTAAGCTGATTTGATGAAAACAAAGTAGAGTCCAGGGGAGACAGTGGGCTGTTCAGAATACCTCTTTGACTAACAGGTATAGTGAAATTCATCTGGAGTGAGCTTCACTTCAGCACAAACGATGATGTGGGTGATTTGGCATTGCTTGAAGCTCTGGAGTATCTTTCATTGTGGTACAGATAGGGTTAACAGGTATTTTCTGTAGATAATGCTGTGTATTACAGGATGTAGAACCTGACCTTACACAAAAGCTTACAGAGCATGATTTTTCCTGTGTTTTTCTGGCATCTGAATAGTTTTCAGAGACTTGATGACTCATGCTGTTCAACTTTTAGAAAAGTGGCTACTTAGTACATGTGGCTAAATTGTACATAAATTTCCAGTCCACCACTAGCTGTGCTGGATTAATTGGAAATGACCAGACTATACGGTGAAAGTGCACTGATTCTGAGGCATGGGCTGTGCTGCACATCCGCAAAACCCTACAAATATGTTTCATCAGACCATGATTGTCATAGGTTTCAGTACTTAAAATCTGCCAAGGCTGCCTGTATCTGGGGCTTCATTTAACATGGTGCTTAAAAAGGACTTAAGGGCTTAAGTACACTTCAATGGAAAAAGAATCCTTGCAGCAGGTTCTCCACAATGAGGCAGTTTGCCTACCAAACTGCTATGTAACCACTTTTTCTTCGTAATGAAAGATGTGCTCTTAGCTCTTTGTCTGTTTCTACCTCTTTTGTTAATCTGAAAGTTACACCTGTGTACTGTGCTTATAACATTGAATAATATTAAAGAAAAAAACTGTCCTGAATTAGTCATCTTCTCTTCAATCACTTTAATGCTTTCAAACACATGAAGTGATATTCCTAAGTAGCCTGCCTATGTTTCGCAGGTTGTTCAGGCCTGGAAAGATCACAGAATCACAGAATGTTAGAGATTGGAAGGGACCTCAAAAGATCATCCAGTCCAATCCCCCTGCCAGAGCAGGAACACCTAGATCAGATCAGACAGGAACGCATCCAGGCAGGCTTTGAATGTCTCCAGAGAAGGAGACTCCACAACCTCTCTGGGCAGCCTGTTCCAGTGCTCTGTCACCCTCACTGTAAAGAAGTTTTTTCTCATATTCAAGTGGAACCTCCTATGTTCCAGCTTGAACCCATTGCCCCTTGTCCTATCACTGGATGTCACAGAGAAGAGCCTGGCTCCATCCTCCTGACACTCACTCTTCACATATTTATAAACGTTAATAAGGTCACCCCTCAGTCTCGTCTTTTCCAAGCTAAAGAGACCCAGCTCTCTCAGCCTTTCCTCGTAAGGGAGATGCTCCATTCCCTTAATCATCTTCGTGGCTCTGCACTGGACTCTTTCCAGCAGTTCCCTGTCCTTGAACTGAGGGGCCTAGAACTGGACACAATATTCCAGATGCGGTCTCACCAGGGCAGAGTAGAGGGGGAGGAGAACCTCTCTCGACCTACTGACCACCCCCCTTCTGATACACCCCAGGATGCCATTGGCCTTCTTGGCTACGAGGGCACAGTGCTGGCTCATGGTCATCCTGCTGTCCACCAGGACCCCCAGGTCCCTCACCCCTACACTACTCTCCAACTGGTCAGTACCCAGCTTATACTGGTACCTGGTGTTGTTTTTGCCCAGATGCAAGACTCTACACTTGCTCTTGTTAAATTGCATTAAATTTTTCCCTGCCCAAATCTCCAGCCTGTCTAGGTCTCGCTGGATGGAAGCACAGCCTTCTGGCGTGTCAACAACTCCTCCCAGTTTTGTATCATCAGCAAACGTGCTGAGGGTGCACTCTACTCCCTCATCCAAGTCGTTGATGAATATATTGAACAGCACAGGTCCCAATACCGAACCCTGGGGGACTCCACTAGATACAGGCCTCCAACTAGACTCCATCCCATTCACCACAACTCTCTGGCTTCTTTTCTCCAGCCACTTCACAATGTAAATAACGTTATGGGAAAATTTGCAAAGATTAGAATTTCTGTTAAATAAACACAGAGATACAGTGCTGTGTCTATACATACATATATATCTCTATAGGTACATATATATATCTATTACTATCTCCATTCAGTTCATAGTGCCAGTATCTGCTTGTGAAAGCTCTTGTTTCTCTGATGCTTCCCAAGAAGATGCACATTGTGTAAGAATTCCTTAGTCAAGGGTCTTGGGATGGGTTTATACAACTGACAAGTTCCAGTCATTTGGGCTGAAATTTTTAATGCTAAGTGACTTTCTTGTGATAATTTTAGTGTGAATTTAAGTAGAAATATAGGCTATTTTAAAAAAAGAAACACTAGCTTTTTACTTTGGGAAGGTTGCAGGACTTTGCAGAGGCTCCTGTGATTAAGGAGATCTTTGGAATCACTGAATCATAGAATAGTTTAGGTTGGAAGGGACCTTTAAGGTCATCTCAACTAACCCCCCTGCAGTGAGCAGGGACATACATCTTCAGCTAGATCAGGTTGCTCAGAGCCCTGTCCAGCTGGTCCTTGAACATTTCCTGTTGTGGGGCATCAACAATTTCTCTGGGCGACATACTCCAATGTCTTACCGTCCTCATCATAAAAAATTTCTTCTTCATATCTAATCTAAATCTAGCCTCTTTTAGTTTAAAACCATTACTCCTTGTCCTCTTGCAACAGGCCCCACTAAAGGGTTTATTCCTGTCTTTCTTATAAGCCCCCTTTAAGTACTGGAAGGCTGCAGAAAAGTCTCCATGGAGCCTTCCCTTCTCCAGGCTGAACAACCCCAACTTTCTCAGCCTGTCCTTGTACGGGAGGTGCTCCAGCCCTCTGACCATCTTTGTGGCCCTCCTCTGGACCTGTTCCAACAGTTCTGTGTCTTTCCTGTGCTGAGGACTGCAGAGCTGGACACAGTACTCCATGTAGAGTCGCATAAGAGCAGAGTAGAGGGGCAGAATCATCTCCCTCAACCTTCTGGTCATTTTTCTTTTGATGCAGCCCAGGAACTGGTTGTCTTTCTGGGCCATGAGCACACATTGCCAGGTCATGTTCAGCTTCTCATTGACCGACATTCTCTTTTGTAAGAATGTGGTTGAAAAGTGAAGCCCTCAAAAATTAGCTACTATTATATGCAATCTCGCACAAAGTTGCATGGTGTAGTTTGCAAAGTTTTAAGCTAGGTCTTTATGCATTCTTCCAGTTGATGGGCATGTACACTGGTGCTGTTCGTAATGAGATTCTTTTAAAGACTGAGGCTTGCCCAGATATGTTGTATGGAATGCAAATAATATGTTCCACAGACCTTGCTACCAATGTCAAGCCGAATTTATCTCTGTATTCCAAAACAGAGATGTTAAAAAGGCTCAAATTAAGTCTTTTGAATTTTTTTTTAATATGAGCAAAACACTTTTTTCCACAAGGTTCATTCATAGGTACAGCTGAATTGTTTTGGCTGCATTAAATAAATAGAAAATGTGAACAGCCTAGCAATATGAAGTGCTTGCTGGGCAATATTTATAAAGGAAAGAGTAATTGAAAAACTTGAGCAATTATACTAAATTAAAAATAACACTTTATACTGGGAAATTTTATGTGATATTAATAAAGGTGATACTACCAGCACTGCCTCTAAATATAAATATAACTGTATCATTTGATTTAAGAAAATAGCATTTGATTTAAGGAAAAATAATCTTGTCATAATCTGTTTACCCTACTATATCATACAAAGGAAAGTAATATGGAAATGAAAACTGATTACACGGTAGTGTAAAGTGTAAGATCATTAGATGATGCAATAGAAGGTGAAAAATATAACACTATAATGAAGAGAATTCACAAAATTCCATATTTCTGAATCTCAGATTTATGTTAAAAAGATTACTTTGTAGTTGAAGTAGCTTAAATAGATGAATAGCCCATTTTTATTTCTTGACCAGAGGAGTGTGAGTGGTCAGGATAACCTGACATGGATGTGAGGAAGCATGAAAACAAGGAAGGCTGTTAAGTATAATCCCAATAATAACAGTAGGTACTATGGTAATGTGAAAAAGATACTATAATTTCCTGAAATTAAGGAGATGGGTGAAATACAGTCAGAACTCCCTTTGGTATTCTCTTCATACAGAAGCTTAGAAATATTTTATTAAATATTAATAATAACATAAAAGACCTTTGGTCTTATTTTAATTTTAATTAGGGAGGATATATATGCCATTCACTTTGAAGCCAAATGCTACTCCTTTGTATTAACCTGCAGGGGGTACTAGTAAATTGAACCAAGTAGCATTTAGCTATTTCTCCTCCTGCCATGAGATAATTAAATCTACTCTTTTGCAGACTCTTTTAGTATTACTTGATCCCCAGTCTCATATTGACTTCTAGAGTTTAAGCGGTAAGGGGTGAAATGCTGCCTCAGACCATTTCTTATAAATTGCCAGAACTCAGGAAATTTATTAGCCTTCAACTTAAACTGCTGAACCTACAAGGTAAGCTTAATTTCCTAATGAAATCAGATTGGAGAGGCAAAATGGACAATGATTTCAGGAGGGAAACAAAGCTATATATAATACACTGAACCCTTTTTTTTTTTTTTTTTGGTGGTAAATCATAAAGGCAACTGAAAAACCTAAGGATTTAATGACAGCTAATGTGGCTAAAAAGAATAGGAAGTTTTTCAACACATAAAGCCGAGGGAGGAATTGGTAAGAAGCAAATGAATAAAAATTAAAAGAAATCAGTTGTATGAAGTCTGTGGATTTCTAGACTCTTGGACAGCTGTTTACCCAACCTGCTTAGCTCTGATATAGATTTTCCACTCCACATCTAAAGCCTAAGAATCATCTTAAATAGGGCCTTGGAATTTCTGATCTATCAGCAAGGAATCTTGGGGCCTCTTTTGGGAGAACCTTGAAGAGTTGCCAGCCTCCTTGGCCGGCTTTTAGCTCGGGCTAATGGCCTTGGGCATCCACTTTGGCCAGAGCTTTGTATACTTTAGCCAGCCGGCCATGTAGGCTAGTGCTTCTTAAGTCCTAGACCTAGCGTATTTTTCTTTCTCAGTCTACCACAGAGATATAAGCTTCCCAATCCTGCAGTCTGTGGGACTGGACACTCCTCATGGCTTAACTTCCTCAAACTGAAGAGTCTAGTGGACTTAAATGAGTTATGCACGTTAACTGACAGGAAATAGAGATGCTTTCAAAGGAAACCCACCTGTGTTCCACTCAATAAAAACAAGTATGTTTATCCTGAATACTTCACTTAGTGATGAATTCACATTTTCCAATGTGAAAACTGTAACAAGTTTGACTGTCACTATCATGCCCTATGACTGAAATTGTCTCCTCTGCATTATGAAACGTTGTAGTGGGTTAAATAGAGTTAATTTTTTTTCCTTTTCTTCATAAATAGCTAGCAAGAGGCTGTGTTTTGGATTTGTGCTCAGGAGAAAAGCTGATAAGAAGGAACGTTTATAATTACTGCTAGTATTTCAAGGACAAAATACTTTCAGCCTCTCTCCTCTCCGCAGACAGAGCAGGGGGAGGCCTGGGGATGGGGAGACACAGTCCAGCTGCTAGCCTGGGATTTGCTCTTAGGTTAAGATTGAGAACCAGACTGACCAATTATTATTCCATCCCATGCACGTCATTCCCAGTTTATAGATGAGGACCCTTTTGGGAGATCGCTCTCTTTTGCTTCCCTTGGGTTCTGGATCATCTTGCTTCAGCTGCCTGCATTCACTCTCCCAAGGCCTTCCCCCCCACACACACACGCCAGTAGCTCTCGGCCCGGGACACTCGTTATCTCTGTTCCGTGAGTTTTGGGATCCTCCCTCTCTGGGGGGATCATCAGCTGTGGCCAGGTGGTCGTTTTCCCCCACTTTGGTTAGCTCTCAGTTCTGGGACGCTTGGGCTGTTATCTCTGTTCCGTGAGTGCCTGCGGGAGCAGTGCACCCCACCTCCCCCCCCAGTTTGGGGGAATCGTGAGTGTAGTTTCTGGGGATTGTTAGCTGGCAATAGGCTGAGCCTTTAGTCATCAGGTGGGGGGGGGGCAGTATAATTGTATATCACCCATTCCCTCCCTCCGGGGTCATTGGCCGGGAGCAGGCTGGGCCTTTGGTCATCCAGTGGTGGGGGGGGAAGTATCACTGTGTATCACATTGTATATTTGTATATAGTATTATTTTCAATATTATTGTAGTTTAGTTATTAAATTGTCCTTATCTCAACCCACAAGTCCTCTTTGCCGTTTACCTCTTTAATTCTCTCCCCTATCATTAGGTGGGGGCAGGGACTGTGTGAGCAGGTGTGTAGTTTGGCCCCCAGCCAAGGGCTAACCCACCACAAACATGGTAAATTCCATCATATTTTTTCATGGATACCCTCCTCCATAGAATAGATGGGTCTTTTGTAGTTAGCTAGTACTCAACATTTTGAATATTTTTCCTCATTGTGTAAGATTAACAATTCTGTATTTCCTGCACATTTTTCAGCCTTGTTCTGGGGATAGGATTATTCATTTTTCCATATAAAAGTACATAAAAATGATAATGCTTCATCTTGCAGGAGTGTTACAGAAATAATTTCAGTAGTGTCTCTGAGACATCCGTGCTGTAGTTTATTTTTTCCAAAACTCCTGTGAAGTGACAGTGCATATATAACTTTGTTTTATCAAGAAGGTAAAAAACCAGCAAACAAAAGCTTACTTTATCTCCTGATTGTCCTTCATTGTTGGATAAATTGTAAAATGGTTAACAAAAATATTAATCTCTACCTTTCCCTTTTTTTCTTTTTTAAAGAAAATCATATTAATCAGGTTGTGATACACTGAGATACTTTTCCTGTGTAGTTTGGAAATTGTAATAGGTGTAATCAGGTTTGTAAATTTAGAAACTTCCACATCTGCTGTACCTCATCATCTTAGGTTCCGCCCCTTTGCTGTTAGAAAAGCCAATTTAGCCTGTTACATAGTGGTTACTGGACTTGGACTAGTAATGAGCACAGAAGTTGCAAAACAGTTTCTGATGTATCTCACTTCCTTTGTTTTCAGATATGCTTGAAATGTGTTAGAGCTCACTGAATATATTAAAGCTATTTTGTATTGGAAGAGCAGTTGGTTTGAATTGAAGATGTTAATGTTCAATCAAAAGAAAACCCTGTCTTTGCACATGGGAAGGTGTAGGAGTATTAGCTGTTACTAAGGGGGAGGAAACAGGTAGAAGGCATGCTTTTGTTACTGCATACAATTTGTTGCCTTTTTGGAGTCAATAAATAAATTAAAACAGCAGCCCGCCCCAACAATTATGAATATTACAAGTAGATGCTTTCTGTGTTTGAGAGGTATTTTTACTCAAGAGTTTTGAGGCATAGAAGATCAAAATTGTTAGACTTGACTTTTGTTTCTACTAAATAAGTAAATTTAATTACTCAAGGGTTTTGAGGCACAGCAGACCAAAAATATTAATCGTTTGTTTCCCCTAAAAATAATAAGCAGAACCAATTGCTTATGCCAAAAAGATAATCAAAGTTATTTCTTCCAAAGGTTCAGTAACTGAATTTAGGATACTCATTCACAGATCATTTATACTGTAATGTATAAAAGGTAAACTTTAATATTTGAATTATATTGTATGGTTGCCATCATGGTACTATAGAATGCTGATGGGTTTCTTGGTAAACATAACTAACCCAACTCCTGAACTCTCAGTAAGAATAGTGTAAAGGATGAATGAAATATCCGACACTTCTCTGGAATTGAAGCATAGCTTTCTAGTTTACTGAGGTCCCATTTTCAGCTACCACAGGGTTGAAGACCTTTAAGTAAATAGGATCAACATATCAGGCCAAGGTAGTACAAAAAACTAAATCCATTTTACTTGTGGTGAACATTAAATTTGAAGCAAATGAAAAATATATCCTTTATATGGATATGAATAGTGTAACTCAGTTTTAAATAGAATAGTTTACAAATTAGTGGAGGGTGCCCATGGCAGGGGGTTTGGAATTGATGAACTTTGAGGTCCTTTCCAGCCCTACCATTCTATGATTCTCTGATTCTATTTTGAGATCCATCATTACTGAATAATAGTACAGTGTCTAATTCCATTTCATATTCCTGTATGTCTATATTATGCAAGAAAGAAAAGTAGCTTCCAAACTCATAATGAATTCACTGTATGTATGGTATTTTTCTTAAATTTCCAAAAAATTCAACCAATGAAACAGCAGTTGTGTAGTCTGCTCTAAAAGAACAGCTGCACAAGTTAGTTTGCCATGAAACAAGTTGGACAAAATGATTTATAGAGTACTGTTTCCTTGATTATTTCACAGAACCTGTCTGGCTCTGGAGGCTTATTTGAGCCAACTATTACAAACCTCTGAATTTCAGAAATAGTAGATTGCTGTCCTTCCCCCTTTACCTCAATTTTTCATCATGTATTTTCAGTTTATGACCTTTGAATGACTTTTTTCCCCTAATTCTCAGACACAATTGAAAACAACTTTATAGGAAAATTTGCCCCAAAAACTATTAATGCTTTGTAGCTTTATACTAATGGCTCTGTATTAATGGTCTTTCTATTTTAATATGAATTTGAGATTTGAGAAACCAGTGTTAATCAAATGACAGAGTTAAACTGAGTTTTCTCTTGACAGCTAATTCTTACTCCAGAAGTTTTGTGAAATTGTAAAGAAAACAGAAACCCGGGGTGCGGTATACTTGACATAGACATGAGTGTCTTAAGAAAAAAAAATAAGAATTCAATCTCTCAGAGGCCTACCCTGATGCATCTTTTTAACAATATTTTTCTTCTGGGTATCAAGAAATAAGAAGGACTTCACTGAAATTTAGATTATCCAAACTAAAAGAGAATAAAGGAAGTTAGTTTAGTTTTGACTGTTTAGCTTTATAGGCTAATATCATTAATACATGCCAGAAGGAATGGCTATTTGTTAGTTCATTATGAATGGAGTGAAATTATCCTTTTATTTTGGGATTATGAGGTCCTCGTAGTAAGCTTCTTGCCTTTCTTGATTACACAAAATGGTAAACTGTATTTATTGGCCTGACAGAATTTGGATGGTCATAAGAATTTTTTCTAGGTGTTTCTAGAAAACAACCAAGTTAAAGGAAGCCATCATTTACATCACTTCTAGGAGATACAGTTATGATCTTGTCACAAAAAGAAATTCAGGAGCTTTGCACAGGGTCACTGGAAACTCTGCTTCCCATTACAATGATCTCTTCCAGCTCCCTGCAACTGCAGGCTTACTCCCTACACTCTGTTTCCCAATGGTTTGTCCTTAAAAAAGTTCTTTCTCCCCATACTGTCTCTTCCTTATGTGTGCCTTGAGCATCAGCTATATGTAGTTTATACTTGCTGAAAATGTTTCTTTATTCTTTGGGGGGGAACTAGTTATCTCTTTCCCATCTAGCATGTTTTCATGAAACCACCATTTCTCTCATATTAAGGCAGCTAAAATTATCTAACACAGAATATTGTGGGGAATCATGATTATTCAAAGCTTATCCTGCTTTTGGTATTCCATTGGATATCTCCACAGTACACCTACAGCTTGCTGTGTAGCCTTAAATTATACATGCATGGTAAGATACATGGTTAGGGTTAACAATGGAGATGTGATAGAGGCTTTAAATTTCTGACCTGTTTCAGTGGTCCCCTTGCAAGAAGAATAAATGTTATAACTGAGGCTGGCTGGGGAAGAGAGCTGCACTTTTTCTAGAGTGAAACACCTCTTGGGCTTAAAATGAGAGATGGGAATTCTGTTACAAAATACCATTTTTTTCTGAGAAAGAAAAGAGACTGAGGCCACGAAGGTGATGTGGGTTTATGCTTGCTCATCAAATTCCTAGCCTTGCAGGCAAATGGAATCTATAAGGGGTTTCATTCAGCATGTCTACTCTTTTCCTAAAGACTCCATGGTTCTCTTCAGATTTAAAGGGTAAATTGTCCTTTATTAAAGAAATTTTTTTTCTTAAGTTTCTTGCTCATACACCATGTATTCTCTGAAGGGCTTAAGGAGAAAATAGAGCTTTTGAAGTCTCCAAGCTCCAGTAAAATGTTTGTAAACTAGTGTGGACTTGGGAGAGCTCTAGTACCGACTCTTTAATCAAGCAGGTGGATTGCTGCCAGAGAAAGGTCAAAGGATCTTCGTGCAGGAGTGCGTTAAGAGATTTAGAACTAGGAGCAGCAATCAGGCTGTAGCTGCACCTAGAAGCACAAAGGAGTTCAGCCGCTAGGTCTGCTCACATCAAAATGGTCCTGCCTGAGGAGTAGGATGAGGCCAGCTGGTGAGAAGTGAGTGGTGCTCCCTGTCATATTGATCCTTGGTATTTGTTATATACTATTCTTAATGACTCACGTTAATGAAAAGGTACTTATAGGTTTTTTTTAGTAAGTGCAGTGTTTCCAGCTATTGTCGTAGCTTGTTGCTGATGTAGATTCATGTCTTCATATATACCTCCTGTGTATATAGCCCCAAATGTCTCTCTTCCTTGGATTTAGGATTAAAGAAAAACAAAATTAGTATCTGGTTTCTTTGATCCTTAAAACTGTAAAGATCCGTGAAAGCTATCTCGTCTGTCCATGATTAGGTGACAAAAAATATAATTAGCACTAGCTTCTCCATCTAAAGAGAAGGTCTTCCCATTGCATACAGCCTTTTTGCATTGCATGCTCTGAACAATGACTTCTACATTGCTATGTCATAGCAGCAGGTGAGAGGCATATAAAGGGTGTTTCTTAATGTAATTACTTTCCTTACTGTTTTAAACAGTCTGACAGCTACAGCCTGGGAATAATCACTTGTTTAATCTCTTTTTTGGTTTATTTTCTGTCAGTTATTGGCCTTTGGTTTTTATTGAGGAATTACAATTGACTAGAAGGTGATGGCAGAGCTATAGTTTTATGTTAAGGAAAAACATCTGAGTAATCCTAAACAGTAAAATGTTAAAATACCAGTTTGCACTTTTTGGGGTAGGTCCACTGTTATACAGGAACTGCCCTAGTAGAAAATCTATCACGTATATGTTTGAAGTTGCTATGTATCTTTACACAGAATTATATGTATATTAAAGTGATAATTTCTAATTAATTTGTACAGTAATGTCTTTAAAAACTGATTCTCAAATTGTCAACAATGTGAATTAAATTAAATAGTATTTATCAGCAAGGGAATAATACTAATTTGAAATGTACAATCTGTTTTATGGCCTTTTAATAGTCGTATAACTCAAAACAATGTGTTAATCCTACCTATCCTTGCTCAATTTATCCTGAACAGCAATATATGGAACCAAGGGTCAGTCAAAAGTAGTAAAGAGATGTGATTGCCTGATAAGGACATGAACAAATACGCAATTTAGATCTTCTTTCAATTGCTTTTGTTTTATTTATGTTGCATTTGTAACCTTTAAGTCTTTGAATAAGTGGTCTTTTGTATAGGCTAGAGGGTATCTGCTGCTCTCAGTATAGTTGGGTAGTGACTGCATCATATTTGTATAGAGGATAAAGAAGGTTTCTATAGAGCCTGTAAAGGATGATCCTAGCTTTGGAAAAGTAGCTTCTCTCCCAGCTCATGTCATAGGCTGCTAATCTGGTATGTTCAGATCACTTAAACTGCAATTTCTTAGGTATCAGTTCACTGATTTTTTTATTTTGATAGCCAATACGGAGGTATTGAGCATGAAAGCCTGAAACTGAAGTCAGTAAGGCTGCTTGTGTCACTGAAAAAAACGAGTCTTCCATTGTTTGAAGCTAGATGTGCAAATATGCACGTGATCACAATTAGCACATGGAGAATATCCTGTAACATAGACTGAATGTATGTTTATAGTCACACTTGTAATTAATTTATTTTAATGGTTAATTTGTACTAGAAGTTGTAATTATTCTTGCAGATAGGTAACATACTTACAAGGGATAGCGAATAATGTAACATTCAGAATACAAATTAACATGCACAAATAAAAATAACATTTCAATTACTCATGTGACCTACAGACTTTTTAATAACAGCAGGGATTATTTCTTCACATATTAACTATTACTGTAAAATAACGAATAGTCTGGGAAGTAAAAGGAACAGAATGCCATTTTGGTACTCCTAGATAGTGCTAAAAAAATCTAGCTGAAAAAGTTAGTATTTCTGAGTATCAGACTTGGTATCTCAAAATTAAGTTCCAATTTACTGAAGAGTTTGCTTTTTGCGTTGCAGATTGTTAGATTAATGCATGCCAGCTTTGAATGACTTGGCCCATTTTTTCGTAGAGCCTGTGTTTTCAAAGCACTGTAGAATGTTATAAAGATTATGTTATAGCCTGGGTACTAGGCTAGGTGCAGGGTATCTATAGTATATGGCTGCCTCATCTGGGATGATATCCTACTCAAGATGAAAAATAAGCTTAATATGTACAAGTTCATTTTAGATCTATTTATCAGTAGAGAAAGTGCTCTGCCTTCTTGGGATTTGACAGCCAACCAGGTGGGGTTGTGTCCTCGTAAAATCTCGTTGGGTTTGCTGTTTTCCCTGGGCTCCCATTCTGTTAGCCACTGATTCTTCTTTCTGTAATGCTGCTCAAGTAAGAGAATTTCAGGGATGAATAATTTCAGTTGTAAATTCTTAAAAACCCATTACTTTGGAACAGTTGAAATCGGATTAATTTGATAGTAGTCAGGATGGGCAAAAGAATAGGGTTAGGAATAGGAATTGGTTTACGGGGGTTAGCAGAGTGATGGATTTCTTTGCTGTGTGGAAGAATAAAATGGTAGATTTCCATAAGGAGAGCACTAAAGCGAGGAAAACATTCCAAGTCGCTTGCTCATAAGCAGTGAAGACTTCAGATTTAATAGTTCGGTTTTTGCTTTGCTTGGCGTGTCTTTGTTTCAGTTCTGTCTGTTAAAAACTAAAGTAATTATCCCAATTTGGAACTGTGATCTCATTCAAAATGTAAATAAAAATAGGATACTGCTGTGGTAATTAATTTTTCTGTATTTCACTTTTCCTAAGTGATGATGATAGTTTTTCTTATGTCAGTTTTTTTTGTTCTGATTTTCACATGAATTGAATTTTAGCTGTCATAGTCAATCCAAAACTGTAAAAACATGAAGTATAAAATTTATTTAAAATACAAGTTGAATAAAAGTTTTTTCCTAATATTACTCATGAAACCCACACGATTTGTAAAGTATGATCGTACCAAGCAACACTGTTCTAAAACTCCTACCTGTTGTTACAGCTGAGTAATGAGTTCATAAATGTGTAGGTGTAATTTTAAAATGGGAAAATGCCTTCTCTTGGGCCATTAATTTCTGTCTGCAGCAAGATGAGTTATGTTGTAAAGTGTACATACTTTCGAATTTCATTTTAGTTCACCTTCCATCACTGCATTCCCAAATGACAATAAAACCAAGTTCCTATCTGGAGTAATAGGAAGGCACATGGCATTACTGAGTATGTGTGTGTGCTCATGCTTGTTGCGTTTGTTTACATTTAAGTAAAAGTTAATAAGTAGATTAATGGCTTTAGGCATTTCTCTTTTTTCCTCAAATAATTTCAGTTAAAAAAAAAATAAGGCATATTGTCAATGTGTGCATTGCTAATACTGTAAGTCCTGGGAGTCCATGGGTGGTAGTGTGGATCTGTGCTTGTCAAGCAGTGTTTAGTCTGACATGCGGTCAGTCCATGGAGTTGGTTGTGCCATGCCTGTGAGGGAAATATGGTGTCAGCTTCTTACACCAGATGCAGAATCCCTTTGGAAGTAGAGTCCACTTCATAAAAATCAGGTTCCAGATGCGTTTTTTTCATTCCATTCATTTCACATATGCAGCCATCTGCTGGGAAGCCATTTTCTATCTTAATCTACAAGAGGTTTACTTATATTGCAAATAAATTAATTTTTCTAAATGACCTGATGATTTCATCTTTCTGTACAAAAGCTGTGATTATTTAACTGCTAGTGAATTCTGAAAGTGTATTTACACTTTGTCTCACGCATCATAAGCATTCGTACATCTTCAAGCCAAGTACTACATTCTTCTGGTTCGATTTGCTACCTTCAAGCCACCCACACGTGGTGGTTTGATGTATTCTAGGCGTATTTCAGATAGATTTTTAAATAAAACAATCCCCAGATGCAGATGAATAAAAAAGATTGTGAAAATTAAGAACTGATTTGCAAATAAAGTTGGCAGTTTTGGAGCTGGGGCATGCCGCTGCCAGGCTGGCATAGGCAGCAGGTCATCGTGCCTCTTCAACCTCGGTTACAGTTGTGTTTGACGTTTCTGCCGGCCTTTCTTTGGCTGGAATTCCATGACCCCTCTCGGCAGTCTACTATGAAATTTCACTCAAACAACTTATCTTCTCACTCATCACAGGCCCCGGGGCAACCTCTAAGTCAACCTCAGGCCAGTGTCTCAGGTTTGCTCAGGTCTCCACTCTTCCAAAAAACAGCTTATATGGCCAAGCATGAGAGCAGCCTCACCTACCGCCTGTCCTTCGTCATCTCAGTGCTTTTTTCCCACTGCTGAGATAATGTTTTCTCCTTGTCACTTACATCTTCGTTGATGTCTTTCCCAGTCTAAGCTCTTTCCAGTAATTAGTCCAGTTTGTGACAGTGAAAGGCTCTTCATGTTTTCTTCTGTGAAAGGATTTGGGATGTCTGAGCCAATAAAGATTTATACCTGGATTTAATTTAGCTAAAACATGTACAACTTTGCAGGATCAAGGCCTAGTCTGGGAAATAATCTGTTAGAAACTTGGTGCTAAATATTGTCTTGGTAGAGTGTTTAGGCTTTTAAAGTGTTTAATATTTTGAAAATTGCTTAACTTAGCAAGGGATGACAGGTACTTTAAAAGTGGAAAATATGTTTGTTACATAGACTTATAAACTATTACTTACATGACTGGAAAATATTACATTGAAATAATAATTTTGTACGTGTTAGTTTATTTATGAGCTTGTATTGTTAATGATTCAGTGTTATGAACAGAAGGTTTGTGTTCCATATTCCTGTCAGTTTAAATGGAGAGGAGAAAAATCGACTTAGAGCTTTCTGCAAAAGAATCACAAGGATACATTTTAGCCATTTCTTGAGTGCCTTGAAGAATTAGAAAGTTTGTGGCTCACAGACTTTAATTTCACCATTGATTAATAAAACATTAGAAATGCACAGTAGTCTTCAAAAAAAGAAATCTAGAAACCTGACAAATCAATCTAACATGAATCAAACAACGCTTGTGATAGAAAGAATAGGCTAGAAAGACTAATTTTTACTTGACTTAATAAACAGGATTATTACTGAATTAATGTTTGGATTTTTTGCCAGAACAGGATTTTTTCCAATATGTTTTGACAGAGCCTTGAGCTATGAGAAACTACTGACTGTAGATATTCTCTGCCAGAATGATGAATCTATTTCCAGTAAGCTAGTTGCTTCATCTTGTTGGATATGCTCTTGGGAATTTATCACGTAATTCCTTTAATCCAAACCAGTTGTGTACGTATTTTGCAATTGATGAATTACTGACAATAAATAAATATTCATACAAAATCAACTATTAAAAAAATTATATACTGTTTAACAGTTTTCTTACCAGAACTTAAGTCTTGTATTTACTATGTCTTTTCACATGAACTACAGTGTCATCTAAAACTGCTGTTTATAAGTATTACAAAATGGAATATATACCCCCTCAGATAAGAATTCAAGTATATTACAGCTGTATGTCAAATACTTTTAGCAACACAGTGAGTAACACCAGATCACTAGTCCTTGAAATAACATGTCATTAAATTTGTGAAGATGAAACAACTATTTTTCCATCAAATTCTGCTCTATGCTTAGATGAAATGCCTTGATTAAGTAATGTCTTTGAAGACTGGGTGTTACTTCCTTTAGCTGTGATTGTAGTTTTGGCAGGCATTTTATGTTGTATATTACCAAACAGAACATCTATCTGCAGCGTACTCTGTCTTTTCTTCATAAATGGATGTAACTTTGGTGCATTGGACATATTTTGGTGTGTCGTTTGCATTTGATTAATTTGGTCTTACTGCTTTTGTGTGTGCGCATATCTTATTCCTACTACTGAATGTATATGATTAATGCACTGAACTGTTGGCTTCTGTTTTGTGAATATTAATCAAAGAATATGTCCTCTGCTTAATGGCTTTATAGTGTAGGAGGCAGCCAAACAACATAGACTGTAGTCTGCTTTTTTTGTGCTTTAATCATTGTTGTGTAAGACACTGGCAAGAACACTTTTTTTTATCTATAAACACTATTTCGTGCTTAAACATATCCATTGTTTGGTCAAAGTTATGAAATATTGTTGCTCAATTGATTTTTTTTCAACATTTCCTGGTAAAAGCAGTAATAGAAGAGACAAAACAGTAAAGGAAGGGGAGATAATTAAGTAGAAAAAAAATGCTAGGCATAACAAGCAAAGAAGAAGCAGAAGTAGTCAGTAAATTCAGCCTCATAAGGTTTCGGGTCTTATGATTTGGAGAAATAGTTTTCTTTAATCAAAAGCCAAACCTGATTCTTTTCTAGATTCCATTACTCTTGTGAAAGAGATAATTTATGACTAAACTATTCTTAAAAAGAATCAGGGTAGACATTTGCTATGTTCTGGTGTACACTTGAGACGTGTATAAGGTTAGAAGTTGATTAGGGTGTGATAGCTTCTTTCGGTGAGAAATTAAAAGACATGTTTAGTATTTAAAAAAAAAGCCAATAAATGTTTGTGGTGATGGTGGTATAGCTCAGTATGAAAAGCAGCAAGCTTCTTGAAAACACATCTCATATTTTTGTGGCATGTAGTTCTGATAGAAAGGTTGATAGCTACAGCTTTAGTCGTTCTCTCTGAATCTCACCAGTGAAGAAGCCAAGGCTAATAGGAAGGCTTAGGCTTCAGGGTATGTAGTATTTTGCAAGGAGTTTTATTTTAGTCTCCCCACCCCTTTTGTAAAAATGCCCTAGAGTAGGGGCTTTCTCTAAATTATTCTGTTAGCAGAATTTTCCCCCTAGCACTGTCACAGGCTTAGCTGGACAACTATCAGAATTACCAGAATTTGTTGGAACAAGAGTTCCTCTTGCCATTGCCTGTTGCCCTTGACCGTTAGGACAGTCTTGCTAAAATCCCCTCAGAGTGGTAGGACCATAGAGAATATCACGTGTTTGTATTTACTAATGCTGTTGTTTTACAAATTTTATTTTAACTGTTATGAGTGTAAGCATTTTTAATTTCTTCAGATTCAGCCCAGAAAATGTATTCCAGGTTTTGTTATAGATCATGATTTTGTAATATTCTAGAAAGTTATAAAGCAGAAATCCCTTAAACTTTCTGCATTTTTGTATGATGTAATGTGTTAAAAGGCAGGTCTGTTTTTTGTGAAAAGGAATACATTAGTAGTGAAGCTTGTGATTCATAAAAAGCAATAGTTGAAAGCTGAATCACTGAATCACAAAAACTTTTAGTTTGTTTCTAGTCCATTTATTAGTCTCAGAGATATATTTAAAATATTGAACACACATTTCTCCAGTGTTTTACCACCTGCCTTTGAACACCTGCTATAAATATTCCTCTTGCATATATGCTTATGTTTCCATTTGAATGTGTTATCATGCTCTTGCAGAAATAGCTATTTGGAAGGAAACTTTTACTTACGGACTTTCTGTATAAATTGAATATTTGTTTCAGATCCATGTCAAAACAGTATAATTTCAAAATCCTTTCTCCTGGATAAAGGCCATTTCCACTGTTATTCATACAAACGTCTGCTTCTGTGATTTCAGTCTACTTCAGTTTTGATAATGATTATTCCCACATTCTTGTTGTTTGTCAGTTCAATAAAGTTAATTGTTAGTCCAGCTAAGCAATCTTCACATATCTGGTTAATGTAGTTACTGCTTATTGACCTTCTGAAAATGCTGATCATCCAAAGAAGTTTTTAACGTAGTAAGAAAAGCTAACTGAAGTTAGGTGCATTTCTCTGCTGATCCACATCTGCCATTGTACTTCCCTATTTTTTTTAATCGGGCTTTAAGATTTCGACAGTAATATGGAAGTAAGAAGACAAACCCATGTTTTTTTAAAGACCTTCTCTAGTGGTTTTAGTTTGGTTTACATAGAAATTATGAGAGTCCCTAATATATGCACAATTTAGCAGGGACTACAGTCTTTTTAGAGTATATGTTCTTTCTGAGTATAGTCCCTCAAAAGTGTTCATATTTTGATGATTAATATCACAAAACTATACAGATTGTTAAAAAGAAGCAGAGTTTTTGGATATGGTAATTAATGGCAAGTAGTTTTTCTTTGCCTTTGGCTGATATTAATAAGGTAGCTCATCTGTAATTGAACAGAGTTTCTATTAATATTACATCTTTTCAGTTATTTACACATCTTTCTAAGAAACAGAGCAACTGATTTAATTTCAGGTGTAGATTCAGAACTGAAGAAGGCATTTAGGAATGCCTTTATATGATAATTTAATTTCTGTGTGTTCATATAATTATTTATGGAATTAAAAATGAAAATATTTGAACTGAACAAGCCATCTACATTTGTGGTATAAGTGGATGGGAAACTAATACTTGCATTTTCTCTTTTTCCGAACTTTAGGGGGGACACAGAGGTTACCTCGAACAATTGGAGTGTCTTTGGCAAAAGAACTAATCTTCTCTGCACGTATTGTAGATGGTGAGGAAGCAAAATCAATAGGATTGATTAGTCATGTGGTAGAACAGAATGAAGCAGGGGATGCTGCATACAGAAGAGCATTAGCTCTGGCAAGAGAGTTTTTACCTCAGGTAAAACAAATTATTTTGATTTTAGTTTTTAGTTTTTACCAAATATTAAGACTCAAAAAGAACTATCTGTATTAAGAAGAACTGCCATGAAGTTATGTATTAAAAAGCTATTCTAGTTATGTGGGGAGCAATCAGAAGTTTTCTCTCTTGTGTATTGGTGGTGTTATTTGGTAATTATTTCATAGTGAAGCAAAAAAACTGTCAATCCACATATTGTCATGATATGGTCTGTGTTCGTATTGTGTATTTTGACTGTCAAGTTTTAAATAAAAATATAGCATAAGGGTATTTTTTAGTAAAGCAATTATCTCAATAGGTTGTTCTGTTGTTGAACACTTCAGAAGAGAGAGAAAAAAAAAAGAGATCCATATGAAACTGGCCATATCTCAGTGTAACTCTTGTTTTGAAAACAAAAAGCTAAATGTAATTTCAGTATTAAACCAAAACCCATTTACTAGTGGAAATTTTGCTTTCTATCCTTTATGTATTAGCTTGATGAAAGAATCTTGCTCTTATAATTTGTTATAAGTGATGTCCTGTCTCTGTCTTTCATAAAATAATTCAACTGGGATTTGCTGAATTCCTATGCTTCAGAACTTGAAAATTTTAGTAAGAAGCTTAAGTATGACCCTGACAGGAGTTTTTGTGTTAGCTGAGTGCTACCCGTTCCCCTATTGCCATGGTCTGCAAGCTGTTTGTTCAGAGTAAGAATGTGAGTTTGGAGCTTTTGATAAACCTGCTTTTCAAGTGAAGGGTCCCAGGTAGCAAATTCATAGGAGGCAGAAGAAAATAAATAGTAAACAACTTTATTGGATCACAAATGTAACAGCCAAAATTTTTAATAGAAAATGGAAAATGTTACAGATTAAATATGTCATTTAACATTTTCTATTTGTATCTTGAACATCCTTAAAAATATAAACATGAAAAATACAGTAAAAATTTTAACATGCAGTGATTTTAGAAGGCTGAGTTACAATTACAACTTCTCACTGGAGCCAGCTCGAAAGAATTTGGCTTTTCCCAAAGCAGCAGGTCACTTCCCTAAAGCAATATCTGAACATTCAGAAGCTGATGCTGATGGATAAGCATAGGACTGAGACAATTCCAAAAGACATGTCACTGTTCTGCAGCACATTGGAGGAGGAAGAGGATGGAAATTCCTCTGCTCCCTGGGGACCTCAGTCACTTACAGAAGAGTGTCATCACTTGACCAGTGCAGGCTTTGCAGTAGCACATTTTAGGTTTGAGGCTGCATCGGTTAATTTTCTTGCGTTATCACATCTTTTAATATGTCTCCGTTGTGTGGTAATAGGGCATAAGACTAACCTTCCGAACGCCTATAATGATGTCTCTTAAGGTGGCCGTTCAGAGCCTTCTTTTAAAGGGAATTGAGCAAGCTTGACGAAGGTGGACGTGTTTAACACCTTTGAAACATAAACTAAACACACTGCTTTAATTAGGTTTTTTTGAAAGCAGTATACTTCCACTTTTTCTCAATATTGAAACTATCAGTTTGGAAGCAAGTGTCTATTATAGTCATGTAATTTAGGATATTTGACCTATTTACTATAAATTTACCAAAAGTCTGATGTCTACAAAGTCCCAATATAAGAACATTGGTGTGCAAACTCTTCACTGCATAATCTTGTAGATTTTGGTGATATTTAAATAAACTTTTTTGTTCATTTTAGGGACCAGTAGCAATGAGAGTTGCAAAACTGGCCATCAATCAGGGAATGGAGGTAAGGATCTGTACTTTCCATAAGAATAAGCAGAAGTCAGGGTGGCAGCAGATCTGTGGTGATTTTTTTTCTAGAACTGTTTTTGAACAAGATCTATTTGGTCAAAACTTTTTAAAAGATGAAATGCAATTTTTTAATGTCTTAGACTCCTGAGACTAGAGTTGATGCTGATTTCCATAACAAGGCTTAGTAACCTCATCTCTATCCAAGAGTAACACACTCTGCTAATTATTAATACTAGAAAGTAAACTACTATGAACAAGCTGTATTTCAAATGCTGGGCAGAAAAAACCTCAAAGCTATACTCTGTCAAGTTTGTCAATGCTCTCACTGTTTAGTAACTAATAAAGGTTAAAAGGCATTTTCTTAATAGTTTAATAGAGGTTAGTGTTAGAGTTATATCTGGAGTCTGATTTCGTATTTGATTCTGATTGTCACTACTTCTTGAAGACTATTGAGTTATGTCTAAAGCTCATTAAAATCCAGTGCTGAACATGTCTGGACATGTGTTTTACTTTAGGCTTGTGAATCATCTTGCTGAGCTCAGCAGGACTATTCATATTTAAAGTTAAGTACATGCATAAACTCTGCACCAGAACACTTTTTAACTCAACCTGAGACATGAGAAAGAGGATCACACCACGTGCAAAATCTGAATCGAGGAAGAGGAATTTAAGAATGATCCCTTTTTTTCTTAACGTCTCAAAAGCAACCAGCAATATAATTAAGTTCAACAAAGTGTACCACCAGTAAGTTTTGGCCTGAGAACCAAACTCAGATGCTGTTGTGCAAAGAGTATATTTGTTACGTTTCCACAGCAAGTAATGATGGAATTCAACATTTCTTTCAATGGTACTCAAGGTTCAAAATGCTGCAAGCTGAATTATCTAGCTACCAGGTATAAAGGATTGAAAGATCAGAATCATGATGTTTATAGAGAATTAGGAACAATAGGGTTAGAAAGACTCTGAATGATCATCTAGTTCAATCTTGAGGCCCCAAGACAAAATCTACTATATCAAAACCAATCAAGCTAAATGTTCATTCAAGCTGTTGTTACAAACCTTCCATGGCAGAGATTTCACAGTTTCCTTTGGTAATCCATCTTGTAGGCTATCTCCCCTTGACAAATTGCTTGGGGTGCGTAGCCACAGTCCTTAAAGTAGCCATGTGGAGAGCTGGTAAGTTCTGCAGCAGCTGATGCTTAAGATAGGCAGGGAAGTGGTGAGGGGAAAATTCAGCCTTTTCAGCTGTTCAGACTAGCACACAAAGAAAAAAAAGTTCTGAAAAATAGATGATTATGCTGGATGGCCATTGGCCTCTTTTTTATTTTAAATGACTTTAAATATGAATTTATGTTTATGTTGTGGCATGGCATCATGTTCTTATATGACATTTTGAAGATAACTTGTTTCAAAGCAATTTTTAAATAATCATGCAGTACATTAAATCTTTTCCCCTGTAGTAAATGAAATGATTACAAATATGCAAGTAGATAATAGTTTTTAGTCCAGATGATTTGTAGTGAAGAACGTTAATTGTATTGACAGTACATACTGTCAATTGTATTGCCAAGTAAAGAAACTGTTACATAAATACTAACCACTCTCACCACATGGCACTGTAGCATTTCTATGTTAAAGTAGCGTAGAAGAAATTTGCAGAAGTATTTTAGTATGTGGCATATAGAAACACAGTATTTAAGTTAGCTGTCAGGAAATAATATATAATAAAAATACAAAAATATGCTTTTAAAACCCATTGTACTCTTTTCCTCAGGTCGACTTAGCAACAGGTTTAGCAATTGAAGAGGCTTGTTACGCTCAGGTATGTAACTATGATTACATAAAAAAATCTAGAAAACAGGCCTTGCTGGTGCCTGTTGTGAAATATGCAGAAATTCAACTAGAAATTGCTCTATGATTTCTTCTACAAATATTTGGGGGCACTGTATTTAGACATTCCTCTACTTACTCTGGTTTTGTAAGGAATTTAAGGAAGAAGGTGTAGTTTAAGACAAGAACATCTCCCTGACAAGACTGCTAAGAGTGAAGCAGTGAAGCACTACCAGCCATATATCTATCCAGTCATACACTGCTGTGCATCTAGTCCAAGAGCTGCCTTGCTTTTGCTTTATTTTGGTTTAACATGAAATAACCTGTTGTGGATAAGGACTGAGCAGCAGCTGTGCGCCACCCTGCGCCATGTGGTTGCTCCCTTCCCACTCCCCTTTCCATATTCCCCTCCTGTTAAGATGGGGGAAAGAATAAAAAAAAGAGTGGAACCTCATGAGTTGAGGTAACAACAGATTTTAATAATACAATAGAAGAAAAAGAGAGGATAATAACAACAAACAGTAACACACAATCACAATGGAAGACCTCACTGCCAAAATGCCGCCCAAAAACCCTCACCCCTCTACCAGCTAGCTTCCCCTTATATCTGGGGCATGACAACAGCATGCCCACCTCCCAGGTTCTGTGAAAATTAACCCTATCCCAGCTGAGCCCAGGACAATACCATGAAGGGCACTTTACTAACATGCCACTAATGGCATGTGTGCTAACGAACAGGAAATCGAGTCAAACCTGTCTGCCTGCAAAACGTGGGAATGAAGTATTTCAGTTTGTATTTTCTTGGACTTCAAGACAAGTTTATGATCATGGAAATAGAAGCATCAGTATTAGATGCTTATTTAAAACATATGGTGATGTGATTGATAACATACCTCCCCATTCCCTGCAAAAAATATCCCACCAAAAACTTGAAAACAGACCCTAAAGAGTTTTCTCTAAACAGATGATTGTGAAAAAGATATTCTTCCTTCTCCCAAATTGTTTCTCAGCCTTATAATGTGCATTTGAAGTGTCTGGTACTTTACTGTATCTGATGAGACACTGCAGGGTTTTGGTTTTTTTTCCGTTGTATTATATGTTGCATGTTGGATGCACTGGAGAACTAGGATTTGTATGAAGATATTTTTCTTGGTATTGTTTTTGGCATTAATAATGAATTGTTACTCTGCTCATTGCAGACTATTCCAACAAAAGATAGAATTGAAGGTCTTCTTGCATTTAAGGAGAAGAGACCTCCTCGCTACAAGGGAGAATAAAATAAGCTGATGCCTTTAAAATAAAGGGGGATAAAAGTACTACTATGAGGACCATTAAGGTGCACTTTGCGTCCGCGCCTGGAATATCACAACCACCAAAGTAAAAGCAAATCGTACTGATGTTACAGCATTTTGAATCTATCCATACTTGTACTGGGCCCAGATAGAAATGTGTGTCAACTCATGCTCATTACAGTTTTTGAAGGTTGATCTGTGTATTGGCAAGGTCACAGGTTCATACAGCACTTTTAAAATTTCATATGTATGAAACATACCATTCCACTATTGAAAAAGCTCTGTAAATTCTTTGTATAGATGAAACCTGTATGTGATGTTAAGTATAAATCCACTGTATCATTTTATCAAAACAAAAACAACTACTGAACACCAAAAATATGAAATTGTATCAGATATGCATTAAAATAATTCTGTATATCAGTAAAAATTATATTTGAGTAGTCTACCTGAGTATGTACATTATTAATAAAGCTAAGGGAAATGAAAGGGATGATTGTTTGGAAAATGTTAAACTTTATTTATGTGACTTACCCTATTCTAAGTAAAATGAAATTAACTTTAGCACATAATGGCATCCTTTTGATGAAGTCATTGCCATTATATTAATTTAATTGTATTAAATGAAGACATTTTTGAGGCCAGCCTTTAATTATGCGTTCCTGTATGTTAAACCTGGCTTTGTCTTTGTCTTGCATTCTTCCAACATGTCATCCGATCAGCACTGTCTACTGTGATGGAACTTTATTTCACTTGCCCCAGTTATTTTAGATTTATGATGATTGTATTAAAGATTGTTGTGCAGGGATGCAACTAATGCACTGTCAAATAAACTAGAATTCTCTTAATATCCAGAATACTCCTTTTGCAGGTCCTAATGAAGTATATTTATATATAGCAAGGATGATATTGAAATGTTCTTTGTTCTATGGTGGCCTCAGGGTTCTTTTCATATATTGAAAGAGAAATCCAGTAGGTTGCAAGGTGAGAAAACTGTTGTGATTCATACTGTGTATTTGCTGTGGATATGGCATATACAGCAAATGCCTGGAAATAACCTCTTAGAAAGCATTTTTGTTAACTTGACTGGAAAATAAACATGGCTTAGCAGTCAGAGGTTGTCTTTTCATATGAAAGCAGATTTCTTCATGTTTGGTTATCATTGGCTTGTGAAACTTGTGCATGCTCTGCTGTTTCTGCAACATTAACTATGGTCACTCTCCATATCTATGATGACAAAGCAGCTGATCAACATGACATTACAAGAACTCGTTTAAATTCATATTTAGACATATCATTACATGTAAATTGGTTACAATTGGTAGAGCACACACTTTGTTGACTGGTAAACTTGCCAAGTCAATAATTTCATGCATGATAATTTGCAAATAAAGTGCTGGTGCTTGTTTTGATAGTCATATAAAGCCTAGAGGGTCATTTCCTCGTGTTTTTGAAATGCTAACATGTCATTTTCATTTTTACTGAGTAGAAAATAATTATGTTGATAGGAGAAAAAAATATTAAGTCTATGCTGATGGGTTTCTGTTTCATAACTTTGATATACAGTCTGATTATTGAGCTGCCTCTGTTTTTCTAACAAGCGCTGATTAAGTAGCTTCTGTGAATGTCTATTTAAAAAAAAACCTAATAACTTTAAATACTGTGACATAAGACTGTGTAGATTTGTGCCTTTAACTAGTAGTTTTGATCTCAGAAAATAATTTTGCTGTCGCAGTGGTCTCTCCATTCTTTTTCTCAGGAGAAGATACTGTCATATCATAGCAGTTTGAGTCCCTTCTTTGAAGTCAACAGTTTAAATATTATTACAAAGTGAGTACCAGTATGACAATTTTTAAAGGTGCTTTCTCTTGATGTTGAAATAGTCCTAAAGGAAAAAATATTTTAGCAAAAGGTCTGTTAAACACTTACTGTTTCTGTTATTAAGTGACATGATGGCTGTGCTGCTTGTGATTAATAGCAATGTTAGAATTCTGCTTCCATAAGAGGGTGATTTGTAATGGAAATGTTCTTATAAAGGCCAACTTTTGCTTGCGAAAGTTATGATCTGGCAACTCTTCTTTCAAGTGCTGAGGCTCAGCTCTTTCAGTTCCTGGTAAAGCCATGCTTTTCTCCACAAGACCTCATGGGTGAATGAGCCCTGGTCCCTGATGGTTTTCTGAAAGGTTATCTCATGGCCCCTAGGCATAAGTAGCTTTTCTCCTGCTTCTGCTGAACTCAAGTGGATAGTGAGTTCTTCTGCATTTCTCCACTGAGTTGGATATTGAAAAGCTATAACACAAGCAGGTCTTTTACCTTCAGCTGATTACCTCTCAATTGTATAAGTGCAAGTTCCACTTACTAAATTGCCTAGAAATTCTCAGTTTCTTGCAGAAATTAATGTGTGACTTCATATAACACGTATCATTTTAGCCTTTAATCTATGAAGGCATTTATGTTTTCTCTTCCGTATTATTCAAGTAACTCACATTCTTACTAGTTTTACTAAATGTCTAGATAAAGTTTTCGGAATTGTCTGAATGTCTTAAGTCAGTTTAGTGCTTTTGAGTATCTCACCTGCTATGAAGAAATACGGTATTTTATTTATTCTAAGGTTGTGTAATGGTACAGTTAAGAGCACATGGAGTATGTTGTTCTATGGAACATTTCTATGAGATTTGCAGAGCCATTTGTACCAAATTGTTGTTGAAATTCTGTCAATGTACGTGCAGTTTCTCATAGTCCTACACCAAGGTTCATATCAATGCTTTTCTAGAAGTCCTTTTAACCAGCTGCATTCAGAATTGTAAACATCAGGATGTATCATTTGCAGCTTTTTCATATTTTCATTAGTCATTGCTCTTTAATGCATTTAACCATGATCAAATTTGTTGAACAGAACAAAAAATAATGGGTTCCTCCAACACAGGAGAGGGCAGAATATTCTGCTACTTTGAATCTGGTTTTGGGAGACTTGGGGAACAGAATAAAGGGTTTGGTGTTAGTGTCCTTTCACATACCAAAATCAATGCATAGATGTAAAGTCAAAAGAGTAACTGAAGCATCTTAATTTATTACCAACTTAATTTTTGGTTCGTTGTTTTTCCATGCAGGCAGATCCCTGAAAAGGTGTCTACTGAGATTAGAGGGAGAATTTACAATTAAAGAAAATATAATTGAAACCCATTGGTATTTTGTCTGGTGTACATTGAACAAGATCTGTTTTCATGTGTAATTTGTGGGATTTTAGCCTTGTTCTTGCAGCTAATGACACTGCTGAAGAGCCATAGGGCTTCATTGTCTAGTGAGGCTGATACAGTCAGTGTACATAAGGTGTGATAATGATCATGATGATGTGGTTATTTTAAGATGTCCTTTTCTCCACACTTTTAGAAAGACAACCATCTCCAAAAAAAAAAAAAAAGAGAAAAAGGAGATAAATGCAAACAGATAAACCAAAAGGAGACATGTGTTCGGCAAAAGGTAATGAAATTCCTCTTGTATATATTGAGGGATTACAAAGACTAGTTTTTCTGTTTGTGCCTTTTTTTTTCTGTTAGCTTTTACTTTCTCTGAGTCTGGAGCTCGCACACTAGGGTGCAGGGAACACTTTTAAGAATTTGTATGGGTTGTTTTCAACTTTAAGCACACTGATATTTTATAACTAAAATTAAGAAATATTTTAAAATTTTTCTAAAAGTTTTTTGAAAGATGTAATCAGAAATGATCATGTTATCACCAAAAATTAGGTAAGATACTTTTTTTTATTATAGATTTCAGTCATGTTCAGTTTCAACCTTGGAATGGAGTTGAATAGAAGTTTCCTTAATTATGCAGAATACACTGTGTTTGTGCAATGTATTCACTATGCATTATAATATTTATATGTGTGCACTGACATGTCATATGCATGCATATGCATGTGTATGTGCATATGCATATGTGTACATATAAGTGACTTCAGACTGTCAGATGATACCAAACCCCCTCAGGATGCAATACTACTGTTCTGCTTCAAGAAGTTTTGAATTTTTTTGTGCGACAGCACTACCAGCAAAAACCTTGAACCCCACACAGCACATACTGTGACAGCTACAAGTGGCCATACGTACAGTGTGGAAGTTCTGTAACGTGGAAATTCTGCTGCAGAAGCAGCAGTCAAGTAGTGAAGGGGCACACGTATGTTACCATCTATCTGGTTGTGCACATCTGGTAGTTAAAGGCTAGAATAAATGTAGTAGAAGTCGAAGTGAGTTCTAAGTTTCAACAAAGGTGTGGCATCCAGATAACACATTCCTCCCAGTCCTATAGTATCGTTTGCTTCTGCAGTTTGGACAGGCCTACAGCAATCAGGAGCAGCTCATTAATCAACAACTGTTGTAGATTATAAGATCAGTCTCCACCCCCCTTAAATAAGTCTAGACTTAGATTTCATCTTCAGATTTTATCTTGTAGATAATTCTTCCAAGGACACTCATTCACATGGGAAGAAATTTGAAGTATGTTAAAAGAATTTATTACAGAGGGTGTGAACGTTCTGTGTCAAAGCTAAGACCTATTTCAATCCTTGAGTTCAAAATAGTACATTAACCCTCTAAGGCATAGTCTGTACATGTATATTTATAAAGTCTTCAAAGTTCTGGCTAGTGACTGCTACTCTTTGATTATAATTTCTGAAGCATATGCTAATCAAGCTTTTGTAACATTAAAGATATGAGAAAATGTTGCGTTTTTCTTGTTGCGTAATATAACCACTTTCAGAACAAATTGAAAAGTTTGGTATTTTTTTAAGGAACTTATACATCAAATTGTTGTGTCTTTATTCTAGCAACTGCTAATTGATTTAACATTTTCCCTTAAGCATAAGGGACTTTGTGATATCATCTTTGGCTCAGTTCTTTCTAGCATGTTAAAAAATCTGATGCCAGTTGTACAAATTCTTAAAAATGTGTCTCTTACATGGGGCTTAGAAAGACAAAGTTTAAAATTTTAATTGTAAGGATAGAACTGTGAAAGTTGTGTTTTCGTTACACATAGATATTAGTAATATGTCTGTATGCTTGTGTGGAAAGAGTTTGATTCTGCATCTTTTGTGTAATAAGTCTTCAAAGCTGGTCTGTAGCCGAACTATTTTTGTAAATACATGTAAGTATCCCCAGCTAGTGACCACTCAGGGTTCAATATCTGGTTTATGTTGTCCTGTACTTGTCATCTGCTGGCCAGCCTCCTCTTCCAAGTAGTGGTGAAAGGAGGAGAGAGCCAGATAGCAAGCTTCTAAGAAGCAGTGGGTCTAGGAAAGGAGAATAGGAGAGGTGGTTTGTAGCATGTGTTCAAGCTGCATGTTTAAGTCACAAACCACTTCAGCACAATAATTTCTAATACCTTCATGAGCAGCTCCACAAAGTGAATTTTTCTATATTGATCGGTTACAGCACCCAAGTTCTATACCCTAATGACTAGTAGAGATTACAACATCCGAACATGATTGCTAGATTGTCTGTATAACATACAGAAGGAGGTAGGAGCCACAAAAATGGCATAATGAGAAGAGTTCTGCCTAAGTTACCAGTTTGTAAATGAGCACATGGGCATGTTTTTTTTCTGCTTTGTGTGGAATGAAATTCCTTTCTTCATTTTGGATTTTTACCCTTTTTTTCCAAATCTTAACTGAAATCAGTCCTTTCTTGAAAAAGAGAAGAGGATATGCTGCAGTCCCTCGATCTGTCTAATTGCTTAATAGTTGAAGGACTTGTGAAACATCAGAGCAACTCAGTTCCTGCTCCCTCACTTAATTGACCTGAACTGAACCCTCCTACAGGAGTGACCTGGTCACTGGATGCTCTCAGCCACTCCTGATGAAACTTTTCTACTTTAATTACTTTAATTAATAAATAACTTTAATAAATAACTTTAATTCTATAAGTTAATTTATTGAGGTGTACAGATAATGACCATTCCTGTATTAGTTTAGAGAAGGAAGACCTGTCTTCCAGTCCCTTATGCAGGAAGCACACTGTTTTTTTAATAGATGCTGGAGCAAGGATGATAATCCTGCTCGCTTTCCCCTCATCCCTGGCATCTCCTTTGTACTATGTGGAATCCTTTCTGCCAAGTATGAAGATGCCTGCTGAGTCAGACTCCTTAGGTGTGGAAGGTTTAATTCGTAAATCCTGAAGAGCCTTAGATACAGCACTGTCTTAACTGCCATTGCCTTATATTATCAGGTCTGTGACTTCCTGAAGCAAAATCTCAGCTGCGATTTTGAGAATTAAATTTTGGACTTGGGCACCTAAGTCCCTGCATAGATGTACTCTCAATTGTGTGCATTTGTGACTGTTCTTCTAGGCTGCTTTACTCTATGATTATTAGTTAAGCTTGAAAACGCTTCCTTAAAGTAAGCGGGGGATATCAGAAATCACTTTAGCCACTGGTGGTATATTGTAGATCCCATGACAGAACTGAGTTGCTGTTAACAGGTGGTAATACTTACGGAGCCTCGCTACCCCTTTCTGTACCAGCTCCCCAAAGCAGTCAGGCTGTCATCAGTGAGGCAGGAGGAAACCCTAGCAAGTCAGGGAGGAGTAGGAGCAGCAGGTGGTGTGGGAGCGGCAGTCACATAGCTATGCCACCAGTATAGTTGGCTGTGCTAAAGCAGTTGTATGAAGCTGGTTATTCCGGCTCTGCAGCTGATTCTGCTAACAGTAAAGCACAACTTCACAACTTTTGATCGCACTGTGTATGTGTGTGTATATGCATAATATACAAAATGTATGTCCGTATGTCCACTCCACTTCTAGCACATAGTTTTAAGGTTGTTCATAGAAGCTTTTAAAGCATTGTTTCCATTGTTAAAATAGCTCATTAAAACCACATCTCCACAGGTATATGTGTTTAGAGTTGCAAAAACATTTTGTCCTACACGTTTTTATATTTCTTATAATTACAGCATATTTATCTGAAGTATTTCGCAAGTATACTTTTGTGTAATACTGGTAGGAGATTAAG
This sequence comes from Pterocles orientalis, assembly GCA_011057875.1. Classification (NCBI taxonomy): domain Eukaryota; kingdom Metazoa; phylum Chordata; class Aves; order Pterocliformes; family Pteroclidae; genus Pterocles; species Pterocles orientalis. The sequence continues at coordinate 124,200 of WKFP01014285.1, forward strand.
TAATAGCTGCTTACTAGCACTATTGCACAAGAACATCAAATGTTATTGTGATGGTCTGAGATTTGAGGTACCAAGCATGCTTTTGGGTGCTTTGTTTCTGTGACCTTTAAGCTTGTCTGGATAATACCGCAGTCTTGTAAGATTGCATATGTTTTGCTTTACATGAATGCCAGGAACCACTTGAGCAGGGCACTTGATTCCAGTTTTGATGGGCGGTGCCTATAATGGACAACGGTAGTGTATCCAAGCCAAGTTGGCCATCTTTGTGCTTTACAGTGCCAAAAACTTCAAAGTTTCTTCCTTTTAGAACTCTAAAGCAATACAAGTTTGTGTTTCTTCATATCATCAAACTTAATTATTGGCAATAACCAACTGCTGGCAGGAGCAGTGCATCACATGGCTCCATTTCTGCTTTAGAAAAGGTCAGCATATGGCATAAACACTTTGCTGTATTATGCAGCCTTGTACTCTGATCACATAACACATGCTTCAGAAAGCATTATGCAATGTTATACTCACTGATTAATGACTGCTTGCACAAGAAGTTTTTCATTACCCTGAATGCTAGCATCCTGGGAATGATTAACTTTGTGACATAACTCTCATCACATAAATATGGAAGATTCAAATATAGCCTCAAAATAATGTGTTTCAGAAATAACTGAACACTTTCCTGCTTAGTACTGTGTACAGTACATGATTAACAACTGCTTTAAACCTTCAGAGTTGAATAGAAAAGCCTATTTGTGAGAACTGAAAACAAGATTTATTTTTAGGGTTTAAAGTTTTACCCAAGATGAATTTTTGCACACAGCAGCATCTCATTCGCAATGTTTTTCCTCTGCTTGTGTAAGTTTGAATTTCCTGAGAAAAATCTGTGCCAACTATTTTCAGTGTTCAGCCAGTGAGTTAAACAGAACAAGTCAAATCTAGCCCTTATTTAGACCAGCAACAGCATGTGTGTAAAATGACTCAGTCCAGTGTGTTGAGTGTTAGAGTGCATGCAGTTGTGTGCTTTAATCAGCATGGTTATAGCAAATTCCCAATAATTGCCAATTGTTCTGCAGGCAGAATAAGAAAGCAAAATGTCATCCGAATGGAGTGGCTTGCAGACTTCCAGTCTGAACTTTGCTACACATTAGCATTTAGCATTTTCATGTTCTACTGATCGATCATTCCATGTTCTAATTTTGCATATTCTTACTTTAAAAAACATGATGACAGTTCATCACAGATGTTATCGTCTTAAGAATGTACAAAAGAGGAAAAGCCTATAAAAAGAAATGTTCCTTACCATATTCCTCCACATATGAAGATTCATATTTAGTTTTGAAGTAATGTCAATTGTTACCAGTTGTCTATGTTTTAACAGCTTTGTTAAGGAGAAAGTTGGTTTGCCTGTTTGAAAATTCAAGATCAATTTGCACAAGGAAATAACTATATTAAACTTCCACTTACTAATTTGCCTTTAAATGTCAGAGCAAAATAAATGACATATGCTTTTTATGATTCTCTCTCCTGCAAGTAATCCCACTCACAAAAGCCACATTAAATAAAGCTACTTAAAGCCTTATAATAGGATAGTTTAGGATGTCACCATTTTAATGCATTTGTGCCATTTCTTCAGAAATAATCTTCATTGAGAACAACTAGAGAAGGTAAACATTGACCTTCAGTCTGTTCTCTTTAATTTTTGCTTTTTCCTGCATTCCAACTCCTACAAGCAGTAGCAAAGGCTAAAGGAAAGGGCCTCTGACTAAGTATTAGCTACCAGCGTGCCCTCATTATAGCTGAGGGCTCTTATTCTCGCTTAGCCTACGTGCAGAGCCAGCTAGTCTTTCAGCTGTGATGACGAAATGCCATGCATTTCTTCCTGGAATAGTACACAGATAAGAGGCCACTTGTTATGCTGAGGTTTCAGATGAACTGCAGTAAGGGTTTCAAAACACTCCGCCACAATTATATCAGGTTTCTTTAGCAACCAATTCATTTCAGACACTTTTAAGATAAAAAGGGAAGAGATGTTAGTTTATTTTCCCTTGCGGTTTCACTGTTTAAACCTTTGCAGGATATGACTGGATAGCTTATACATGACCTGAATTTATTAATTTTAAATAATACTAGCAGATTAAAATGGATCTATTCCTCTGTTGAAATTCACGTTATTTGTAGTCTCCTCTGTGTACCTGTAACTTGAGAAAAGAAACAAAAATCTCATGTCTATGATATGCTGCTAGAAAGGTCCAGCTGTACAAACTCAGTTGCTGAGTGCCTTGAGCTCCTTCAGAGTCCAGCAGAAGCTGAGAGTTTTCAGAACCTTGCAGCACAAAAGCTTAATCCTTTATCCCGAAGTTGAGTTCAGGTGCTAGGACATATGTATGCATATAGTACAAGCCCAATTGACCTAAGTATTGCTTAGCATCAGTGGAAGGACCTGTTTTTGAGGTGATCTTGCAGATTTGGGGCCTGTTTAGGTGATTCTATGCACTAACAAACACAACATTAGTAGGATCAAACAAATCACAGAACTGTCCAGACTGCAGAAGAAAGAAGAATCTGTGAAGAGTTTGTATCAAACCAAGTGGTATCCTTAGTAATAACAATAACTGTATCTTATTGTGAAGAAAGGAATGTAGTGCCTGGAATAACCAATGGATCACATGCAGGTTATTTGGCTCTCTTTGCTCACCCTTAGACACTAATTACACATTTAGAATCTGCGATATGCCCCATTTCCATTCATTCATTAAGGATGACATTGTCAGTTGCAACTTGTCTTTCCGTTGGATCTGCATGCTACTTTAGATAGATGTAGCCAGTAGGGTGGAGAGTCTTACGGTAATAAATCTAAGTAAAACATGGCCGAGATAAGTGTTTAGTATGAAAAAAACCTAAGCCAAAATGGCATCTCTCCATCATTGCTTCCTGTGCAGTTCTCTACATTTGCTAATATTTCATGGGTACTAAAAGCTAAATTCAGTTTCCTTTTAAGACAACAAAATTTTCTTTTTCCATTTACATAATGGAATTTGGATCAGGTCTTCAGTCTGTAACCTTATTCCTTTAGTGCCTTCCAAATAAATGTGTAATTCCCAGTGAGATCAGTAGGAATCTTGGCTATTTGTAGTTTGTTCTTTTTTTTTTTTTTTTTTTTTTCTGCAACTGTTCTTCAGTGAGTAGTGTCCAGAGAACACTGGAGTTGTCAAACCCACCACTTCCCTTGTGGTTTTTTTCATTTGTTGGACTAGTTATTGACCACTAACTCAGAAAAAAATAAGATATTTCCCTCATGAATAAATTATTTCATAATTGTTTACTAGAGCTAGATGATTTTTGCACATTACTATGACAAAATCCTGTCCTTGCCAGAGCAGGACAGACCAAGGACCCCATGTTTCTCCATGATATTTCCTCTCTCTTTTTGTCAAAATGTGAAAGTCAGCCTAAATACTGTTGCTAGCAGGTTGTTTAAATATTAGACAATTAACTTTCACAAAAACTCAGATTCACCAAGTATAAATATGAATTGCAGGCATCTCGTTTTTTTAACTGCTGCTGTTGTGAGCTTTGATTTGATAACATGATGACAAATTTATTAGAATGGTTACCTGTTAAATACTACTGTTTCCAAAGCTTCTTTGTTTTGTAAAATTGGTTGTTTATAAGTCATCTTACATGTTGTTGGAAGCATGTTGCTATAGTTTATCTTATTTTCTGTCTGTAGAAGATTTGATCTCAGTGTCTGAAAAAGACATTGTGTTTTCATGGAGTATCATGGGGAAAAAAAAAACCACAGTGCCTTTCATGAAAATTATGCTAAAAAGATAACTGCTGTTCTGTGGTTCAAAACCTTAAAATGCTTTAAAATGAAATTACTAGAATTCAAAATTTGGCATCTTTACTGAAATCACAGAACCAGCGAACACAGTCCCACCAGCAATTGTACTAGTGAAACCTATTTTCTCCTCCTCTTTGGCCTTTGCCACCTTCTGCCCATCCTTCCACTCCTTCCCTGCTCCTACTGCCCACAGCATCCCCTGCTAAGGAGAAGGTGTGTGTGTGCCATCTAACCACAGTTATGTGCTGTTTGTGGCTGGAGCCCTCTGAGAGAAAGTGTGATGACCAACTTAACGCAGGTTTTTCTGTAGAAGGGAAGTGGGAACGGGATGCTAGCTTAAGCCTTTGTCTTCCTTCAGGCCACTTAGAGAAAATGAATAGATCATCCTCCTCTACCCCTTTCAAGCACAATTTACATTGTGTGGGGGTTCAAAAGATGCAACAGTGAGGACTGATAGTAATATTATCACTTTGTTTCCTAAAGCTACTGATGCGTGGGTAGAGCGTAGGGGATGTATGTGGGGCTCGGTTTTGTCTTGTCGTGCAGTCAGTCGTTTTAGCTTTCTGAAGCATAAACTCCACTGAGGACTGAGAAAGAGTGGTAGTAGGCTTCAGTCAATGAAGCAAGTGTCCAGGTCCTGGGCCATATTGAATTGACATAGTGATTCATTGTTGTCAGTATCCAAACTAGCTGGATGTGAACCAGTTTAGATTTCTTTACCAGCATTTGCAAATCCTAATTACAGAATAGCTGTAATGGGCATTAAAAAAAAAATTCCCTATAAATCAGAATCATTTCCCACCTTAATTAAATCCAAGCTAAGAAAAGGGGGAGAGTCTGCCTTGTGCCCTAAATGTCAGCAGCTTTAGGTTGCTATTCTAAGTCATAAAAGCAATAGCAATATCACTTGCCAGCAGTCATTCTCATCTGAAATGTAAACAGTTTATGCTGGTGAATTAATAACTGACAAATAGGTATATTGAACACTTACAGGGGTGTTATGACCCTGCAGTATTGTTTTATGAAATAAACAGTGCTTACAAGAAATACATAATTGTGGCTTTCAGTCTTGATGTGGAGAATGTTAGAATTGGGGGTGGGCTTTTTTATGCATATTATCTATTCTTCAGAGAATTATTTCATTGCTAGAAGCAGATGGTGATTTTTAAGCCCACTGCTATTTTGGTGTACTTAAAAAAAAAAAAAGTCCTAAAAATAGACCCAAGTTACCATATCCAGCAAAAATATGTTGTCAGCTCTTTACTCTACTGGGCTGAAAACAAATCTGTCAGCAATTTCTTTGGGTTAAAGTATCTGAACACTTGTGTGAGGGGGTTTTTTTGTTGTTGTTTGGTTTTGTTTTTGTTTTTTTTTTTAAGAAAGCATTCTAAGTAGTTTTGTAACAGAGTCCATTTAAAGCTTTAGGTATCAACAAACTACCATCTGTTGTTATAAAGACACTGTATCAAATTGATGAGACCTGCATTCCGGTTAATGTTGTGGATCAACTGCATGAATTAGACTTTAAAGTCTGAACGAGCCTAAAATCAACATCTTCAGCTCTACTGGAACAGACATTAAACACTAACCCATTTTCTGTAATTATGAAAACAAAAATGAGAGTGAGAGTTTTTCATGTGGAAAAAAAAGCACTGGTAATGCATTTTAGTCAAATAGTGTTCTTATGTTTGCTTTAAAATAATTTCTTGGATTAAAATTGTGGTTTAACAGAGTTACTGAATGAGAAAGGGAAACGTCTTTTGGATTCCCTATGCACCTACAGGTGATTGACATAACAACAGTCTGACAGTACAGTATTTTCAGAAGTATTTTCAGTATTAGCTCATTTTGACATTACTGTTGGTACAAGGACCAAGTGTAAGGGTTCAGGTAAAGAAGGTGGTATTTGTTATCTCTATAGCATATGAACATATCGTAGAATGATGGATGCAGAAAGCTGAACCAAAACCAGATCTCTAAGGTAGGGATTTCATTTTAATGATCTCAGTGCAAACTATTCTGTCTGGCAGCATTTGTGTATCTGAGGTGCAGCTCCTTATGGCTAAATCCTGTGAAATATTAAGAATCCTCATTGTTGGAGACTGGCAAGATCAATAATTCTCCAAACCAAGACTTTGTTTTACTAAGTGGAGTAAATACTCACTTCCTATGTGGAGGTGGCCAGATAGGTTTAAATGTGCTAAGTCATGCCTGCTGGCAGCATCATCCCCTTTCCACTGACTCTGGAGATAACTGAGGCTCTGCAGTTTGATCTTTCAATTCACATGTAAGTTACACACTTATAGCAAGCAGCGTGGTACTTCTTATCAGAGAGGTCAGCATATACTCCTGAACAGACCTTCCTTCAACCCCTCTGAATTTCACTTGCAATGCTGAGTTTTAAAAACTGTCTCTCTGTAAATACATTGTCAGTAACGTTGGCCGTCGTTGTGCTCTGAGGTAGAATCAGTTGGGCTTGAAACCAAATTGACTGAAGTATGCCTGGAGGTGAGCTCTGGAGCATGCAAGCTGTCATGTAAAGGAAAGGTGGGCGAGGAAACTCAGATACAACTTCTGTTGTAGTGTACAGAAGAGTACACATACCTTCTGTGTGCCGAAGACCCTGAACTCTATGTCTAGACCTGCAGCTTTAGCTGGCAGGTCCACCTCATGATGACCAGTATATAATGTAGTGGGAGATCCTTCCGACAGGAGCCTGATGTTGCTTGCTATAAGGACAGGCAGATTTTATGTACATGGTACATGTACAGGTAAAGTGTGCCAGGGTCATGGAAGTGCTGTACATTACAGACCATTTCAAGGAATGGTCATAGCTGGTATGATATACATACAGATACTTTGCTATCAGTTTGTTGTTCTGTGTTTCAGAAGTGTAACTGTGTACGGATCAGTGCCAGACACATCTGTGTGTTTGTTCATGTAGTGAAACCACACTATGTCCCAGGTCTGGCCCCATACAGCAGCCCAGGACTGGGTGGGACAGGCTGTGAGTTGGAGGGAAAAAAGGAAACCATATGGAAACAGTATAATTTCTGAAAAAAATTAAGGTTTTCAGAGTAGTGAACTAATGAAATTTTGCTTCAAGAAAACCCTTCTGCCTTTTAGCCTTGCACAGGCCTGACTTTTTTTGACCACAGTTCTCTCTATCCGAGTATTATCTTCTAAGTAAGACTGATCTTGAACCTTCTTGTCATCATCTTTATCCCCTAAACATTGACATTCATGTGTCTTTCTCCTGCAATAGCAGATTACTTCCCTTCTCACACCAACTTTTTGGTGTGTATTAAAAGCCTTCCTTTCCTACACAGTTTTGCTGTCCCACAGTCCTGAGATGAAAGAATCTGTGGGACGATGGAAAGTGTGAAAAAATGCCTACTCCTGCCAGGACAGGCATGTGATTTACTGTGATGTGTGTGCTGAGGTAGCCAGAAGTCTGATGTTTTAACTACACTGATGGTTAACTTCTCGAGGCACAATCACATGGTCCGCAGTGATTTTGAGATAAACTTTTGGTTATGCAAAGTCAGCCACTGTATTTGTTGGAATTAAAGAAAGAGGAAGATAAAGTGAGAAACTGTTTTTCATGCGAATGTTATGTCATTCACATCACCTTAACCCAGTGATGACCTTAAAGGAGAAGGAGGAAAAAAGTCACTAAACAAATAATTCTTTTGTTCTTGGCAGTAGGACTTGCTTTGCAAACATGTCCATTTGGCAAGTTTCTACATTTTCCTCATCAAAACTAAACTGAAAGCTGAGGAAAAGGATCAAAATCGAAGTTGAGGATATTGAATTGCACTGACCCAAACACACACTAGCTGAAGTCAACAGCATTTATATGCCTTAGCAGAAGAGAAGGCAGATCAGATTTACCTCCCTGAAAAGAGGCACTGTTTTTTTTTTTAAGGTTTACAAAGGGATCTTCATTTGAAGAAATTAAGCAGCAATTAAACTACACAGACCTTACTGTACCTAGTATTTTTTTGTAAAAGGATGTAGGCAGATGATGCGTGTCATTTTGTTTGTGTATTTATGCACATGTATATATACATGCAGACCGACCTGTAAGTGCTTTTCAACAGGTCCAGGTCTCCAGAATGTGTCAGTATCTCCAGGTGCATGTAAGCTGTCTAAATCCTGCAGTCCTAATTGCATAACACAGCAGTATTACAAAATATTACCACACCACAATCGTTTACATTATTTCATAACAAAAAGAAATACTATTACAGAACATTTTTACCCTTAAGGGAAAATTACTAATTATTTAAAACATCGTCTGTGTGTGTTTGTATATGATGTACAAGGGTATATAAGCCTCATTATGGAAAAATGTAAGGGTGGATTAAAGCAGGATCTGTGGGATACAGCCCCAAGGTCAGAGGAGTTTCAACAGAGAAGAATGTCAGATGCTAAGCAGAAAATACCAGCACAGATAATTATAATGAGCTTATTGAGGTTGTGTGGACCCCTTAACTTGAGGGGAAGGTGGCTCTTTTGAAGGGGAAGCAGCTATGTGAAAGACTGTCGCACGCCTGGTCAGAGGACAGGTCACGTCCAGAAGATGGCTTTGGTAGACAGCAGATGTTTGGGTTTCCAAGTGGAATACAGACACTGGTGTTAAACTTGTGCATTCTACAGACAGCAAGTGGATTACTTGACTTCTGAGACTAATTCTGTTTTCTGTCTCCTCAGTTCAAATCCATGTTTCTTTCATGCTGGGAGATAATAGTGCAATTACTGGGCTACTGCCTATGCCCTTCTGCATTAGGGATTTTTTTCAGTGTGTAAAGTTTTGTTTTGATTTGTTTTGTTTTTCATGACTGGTAAGAAAAAGACCTGGGTTCATGGCTCATACAATTGCTCCATCTGGTGACCTAAATGGAGGTCTCCTCACACTCAGGTGGGTGCCCCAGTTCCCTGGCCATGGAGGCTTACTCTTTTCTACATGTGTTCATGCATGCCCCACACCAGGAATTTACTTGTCAGTAGTGCAATTCCAGCAGTTTTGAAGATTAACTCCTCCAGGCTGAGGCACCCACGATGTGAAATAGAGTTACATGTCTTAAGGAGAAGAAGTGGTGGCTTCTGATTATCCCACATCTAGGTTAAAACCCATATTTCAGGATGAAATATGAGATACAAAATGCTGTCTGCAAAGTGCATGAAACTCCGCTAGAAGACAACACTGATGTCTGGTGTAACAGTGGGAGATTGTGGCAATGAGCAATTGTGCCAATTGAGCAGCACATTGTGGCAATGGACCCTTGAGACTTTTAATTTAAATTACGCATCTGGTGTGAAATGTAGGGTTTTTAAGTACACTTTAGGGCTTTTTATTAATTTTTCCAGAATTTTGATTAATACAGTGAAAAAAAAAATATCCCTGTAAGTCGTGCCTGGGACCACAGCACCTTCTCTCCCTCTCGTGAACCAGCACCAGGAGGGAGCATTCTTGGAGGGCAAAGCAGGCTCTGGGGGATGGACGAGGGGAGACTCTCCACAGTCTCTTTCTCATGGTTCCACTGTCCATGAGAACAGGGGGTACTAGCTAGGCGGAGTGGAAACCCTGGTATTAGTTGAGGAATTCCCCTCACAGGACAGGAAATCCTTTCTTGGGCAGGTGTAGTAAGGGGACTTGTGAGCAAACGTGCTCTGCTGCCATCTTTTTACTCCAGCTGAACTAAGTCTGTTGAGAAAGGGGTCTTTATGGTATGTAGATGTGGTGTAGAACTTAACAAGTGACACAAGCAATCAAGATACGCAAGATGCTTCTGAGCTTGCTGTTGTGTTGCATATGCAAAGAAGGCTAATACTTCACCCCAGAGGGATGACAGGACTTAATTCCTGTGTGTCATCTTGAGGCTTTCTAATGCAAAGAAAAGCAGTAAATACTGCTTTTGCAGGGCAGTGCTGAGAAATAGTCTGTGCTTGTGCTCGTTCATCTGTTTCTACATGATACAGGCTTCTTGTGAAATACGTCAAAGATATTATGGAAGGGAACGGCTGAAATTTCTCCATTATTTTGACAGACTTGTGTGGCAGCTAACACCACCCAAATATTTTCCATGTCTCTTGATCCATCTCCTGCAACCATTGCTAGCTTGGGAGTCCCTGTGCTCCCTTCTTCTTCCTACAGTCCCTTCCAGGTACTTCTGTATCTCAGCTACCTGTAAGACAATATATGACTGACCACTCAGAAGACAGGGGCTTCCAGTTGTCTGACTATGCAGGGCATATTTTCATTTGGCAGTGATGGATCAAACCAGTAACTTGATGTTATCATGCCTAACCTGTTTGTTTTTCAGGCCTGGTGTCAAACTTTTCCTTTCCTTTTCCTTCCCCCCCCCCCAATCACGAGCATACCTCTGCAGGTAGAAAAGAAGGCAGAGCTCCAGGGTTGGTCAGGCTACCCATAGCTACTAATTGAGAGTTTTCATAAAGAACTTGCTTGCAATTGCAGCTGACAATCAGGTGAACTTAATTTGTGAGTGACTGAAGGGAGTTAGACATGCAGCAGCTGAGAGAGGTATTGCTTTTACAGCAGGTATGATGTGCCAGCACTTTCCCCTTGCATTACCATTTCTCTGAGTAGGCTTATCATACAGTATTCTTTCAACTGACTTGTAGGGCTGCACTTGTCAGTTATTTCAGTAGTCAAATAGGCACCTTCTGCTGCCACCTATTTATATTATCAGAGTTTTCATCCTGGAGAACAAAAGAAGTGTATATACTAAAAATTGTCATGTAATTGCATATACCAGCTATCTGCAGAGGCAATGCACATATGCCTGTATCTATTGAAAAGTATGTAAAGTAGAAAATTGCACAGACTGTTGCCGTTCTCTTTTTCTCCAAGTCATTTTATATTGGAATTCTAATGAACTCACAGCTAAAGTTGAATGCAAAGATTACAAAGTGGGTCAAACTGTTCATGTGCCGGTTTGTTGCTGTATGCTACTAGATTTCTATTACTGGTTTAGGCTAGCACAGCAAAAAGTTAGCCAATCTGTGCTCATGTTGTGTGCTAAAATTAACAAATACTCATTCATGGGAGTCCAAGCAAAGCAAACACTGTTTCATGGAAAAGTTCTATTAAGCTACAGATTGGTTCTATGTTGTCATTGGTGCTACAGTCAGCATGCAACTCTCCTCACCAGAAGCAGCTCCAGGTGGCATAGCATTGCTTGAGCTGTTAGCAGCACTCCGAAGAGGAGTATCCTGTGCAGAGCACTTGGGCCTCATTTATACCTTTTCCCCATTAGATAAAGGGTCTGTTTAAACAGTAAATATATTGTGGGACACAGTGTTTAATAGTTTTAGCAGGTATTCATGGCTTTAATATCTGGAATGGCATAATTAACATTAAAAATGCTGTATACCTTAAATTTTAGCACTATTATTTTCAAAGTAAATTTAGAAGAACTAGCACAAGTACTCTTTGGGGTAGCAATAACTCTGTGCGTACCTGAAGTGATAATTCCAGGAAGGAATGATGTATAATTCTGTGAAATACACATGAACGTATTACTTATGTATCTTTAATATGTCTCTATTAAATATAGACACTAATATATTCATTAAAATGTAATTACTATAGTTACATATATACCAGTATGCTCATCATACCCTCATACATAAAGCATGTATTAAACAATCTTTGTGGAAGGAAAACAGCCTCTGATTCTCCAGCTCTTCAGCTATCTCCTCATGACCAGGAACTGAATTCAGACATCATGTGTGACTTGTCCAGTATAATCGCTGAGCCTGGCATCTTCCACCAACACCAAGGCTGGCAGCACAGCAGTCGTTCCGGCTTTCCTGAGTAGCTCTGACAGTGTGGCACAGCCCTGCCTCTAGGTCTGAAAGAATGGTTTAATTCCCATCATTATCCTCTCAGGCTTGTCTGCTGGAGAAGGGTGCCCAGCAGTGATGCTTTTTGGTCAGGAACCAATTTACCTGATCTGGCTGGATCAGAGCAGCAGTGTGTTTCATACGGTTGACACACAGGTTGTTGGTCAGAAACTTTGTGTGGGAGTTACCAGGTTTCAGCTGTCTGGCTTTGCTCAGTCAGACTGACATTTTGCAGGGCTAGGGTATCTGTCTTCTGACTTTGACCAACTAGTCAACATTTAGCGCTTGCAGCTATGATGTCAGCCTATAAATTATAGCCTCAGCAAAACCCCAGTGCAACATCTGACAGCTGGACTGTCATTTTCAGAGAACGCACGCTTTTGTCCACTATAAATATGTAACACAAATTTCGGAGTCCTTTTTCAGTCATCGTTTCTTCTTTGCACCCACACAGTCTCTCAATGAATACAATGATACTCTTGTTCTTTATCCTCCTGCTCAGAAGGAAGGAGGATGAGGAAGTTGTGAGGAATCAGTGAAGGAGACAGAGAAAAAATCCCTACCTTTGCCTTGAATCCATGGCATAACTAATCTGGCTTGAATTCATAGATTTCTGTCTGTCCCTTAAAATAGAAGCTGGATGTGGTGGTGGTACTTTCTGAAAGTAGAGTCTGTACTTCCTAAAAATAAAGTTAATTTATCAATGTAAGCATTATGGAGTACCAGCATGTAATCTTTCCCATCTCCAGTGGGATTTGGAGCTCCTTGTCATTGGTCAGGATGAAGCTGTGAAACTCAAGTAGATATTTTTGGCAGCTTTCAGTGAAATAAATTCTTGTAAAACTGAATTTTGCCCCGCCTGACTAAATTCAGGGCATTTTGTCTTTGTCCTCTGTCATGTTGTTTGAAAGACAGAATGCAGGAAATAAACAGTTTTTTTTTTTTTTGTTTGGGGCTCTACTGAATGACAGAAATCAAATGGAAATCCAAATATACTGAAATAGTATTTATGGTATGTGCGGAATATACTGGTTTGTGTCAGTCATTCAAAACAATTCCTCATCTGAAAAGGCTGACAAGGAAAAGTTCGCATTATGCGAAGACTTCCGTAAAGTTAACTACCCACATAAACCTCGGTAGGACTGGGGCTTTGTTCTGCTATATTTTATTTTTCAAAATAAAAAAGCATATTCAGATCTTGAAGTTAATTTGTGTGACTTCTAACAGGACAGAATTGATAGAGTTCAGATTAAAGGATAGATCTTAAATTTGTGCCACATGGTTTCAGCTCCTCGTGTGTCTTTCTCAGCCATAATATTGTTCATAGCAGTCAAACTGAATTTATCTGCAATTATGCACTTAAGTTTCATTAGTGCACAGGCATTTTTATTTGTTTTAGCTGACAAGGTTATATCATTTCTGGACCTGGTCTGTGTGGCACAGTCCAGCACAAATGACCTACACAATATGCAGTGCTACATATTTCTGGTACCTGCAGCAACTTGCTTTTAAAGCATGTTAGGGCAGTCAGCATGTCGTGGGTTAAGCAGAGCAGAGTTAATTTTTTTTCCCTTTTCCCTTCTCTTCATAAATAGCTAGCAAGAAGCTATGTTTTGGATTCCTGCTCAGGAGAGAATTGATAAGAGAAGAACATTTATAGTTATTGCTAGGATGTTGCTATTTGTTCTCAAGGACATACATTCAGCCTTTTGGGGGGGAAGAGACAGTCTGGCTTCTAGCCTGGGATTTGCTTTTAGGTAAAGATTGAGAAGCAGACTGACCAATTATTCCATCCCATGCACGTCATATCCAGTATACCCAGTATATTAGAAGAAGACTCTTCTAGGAGTGCTGGCTTTCACTTCCGCATTCGTCTCGCTTTGGGGAGCCTGCGTTCGCTCTCCCAAGGCCTTTCC
>WKFP01014285.1:164250-229297 GCA_011057875.1 Pterocles orientalis
TCATAGTGAAAAATTTCTTCCTAATGTCTAATCTAAATCTACCCTCTTTCAGCTTATGCCCATTACCCCTTGTCCTCTCACTACACTCCCTGATAAAGAGTGCCTCCCCATCTCTCCTGTAGGGCCCCTTCAGGTACTGGAAGGCTGCTATTAAGTCTCCTCGGAGCCTTCTCTTCTCCAGGCTGAACAACCCCAATTCTCTCAGCCTGTCCTCATAGGGGAGGTGCTCCAGCCCTCTGGTTATTTTTGTGGCTCTCCTCTGGACTTGCTCCAGCAGGTCCAGGTCGTTTTTATGTTGGGGGCCCCACATCTGAACACAGTACTCAAGGTGGGGTCTCACGAGAGCAGAGTAGAGGGGGAGAATCACCTCTTTCGACCTGCTGCTAATGCTTCTCTTGATGCAGCCCAGGACACGGTTGGCTTTCTGGGCTGCAAGTGCACACTGCTGGCTCATGTTGAGCTTCTCATCCACCAATGCACCCAAGTCCTTCTCCTCAGAGCTGTTCTCTATCCATTCTCTTCCCAGCCTGTATTTGTACTTGGTGTTGCCTCGACCCACGTGCAGGACCTTGCACTTGGCCTTGTTAAATTTCATGAGGTTTGCATTGGCCCACCTCTCAAACCTGTCAAGGTCCCTCTGGATGGCATCCCTTCCCTCCAGTGTGTCCACCACACCACACAGCTTGGTGTCATTGGCAAACTTGCTGAGGGTGCACTCCATCCCACTGTCCATGTCTCCAACAAAGATGTTAAACAACACTGGTCCCAGTACTGACCCCTGTGGAACACCACTTGTCACCGGTCTCCACTTGGACTTTGAGCCATTGACCACAACTCTTTGAGTGCGGCCATCTAGCTAATTCCTTATCCAGTGAGTGGTTCTTCTGTCAACTCCATGTCCCTGCAGCTTAGAGACAAGTATGTCATGTGAGACTGTGTCAAAGGCTTTGCACAAGTCCAGGTAGATGTTGTCAGTTGCACTTCCTTTATCCACCAGCACTGTGGCCCTGTCGTAGAAGGCCATCGAATTTGTCACCTGTAATCCAAGCTATGGACATTTGCTTAGAGGCAAGAGATCTGACGAATGTTGGAATGATGCACAGGACTGGTAGCAGACCTTGCCTGGAAAGCACTTTCATAGTTATAGCTGAATTCAAGACCCAAGCACTCTCCAGAGAGTAGTCTAATGCAGGCTTCCCCCCATGATAACCTGGCTGCAAGCTCTGACCTGTTTTATGTGCATATGTACCTATACATATATGCTATATTGTACACACCTGAATCCTGCGATGAGCAAGAAGTTGGGTACAACATCTTCCTGGATGGCAAAAGAGCTAGTTGCACCATCCTTTGGAAGACTGTGCAGCAGCCAACAGAGACATGTCTGTCATAATAGTCTTAGTCTCCAGCTCCATCTCTGTGCTCTTGTGCATAAGGGGAAAGAGAAGCCCTGGAGGTTAGGAAAGGGCAAAGTCTAGTCAAGTTGTGCTCAAGGTTTCTAAGCAGATGGGGATTTACCCAGCTGCCTATTTTGAAGTCCCCTTCCAAATGTAAGAACAACCTGCTAAAAAAAATCTTCCTATCTTTGGGGGGTTTTGTTTGCTTGTTTGTTTTTACATCATGTAAATTTGTTATCAAAATTATTTATGTTGCACAAAGAGCTCTTTCAACTGTGTTTTATTAATTGAGGAACAGCAATTATAAGATCTAGTTCTTTCCAAAGAATTTAGTATGCCACATCTCCCAAATAGGATCAGATTACAAAGACAGTTGAGCTCTTCAGTGATGTGGTTAGGTTTTTGACAGCCCTCAGCATCCAGTGGGTCTAGTGTTCATTTTCAGGAATGGTAGCTGGTGAACACTTCTGAAAATGTAACCTTTAGTACTTAAATATTTGTGCATTTTCTCGCAACCCCATTTTCCGTGAAGTTATGTGATATTTTTTCATTGTTATTTTGAGAGTTTATTTCCTTGCTTAATAAAACAAAACTAAATAGTTCTGCAAGAGTTCCACTGCATTTCTGTACAGTGGGATTTTCATATTTTTGTGATTATTCTTTCATATTTTTGTAATTTTCATGATATTTAAAAGCCAAGTGTTCATAAATATGTGCACAAATGAAACCTCAAATACCATGATGAGTTATACAGTAGTGATAACTCCAAGTACAAATACTAAATTTAAAATAAGTTGTTATTTGTATAACGACTTAACATGAATGTCTAATGAATCACAGTAAATCCACAAACACATGCCGAACTGGGAATTTTGCACATTTGCTTTAATGCCTTGTTCCTTGGATAAATATGACAGTTTTATGTGGCTTATATCTTTCCAAAAACTGCAGATTAATTTCTTCCACTAGAAAGCAGTATGGTGGCCTGCCTACCTTAAATATTCCTGTCTTCCGGATTCTTCTTTAATTATGATTAGGTAGAAGGACCTGGGGGTGCTTGTCAACAGCCAGCTGAACATGAGCCAGCAGTGTGCCCAGTGGCCAAGAAGGCCAACGGCATCCTGGCCTGTATCAGAAACAATGTGGCCAGCAGGACTAGGGAAGTGATTGTGCCCCTGTAGTTGGCACTGGTGAGGCTGCACCTTGAATCCTGTGTTCAGTTTTGGGCCCGTCACCACAAGAAGGACACTGAGGTGCTGGAGCAGTTCCGAAGAAGAGCAACGAAGCTGGTGAAGGGTCTGGAGCACAGGTCTTATAAGGAGTGTCTGAGCGAATTGGGATTGTTTAGTCTAGAGGAGGCTGAGAGGAGACCTTATCACTCTCTACAACTACCTGAAAGGAGGTTGTAGTGAGGTGGGCGCTGGCCTCTTCTCTAAAGTAACGAGTGATAGGACAAGAGGAAATGGCCTCAAGTTGCACGAGGGGAGGTTTAGGCTGGATATTAGAAAAAATGTCTTCACTGAAAGAGTGATCAGGCATTGGAGCAGGCTGCCCAGGGAAGTGGTGGAGTCACCATCCCTGGAGGTGTTCAAGAAACTTGTAGATGTGGTGCTTAGGGACATGGTTTAGTGAGTTAGGTGGTGTTGGGTTGGACTTGGTGATCCTTGAGGTCTTTTCCAACCTTAATGATTCTACGATTTTATGATTTTATCTCTTGGAAGTTCCTCCCATTTTCAGGTGTTGTGGAAGTTGTTAGGTTCTAATCTCTGATGGATAACTGTAAATACTTAATAAAATGTACATCACATAGCCAGACTGGTATGCTGATGACACCAGATGGGTTAAGACTCCTCTGAATCGTTGTTGCCACTGTCACACGCAAACTTTTTTCCTTTCTAGGAACACCTTACTTATCAAATTGTCTCTGTTATTGTCTCTCCCCGTAACTCTGTCTTCACCCTGACAGTGCTACTTCCAGCCTTTGTGGTGCACACCATGCCTTTCGCATTGATGCTGTGAGTCTCTCCCAACTTCTCTGTACCCATTGACGCCATTTGTGAGCTTCTCATTCCAGCGCTTCCCAAAGATCTGCTTTCTCTACTGTGCCAAAAAGGCACTCACCTCTGCATTAAATGTCCTCAGCAAGAAAAGCCAGCTTCAGTCAAAGTCTATTTTGTTCTGTTCTCCTTCCTCTCATCAGCTGCATGTGATAAAAATCTGACTTTTATCACATTACCTTTGTGCTCCCTGTTTGTCAAGTCAACTTCTGTAGTTTGGATGTGTTCCTGGACCAGCACCAACTCTTTTGCTTGCCACTGTAGCATGTCTGGCACATACTGGAGTGTCAATTCAGTGTATTAAGTTTATTTTGATATAGGTAGTGATTAATGGTCACAACAATTCATGAACTGTTACTGCCCTTTATCCAATATCTCAGTGGCTTCTCTTTCATTCTTACAAATCACTACTGAGCCAGTGAGCATGGCTAACTTGCAAGTCAAAGTGAAGGCAAGGAACGAGCTGTGACTTCTGCTTTTCACTAAGTTCTCTTTACGTGTACTTCATCTTCCCATGCCAACCCCACACCCTTCATCTGTTCACATATTCATTGCCTTCTTGGTCTGACTCAGAGATCAGTGGGTCAGGAACTCTCTATGCTGGTGCTTATTGTTACATCACTCAGCACAGCAGTCCATATCTTGCCTCCTCCCAGAGTTCCTGAATCTGATGCTAATGCTTTGCTATTTAGGAGATAACAACAGCAAAGTGGCATAACATGGAGAGGCAGGGAGGCATCATGCTGATCTTTATTCCCCAGAAGTGGTCTCTGGGCTGATGGATGGAAAGGGGTGGGATGTGGGTGGGATCAGGGTCTTCAGCTGAGCCCTGCCTGTTTCATGGCTGTTGGAAGGGTTTCGATCCTCATGACAGGCTCTCTGGCCCCTTTCACAAACACTCAGATCAGTTTCAGCACATGAAAAAATAAAAGGTCTGGTTGCATGGAGCTGGAGGAGAGGAGCATTGCACAGCTTCAGCAGAAAGCTAACCTTTCCTTCCACTGCTCTTCTGCTCTTCCCCCTCCTCCTAATGAGCCCTGCAGAGATTAGCGATCAAACTGTAAATTCCCCAAGTACAGAAAGTAGTAAACCTCCCATCCCCTCCCCGAAAGGACGTGTATGCTGACTACAGCCTCACTCAATCTGACACCTGTTTCACTTTAAAACAGGCCCCTATAAATAGAGTGAATGTAACCCTAGGTGGCATTGCAAAATATTATGGAAAATGTGGCTTACAACCCTGTGAAGAAGGGGGAGTAGAGAGAGTGGGGGTGGGCAAAAAGACACTATCTACCATAAAAACCTGGCAGCTTCATGCAAGGGCTGTTGCTTTTAATTTAAATGTTCATTTCTTATTCTATTTTCAGATCCTCTCTGGGATTTTAGGAATGTTGAGACGTGCTGGTTATAAAACCCTAAGTACAAAATGGTCACGGATGGCTGGAATGAGGCATGTTCTAATGGAAACAAAACACTTGTCAGTAAGCAGCCTTCAAACTTTTGAACAAAAGCTCAAAAGGGTCAGGGAAAAGACATGTTTGTTGACTTTAAATGGCTGAATGCAGGTCGTCAGAAAGGCATGGGCTTTAATATTGTTGAGGTAACTCTTCAGTTCTGTGTAAAATTAGGGTTTTAAATGAGGTTAAGTACTTCGATGGCAACCACAAATGGAATGAGCAACTTACATTAAACAGAAAGCTTACCCGTGTATAAACAAACTGAAATGTGCATACTACCAAAATGTAAAGCGTGTACACCACCACAAAACAGCTGTAGAATGGAGCTCAGCTGTGGGATCTACATTTAGGTGTATAGACATGAATGTTTGTAAGGAAGACTGTGCTGTATCTGCTGAAATTTAGAAGGTGGCCAGTGTTAGTTAGTTAAAATAGTGTAGTTTAGCTTTAAAGTGACTTGAGGATAAATCCCAATCCTGAGTCTGTTTACTCAACTTTTTGTAGGTTTTAACTCTAAACAAAATTCTGCAGTGCTATTGTTAACATTTTTTATTTTCTTGCAAGACCCATGATGAGGTTCGTGACTCCTGGACCAACTATGATGAGGGATCAGCCCATATTTTTCCTGTGTAATATTTTGTGTTGCTGTGGAAAATGTATAATGTTGCTCTATAATGAGTTGTACAAGGTGGATGAATTATAGTATTTGCAGAACATCATGTTGGATCTCCTAATTCTACTGTAGCTTGGTTTCATAAGAAAATGAGGCTTATGCAATCTTTCTTTGTCATCAGTCTGTCTGTCTGCTAGTCCCCCTCACAAGCAGCTTCTGAGCTTGTTCAGTCTTTGTCTGGATTTGAAGAGGGATTACAGATAATTATGTTTTGACTAGATTTGTGAAAACTGCTTTCTGTCTAAAGGAAGAGAGGCAGAGGAAGAGAGGCAGAGGTGGTGCCTCTGCAGACGGGAAAGCAGGTAAAGCATAGGTGTCAGCTGAGCGGTCAGCACGGGCATCTTTAGCACAGCACACACTGTTTTGTGCATGCAAAACATGAAACGTGTCTGCACCAAGGATACAGCGGGGACTCAGGCAACAGGTTTCGGCAGAGGTGACTGGGGAAAGCAAGCTGACGGGACAAAGACTTGACCTCTGTAAGTAACCAGATTTCATTCCAGTGTTTAAGGAATAATTTCTTCTTCATATGGAAAACAGGAGCAGGAAAAAAAGGAATGACAGACTCTGTGTGGTTAAATGTGTGAGCTTCAAAGTGCAGGGCAGGCTTTTGGTGTTTCTGAGGTTTACACTACTAAGCAAACATTATTCTGCTTTCAAAGGGAAGAGACCAAGACACTTTTTTCACAGAGATTTGACTTGCCCAAAGGCACCAAATCACTCAGCAGCAACCAGGTACAGTATACAGATGTGTTTAGGTAGCTCAGAATCATAGAATCGTTTAGGTTGGAAAAGACTCTTTAAGCTCATCAAGTACAACCATAAACCTAACACTGACAAGTCCACCTCTAAACCATGTCCCTAAGCACCACATCTACACATCTTTTAAATACCTCCAGGGATGGTGACTCAGCCACTTCCCTGGGCAGCCTGTTCCAGTGCTTGACAACCCTTTTGGTGAAGACATTTTTCCTGATAGCCAACCTAAACCTCTCCTGGTGCATGCAACCTGAGGCTGTTTCCTCTCGCCCTGTCACTTTTTTCTTGGAAAAAAAGACTGACACCCACCCAAGTGCAAAGGGACAATCACTTCCCTAGTCCTGCTGGCGAAGTGTGGCCAGCAGCTTACACAGTGTGATGGGTTTACCCTTGGCTGGGAGCCAACACCACACAACCACTCTATCACCCCCCTTCCCCCCACCACCTCTCAGTAATGGGGGAGAGAATTAAAGAGATAAAGGGAAAAAAAGACTCGTGGATTTAGATAAGAATGATTTAATAACTAAATGAAAATAATATTGAAAATAATACTATATACAAATGTACAAATATACAAATGAGTGATGCACAGTGATACTGCCCCCCCACCCAATGACCAAAGCTCAGCCTGTTCCCAGCTAATGATCCCTGAGCAGGGAGAGTCCCGAAACCGCACTCCCATAACGGAGGTAGGACCCCAAACATCCCAGACCGAAAGCTGACCGTGGGAGGGAGACAACCTGGCGAGAGGGACCACCCTGAAAGAGAGCCAGTCTGGTAAGAGAGCTGACCTGGAGCAAGAAGGGATCCAGAACAAAAAGGGACAAACTTCTGGAGGGCCCTCACCTATATACTGGGCATGACATGTATGTTATAGAATAGATTATTGGCCACTTTGGGTCTCAATCCCAAACCTAAGATCAGATCCTAGGCTAGTAGTTGGGCTGTGCTCCCTCCCAGCTTCTCCTGCACCTGCAGGCATGGACACAGCAGAGAAGCTGAGGAGACCTTGAATGTCCTAGCAACAACTATAAACATTACTGTTACCGGCTTTCTTCTGAGCACAAATCCAAAACACAGCCTCTTACTAGCTATTATGAAGAAAGTTAACTCTGTGTCAGCTGAACCCAGGACACACAGCTTCTTTCTGTGTAAACCTTCACCCACCGTGTGTCGTAGCCACCCCAAATACTCCTTCCTTGGGGCCCTAGAGCTCAGCAGTGCTCCCCACTCCTGCCTTTTGGGTCACTCTTTGGATCCTTTAAGTCTGCATCTGCTAGTACTGCAGAACGAGAGCATTTGCCTGTTCAAGCCCAGCAATTTCTTGACATCCACAAAGGTTGTTGTGTGTGTTGCAATGACAAGGAAAACAGCTTCCAAGTGCCATTGGTTGCTTTGCTTTTTTTGCCAGAAATGAGGGGATGAATGGCATTGCCCTTGCGGTACAGAACACTGCTTCAGTCCTGCTGCACCACTGAAGCACTGTGTTGAGGCCAGATGCTCCATCATAGATTCATCTGGGTGGTGGGGTGGCGGAGGGAGGAGGCAAGGAGTAAGAATTGCTCCCAGTACCATGGTTAGTTTGTATACAGGAGTGCAGCAGCACTGGCAAAGTGCTAAATGTTGGCAGGGGGCAAGGCAGTGTGGAGGGGGTAGGCATCCTACTGCAAATTGCTGCTTCTTCCAGTAAGACAGGCTGATTTCTCTTTGCCCAAATGAGCATCAGATGGGGAAAAACACTTTCAGAAAACTTAAGCCTTGATAGTACATTTATTTCTGGGACAGAATTATGCCTGCTGCTCATGTGACTTGAATGTAATGTGCTTGCGCACACACACAAAGAGGTTTTGATTTTTATCACATGGCTGCCAAAAATAACATTGAAGCATGTAAGTTAAGCATGCCGTTATAACACAATGGCACTTCATTACAGTTCAGGGCAGTTCAGGTGCCCTTCTGATCTTATCCCCAGCAGGCAATAATGGAGGTACAGAGGGCAAGTAAAAGGAACAGAGCAACCTCATGGCATTTTATCTAAAATGTCAGGTATGGTCAGCATTCCCTGGTCAGTTCCCCAGTGTATGGATTTGGCATCTTCAGTAATTGTCTCTCACAGTGTTGAATTTGACGTAACTATGGTAATATCAAATTGGCTGCTTCTGGAATTTTCCAAATTACAGCAGTTGGTCTGGGATGGGTTTGCGACATGGTCGTATGAATAGTTTCTTTCTAATCAGCTGAGTCTCTCTTTCCTCTTCTTTTAATCTTATTTTCATAACTTGCTGCTTCTGTGATTTTCAGTTAACATTTCATGTATATTCTTTACTTAGACACAGTAGGTGTAGCCTTTTGAAATTCTTCCTTAATGTGATTTTAGTGCTGTCGCGTCAGTTAGGAGGTATGGTAGTGACTAACCTGCTCCTGTAGCTTTGTGCTGTGTTGCATAATGACTTTTTAGAAGTTCTGGATTAATACAGGTCAGCTGATAATTTGGGGACACATGGCAATATGATGCCTGGAAAAAATCCATTTGTATTCTGAAAGATCTCATGGGAGTGTTCCATAACTTGAGGAACATAATAACTTGTTAGCTGGAAGTCTGTAGAATGAGGATAGGTAAACAAAACCTGATTAATATCTCTTAAAAAAAAAAGCACTTTGTTTCTTAAGTACTCTTCTCACAATACAACATCATAGTAGCTCCAGGTAGTGGTAGATGTTGCAAACAAACACTTCTGCTTTGGCATCCTTTTTCTGGAGTCCTGTCACTTACCAACACTCATCCTACATGTTGGCACAGCACACCCTCTGCTCCGAGCTTCCTTGCTAAATGTGCCAAGTGTGGTGCTGCCATACAAAATGTTGTTTTGCCATTTGTTCCATTCTGGCCCGTTCCAGCCTGTGTGCCATCCGGCAGACAAAATAAGGAGAAAGAGTAAATCCTATGGTTTTCTTAGTAGGCATGTTTTCAGGAAGTTGATAGAGGAAAACACAGCAGCTAATATTTATAAAATGTGGGTGTTCTTTCTGTCTAGAATATGTTTTTTCCCACCCTGATGACAAGATTTTTTTTCTTTATCTGATTATATAATGAGAATTCATTATGAGATCATGATAGCAAGACCACAGCAGTTATCAGGGAGTGTTATGGAGCGCTGAGTAGCTGGCATGGCAAACAGGGTTGTTATGAAATTGTTTTTAAAAATAATTCTGGAATCCTGCCCCTCTTTCTGCTTATTTTAAGATTCATATGCAATATGTTGGATGTCTATGTCCTGAATTATGCTGCTAGTGGATCCTCCCAGCTGGTCCATCCAGTAACTGTTGACTAGTATGATCATGTTTCCATGTTAAAACTTTAAAAATAATTTAATGACAGCTATTTTAGTGACATCATTTTAGCACCCGTATGACTTAACTCTCCCTTGCACTTGGCCTGAGACCATAGAACAGCTGTGTTATACCCATATACGTCCCATCACTTCAGGCACAGTAAAATTTTTAGAAAGAGGGAATTATACTTCCCATTAGAATTTTTTTGCACAGAGAACCTCTATTGTTTAGGAATATTGTTTATTATTTCTGGAAAACCTCCTATCACCTGTCTTCCCTACCTAGCTGTTCTGCTATTTTCAGGCAGCTGTGATTTGGTATCAGTTTGCATGTTTAGCAAGTCTGTTTATAGTAAGATAAAATGCACCATAGTGACTGGCCAAAGTTTGCTCTTAGCTACATTGCTGACAATTCAGGGTAAGTTGGCTACTGTCATTGACAGATGCAGATCTATAAACAGAATTTGTTTGCCTTGTTCTATCATTCAGGGATTTCTTTTTGTTCATTTAAGAATATATTATTTTCATTCCCATATGTAGTGAAATAATGTTTCTCATGACCAACATGAGAATATTTTTCTATCAAGTAAGAAAAGCTCTTGCTGCAGATAATAGTGTAATCTCCTGATGTGGGTGGAAGGGCCATCTGTAAAAAATGAATATTGAGTGTGATGTCTCATATCTGTCTCTAACTGGCAGGTAATAAAAAGCCCCCCTGCTATGCCTTATGTTTGTATTTCAGAGGACAGCTAATTTAGAGGATTCTGTCAAAAGTTTTATTGGTCCTTTACCATGGGAGAGATGGGAGAACTACTTTCCTCCACTCCAGCTCCAGTTCAGATATAAAGCTGTCATATTTTAGCCTTCAACTCAGTGTAGCAAAGATGTCTAAGTGAAGTCCACTCAGGGCCATGGATGGATTTAGCCGTCCCTGGCGTCTCTCCTTTTGAAGTCCAGGTTGCAGTCTGATCCTGAAGGCAAAGCTGGCTGTGCTGTCAGTTTTGCCCCTGAGAGGGTTATTTTTTAAATCTGATTTACATGACAGGCATACTGCAAAAACTGTACTGAGATCTCCAGTGGCAGGTGACAAAGCTGAGGTATTAAAAAAGAGAAGAGATGATAATGAAACCTGTGTAATCGATCATCTGATCCTAAGGTCTGTGTCCTTGAGGGAGGAGCAGCTGCTGGGCTGCTGGAAGGGTGTGTGGTCTGCCACAGCTGGCTGCTGGCTACTCTTCCCATCTGGTTATAAATTCATTCTGGTTAATAATAAATTGAGCTAAAAACTACCTAAATAAAACAGCCTGACGTGGCTTGTCAGAAACAGTATTGTGTCAGGAAATCAAAAGATGCTTTTGCTCCCAGTTTTCTCAGTCTTTTTTTGTAACAGTAGGCAAAATGCCCCCACACCCACTCAAAACAAATCCATTGTCTGTCCTGATTGTTAGACAGGCAAATTGTTTTGGGAAGAGGCTGTATTTCTGGATGTGCTTGCATGGTGTCCAGACAGGCCTTGGCCAAGATGCGAACTTCTAACGCTGCATGAGCATCTATGCTAAATGTCACTGGCACAGCACAAAATGAATCAGTGTGTCCTTGGGTGACGAGCCCCTGCTAGCTCTCTAACCTGCGGTAGGTTTGGGATACAGCTCAGTAAAACCCGTTTTCATAGAATAAATCAGGACTACAGGGAAGAGAGAGTAAAATGAGAAGGACAAGAAGACTGACGCTGTTGCCTAAGTTAAGATGATAAAACACAGTAAGAGGTTTGGGGTGTAGAATAGAGCCTGGTTTGAAAGCAAAGGCACAATGGCTGCAGCTGACACAACAGGAGAGGGCAAATCAGCAAAGTGGCTCAAGTGAGAGTCCACATTTTTCACCTGTCCTCTAGAGCCAGGTCAAAGCACAAGTGTCCAGGCTGAGCTTGCAGGGCTGAGGGATCGTTGTGCACGGGGCCTTTGTGCTCTGCCAAGCTGTGACCGACTATGAATGCAGAAGTGATTTCCCCTCCTGCTGGAATTGAACGCTCACTGCCTTGATCCCAAGCCCCATGGGAGAAAACTGGAAAGCAAATAATGCATCAGTTTTTCCTCTTCTTTACTCAGTAGTAACTGTGAAGTAATTAAGCTGAAACTGGAGTTGGAAGATTGCAAAACTGGTGTTAGTGAGAAAACAGTGAGGCCAATATGGCTTTCAGTCTAAGCAAGAAGAGAAGCTGGGCAACTTCATGAAGGCATTTGCTCAATCTCTTGTAAAAATTTAAGGAATAGTCAAGAGAATAGTGCAGAAAATGTTTCAATAATATTAACCCTTTGTTTTACTTCCTAGCTACCTTGTTCTGTTCTTGGCTAAGAACCATCCACTAAAAGT
The DNA here is from genome assembly GCA_011057875.1 of Pterocles orientalis. Lineage (NCBI taxonomy): Eukaryota > Metazoa > Chordata > Aves > Pterocliformes > Pteroclidae > Pterocles > Pterocles orientalis. Next base: position 176,296 of record WKFP01014285.1, read on the forward strand.
GAAACACTGGGAACTGAGTCCAGAAAGCAGCAATGAAAATCATTAACGGGATGCTGTCATTTGCTTTACTAGGAAGAAGCTTGTGGCTGACTGATAGAAAGTGCTGTGAAAGGGCCAGTTAGCATTGTGGATGGAAGTGAAATAGAGATTAACAAGATTAAGATTATTTAATTGCCAGACAATACAATTGTCATATAACAGAAGGTACGGTACAGACATGAAGATTTAGTTGTGTTTCTTAATCTTTTCTCTAATATAGTCACTTAAGTACATACCATGAAATGTAAAGGCAATGTTTCCAAAAGGGAGGAAAAAACACTTCTAATGCACTACATAATGATGATATAGGGCATCACAGTTAGCATAAAGTACTTAAAAAAAAATTAGACATGTGTCCAAACAAACTGAAGTAGGCACTTGAGTTCCATAAAGCAAATTGGCACTGCAGGCATTTACCTGCGTTTGTGAATTCTGGCCCCCTGAGGGCTGGTGCTAAATGGGTGATTTCATGCAATAAGAAGAATCAGGTGTTTAAGTTATTCCACTTACTCACCTGATTTGCCTGTGCAACTGTAGCTACCTTGCCAGCTGGCTGAGCTGCGATTCTAGGTAGGAAACACTCAGAGCAGTAACTCTTAGAAAAGTGGCAGTATGCGTAAAAATGAGCAAATGAAGGGACAGAGCTTCTGTAGCTACACTAATCAAGCAAGCATTGTTTCATAGTTTCAGCTGATCACCTATGGACCTCCTCTGTCATGTCTGAACACTGGTCACTTCATGAAATAGGATACTAGGGATTGTGCATGTGTCCAAAAGCAACGTGACTCTATTGCAGATCGGTTTTGCTTTTTCAGAAAGGATGGTCACATACACAGTCTTGAAAGAAGGTGGGAGTGAATCCAACATAGAATTAACCACACTGAATAACTTGCACATTTTCAGTGAAGTCTTTCATGTATTCTCTGCATTTCAAAAGTGAACAAGGGCCAAAACCAGCCACATCACTTGGACTTGCTATAATGAACTCCTGCTTCTCTGCAGCCTGAGTCCAAGCCACTATCCTACACATACCACATCATAAGAAACCACTAACCCTAACCACGAGACCAGCACATTCATGTCTCTACAACATGTTCGTTACACTCACATTAATAAATGAATATAATGTTACAGTGGCTGTGCCATTAAACAACACCTGTTCAATACAATGGAAACAAGGCGCTACATGATTAAATATATTATCTTCTTGACAAAGAACTGCACAACTGTTTGGCTAGAGCTGCGAAGCAAATGGTGTATTTACATATGAAAAGGAATTTGTGTACATTGGATGAATGACAGGATAATTGCTATATATGGCAAGGAAAAGGGATGTAAAATATTTCATACACTCATTACTGCTATTGCAAGTAAATGGGAAAGGCCTTGATATAGCTGTGAATGCACCTTTCTTGACCAATGCAGCTAGCCAAAGCATATAGAGGCTTCTGGCCAATTATAAGAGTAAGTTTTAATCATAGAAGTCTTAGCTGGAAAAGGTCTGGTACAATGTGTTCAAGTCATCCCTTGGGAGCACATGCAAAACGGATGTTATGTCCACTTGAGTTTCAAAGGTCTCAAATGTGGGTTCTTCTACCATTGGACTTGGAAGTCTGGTCCAGATTTCAATGAATTCCTGACAGTGACTGTTTTCTCCCTTTATTCAGTGAACATTGTACTTTTTTCTTGGTTTCATTCACATTAGTCTCACTATACCTTTCTAAACCACTCACAGTTATGGATCTTGACCCTAGCTGGGCAACCCCAGCCCAAACCTCTGTGGAAGCAGTGGGGGAGAGGGTGGAGCACACCAAGGTGGGCTCTGTACCTTCAGCAGCAAGTTGCGGGATAGGAAAGAAGATAGGATCAGAGGGTTATAGACAAGTTACTAGGTAAAGGCAAGGGAGAATGATAGTTTTCTACTTCAGTCACCTTTGCTACACACACGTGCACACACATACACAAACCATGGAGAGACTTTTCATTGCAAATTTCCCCTGAAATTGCAGCCCTCAGCAGTTATCTGGAGCTGAAAACTAGACACAAAAGTAGAGATGCTGTCCTTTTTTCAATCCCAATTTTACTGCTCTGGTAGGAGGAGGAAAATGGCAGCTTTGATGTGACACAGTCAGTGAAAAGGTGAGAAACAGCAGGTGAAGAGAAGGATCCTGGATGGGTGGGGAAGCACAGTAGGTTCTTGATTTAGGAATATCTGTGTTTAGAGGTGTTGATCTGATTTGAAGAAATGTTAAACCCTCACAGCAGAAACTGATGGCAGAGAAAACCATGTTCAGCAAATATAGAGTGCTATCAAGTACTGAGAATTGTAGTCAGCGTCTCAAACTGGCTCCCTTACAGGGTGGACAAATTTGACTTTATTCTTGCTGAAAAACAGCTTCTTGTACATCTGAAAATGGCAATCCTGACATCTCACTTTTAGTAAATATATTCAGGGTTTTTTAAAAAAACAAACAAACAAACAAACAAAAAAACCCAGAAAACAACGTGAACATACTAGGATGTAAAAGCCAAATGAAAGCCCAAGAAAATTCTCTTTTGCTTGTAGGGTTTGAAAGGCATTCAGCAAATGACACCTGAGACCCCATGCTGAATGAGTAGGATAAACATAAATATCAAATAACTGCCCATTCACTGGAATGAGGCAAGGTTCCAGTAGAAGAATGTTTGACCATGTTTTGTATTATGTACCCGCCTGTGGATATAAGATGTGAAACTGAATCCAGACACAGGAACTGAGCTTGGGGAACATGAGGGGGGCTCACTTAAGAGGCAGTGGAAAACCTTAATCCTGCTGCTTTAATTTTTTAATGTTCAAGGGTTTGATTTTGTGAGTCTTATTATTCTTTACACAATTTTCTTCTCCAGTGTATTTCATGGATGTGGAAAACAACGACGGTGCTTTCTGAAAGACAGCTGGCACGGCTGATTCCTCAGAGCACATGACCACAAGCCAAACCTTGTACTGTCAGCCTACGTTAATCTTCGCTAGGCTTGCTTAGATTAGTGACCCATCACAATGTAGCAGTGTATAATGACCTTTCTTCTATAAACACTTTTCACCTCTTGTAGCTGATTTTTAGATCTGGACAGTGTACTGCGTACTGCGTAAGTAACAAGCTCCTCTTGGTTCAGAAGCATAGCCAAGAAACAGTAACTGCCTGGTGAAGATTTTTAGACTAGCAAGCAGGGATCTCTGTAATGAGATCTTGCACAAAATTTGTTCACTCTTAGAAGATCAGAACATTACTTGCCAAACACTCAACCTTTAAGTGGAAATAGGACACATAGCCCTTTCAAAAAGACACAGATAGGGTGGTACAACTCTTCTGACACAGACAAGGAGGCCTAAAAGAAGCAGATTCTGTCATCTAAGAAAACAAGTAACCACAATTTTCCTCTTACTGACTCTTGTCAGTAGGTTTGTGCGTTTGTGTTTTGGAACATAAGGCATAGCAACCGTGTGTGGGCAAGCAAGATTATATACAACTACTAGTGCTTTCATACCTGGTGAATAGAGCTAGAGCTCATAAAATGTTATCTGTTTCCAATTATTCCTCACTTTATTTAGTAACAAAACATGATTTATCAAAATAACAATGGTAACTAACATATTCACAAACACAGTGTTTTATCAGAACTAGAAACTGTATATATGCCAAACAAATGTCCTAAATATGGGGAGGGAAGGGGAAAGGTCATTTCCCTTTCCCCTTTTAATCTCTAACTGGAATAAAAGGATAAATTACTGCACTGAATTATTTTTTAAAATAATTATTATTTTTTGTTTAATTTATTTCCCCATTTAACTTTTCAAGGATATTGACAATTGGTAAAGCTGGTGGCAGCACAAAAAAGAAGGGCAGATATTCTTCCTTCTTTAGATTATCCCCAAGTTCTGATCAACACACAATTTGTTGAATGAAATGACCATAAGAAAAAAGAGGGGAAAAGAAAGACATTTCTGAAACTAAAAATTTTGCAAAGAAAAAGCAGAAAAAAAGAGTAATTCATCAAATTGTCAAATGATAAATTGGCCAACTGGATTTTTTAAAAGTGCCTTAAATTCTTGAAAAATTTAGGTCTAGTTAATGGTCATGGATTAAGGAATGTTGCATTGTGTTGAGATTAGTATCAGATTCATTATAATATGTATACTAAACTCCCACTCTTATTTGTGAGTGTTTGATGCTGTCAAGAATAAGCATAACTGTAGAGAAGGAAATATTCACTAATAGGTTTAACTTTAAATTAGATCCACTGACAGAAAAATTACTATGATAATACAATTTCTCGTGCAAATGTTATTTCTCTTTTCTGGTCTGAGTTAATTGAACTTTGTGGACCTAGTGAAAATATGTGGCCATACTTCATTGAAAAGGGTTGAGGTATTTTGTTTAACAAATTTCCTTAGATCGATGTAGAGATGCAATATCACAAAGTAAGCAAAGTCTTGTTATGTTCTAGCGTCTTTGGCCAGTTTTGCCTTGAGCACAGAGTTACTAGCAGATGATGAGGTAACTCTGTTAGTAAACAAATGAACAGAAAGGATATTCATGCTAAGATGAGCCAAGGAGGTCAGCTAGCAGGCAGAAAGGGCACTTTTCTCCCACTTCTGGTTAGGCCAGTCAAAACTGAAATCCCAAGATTTACATGGTGTAATATTAGATATGCACAATGCGTAGGAAAAAAGCATGGTCATAGTGCAGTAAAACAGCAGATGTTATGACAGACATCCTTCAGCTGAGGTTGTCAGAAATATATATGGCATCAAAGCATCCCCATCTCGCCAGATGTCCTGCTGCATGAGCCAGATAGGCACCTACAAGCTGGCTCCCTGGCTGGCTTTTTCTCTGAGGCCCTGAGCAAAAGAGAAAGCTGATTAGCTTGAGATTCAAGCAAACTGCAGTACTAAGCACCACTGATAAATTACATTCATTTACATTCTGCTCATAAAGATTCTTCCTTGAAAAGTTTCAGATGTGTTGTGTACTCCAGACGTATTGCATACTCTTCCACCTGCCCCAGTTTAGGTTTTTAACTGAAAAAGAGGCACATAGCTGGAAAAAGATAGAGCTAGACTTTGAACTACAGTGCCTAATGCTGCTTTCTCAAGTAATAAGGACTGGGCGCATCAAATCTGGAACAGAAGCACACAGGGAGATTCCACCCCTTACAAAACTTACCCAGCCACAGCCCTCTTACTAGGCTGGCACGAGGGAGCACAGAGTATGACTGCGATAGAGCAGCATACGTGTGTCCATCATTTGTAGAAAGTTACGTGTCTTATTTGATGTTGTCATGTATTAAGTTTCTCAGTCTTTCTCCCCCATAATTTTTTGACTTGAAAAGGCAGAAGACTGTTGACTTTATCTTTTCCATTAGCCAGATGTTTTTTCTTTTCCCCTCCTGTGTTTCTCAAGATCATTTAAATTAGATTTTAACAGACATAAGAGATGTCATATTGAAAACCCCGACAACGAAGTCCTGTGTTAGTTTCATTTACGCAGATGATGACACAACAGCGTTGTACACAGTCTGCAGTCAGCAGATCTTGGTCATATTCTGAACAGGTCAAGGGCAGGTTCTATGCATATGAAACTAATTTGAGGCTTTTTGTTTATTTCCTTCTGAGCTGTCTTCTAAAACTGACAATGATGGCACCATTTGTATTACCCTGATACCATAAGCTTGTCTTGGTAAGGCATATATTTTACTCTGTCTAGTGATCATAATGCTGATCACTAAAGACCTAAGGTAGCCTAGTGAGTACCTTTAAAAGTATGTGTTATTTAGATTAATTAGATAATTTCCCAAAAAGTAGCCACAAATCAAATCATAAGTACATAAAAATTTCTATAGCTCCACGTGTAGTTATGCACAGATATGTACTTTTGTATTCATACAGTTCCTAGTGATGCAGTGATTCTTCCAGTGGACACGGTAGTGGGATAACTGCATAGAGATTCATTTTCAGTTCCAGTAAGAGACGGTCTGTTAAGTATGGTAAGTAAACAGCTTTGCAAGATTTTTTTCTACTTAAAAAAAAAATCTCTTAGGTTTTACAACTTGGAAATTAAAAATCTTGACTATTTTAATGTCAGTTTAAAAAGGGCTAGGAAAGCTGCAAATAGTGTGCACAGTAAATCCATGCCATGGCAGAAACAATCAGAAGAGTAAAGAGTAATGATTAAACATTTAATCAGAAGCATTATACTTTGTTGTGTTCTCATTGTAGCTGCAGGAAAAGATTCTGTAACAGATCTTTAAATAGAAAACCTGAGGCTAAATTCTACTTCATCCATCAAAAGCAGCTGCTAGGAGATGACCTAATTTTAGTGGCTTATCAATTCCTTAGTGCTTGTTGGTTGATGTAACTTTGATCCTCTGATGCTAGATGACTTTTGTGCTGAATATAGGTAGAATTTAATGTGAATCTTTTGGATGGCTGCCCAGCCAAGCTGCATAATCCAAACAAAGAGAGCGAGCTGTACATGATTCAAGCTACTCACGTGTACAATAATACAAATACATGGATCCTGATTCCTTTGGGTAATCAGCTCCATGTCACCAAGCACATATTTCAAATACAATGTCCTTGTAGGTTTTTTTGGTGTTTTGTTGGTTTGTTTTTTGGTTTTGGGGTTTTTTTTCACAAACAATGCTTTGCTTTTCATTGGAAAAACAACACAAGATGCAGTGAGACTCAGCTGGTGCCAAGAAATAATGACAGAGTCAATAATTGCAGGACGTTTTTAATGAATGTTTTCCAAGCAAATCATTGCTATTTCAAAGGGCTGTTATTTCTATTTATGTAGAGATTAGCCTACGTTATCAAGGAGATGGAATGGTTCTGTATTTTTTTATCATTAGTTTTGGTAGCATTTTTAAAGGATTTTTTTATACTGTAAAATTTCTTTGTCTCTCTTTTTATCATACTCTTTATCTGGACTGTAAGTTGTTTTCCTTTTCCTTTCTTTCTCATTTTGGCTCTTCACTAAAACCATCTGTGACACACATGAAAGTTGCTGGGTGTGTGAGCAATGCTTCGCACATATTTACTTGCCCTACTTGGCATTATTTGCTAGTCATTAAAGATTATGCAGGAGTTTTTCATGTCCCTTTTTTTTTTTTTCTTCGTCTTAGCAAGCTAAGGTAAGAACAAGACAGTGGTCAGGCTGTTGTACAGCTTTTTTTTTTCTTTTTCTTTTTTTTTTCTTTTCCTAGGAGAGAGTATGTCTACAGTTTATACTGGGGAGGATTTAGACTGGGAGGATTAGACTGGAAGGATTTCTGGGTTTTCCTCCTGGCACTGACAATCATGCATTGTGAGAGCTTTGGCTAGTCACTTAGGGCCTGTTTTTCACACTCCAGTTGAAATAAATGGGAACTGCATGTGCTCAGCACCTCTGCAAACCAGGTCATTTATCTCTCCTCCTTTCATTTATGCACTGATAAATATAACAATCTTTGCCTTTGCATATGCAAACTGGGTAGAAGGATACAAATATGGGCAGTTAAACATGCAAATCCCTCATTTTGATGCACAACCGTCCATTTCATACGACCAGGGATTTCTACATTTGTAAGCCGTCGGTTCTTCTTGGAAAAATGGGCCATAAATAACAAAATCTATACCAGCTTTGTCAGGGAGGCACAGCTGAAACCAATAAGTTTGTGTAGCTTCCTTTCTATAGTTTCACTCTGTTAAAAATATTTATAAAAATCATTTTAGCCTACTTTATTACTGGATTAAACTGTCAACATGCAGATGCCTTGGGCTTTACATGCTAATTGTAGGTTATTACAAGACCCAGTATTACCTGTTTGACACACTTTTGGATTCTTAGGTGGGCTTAATTATCCTTTCATGGTACCTGTGTTTCTTCAGTAACAGTCAGGGTTACAGTGGCTAGCCTGCACCTCAAGATTGTCCCAGTGAAATGCCTTTACTGGGACAGTAAAGGCATTTCACTATGCCCTGTGAACATACAGAAGGGGTCAGATCTGGTATGAAAAGCAGCAGAAAAAAAACATTTGTAATAAGCAGTCAGATTGATGTCTATTTTCACTCTGCCTACCTCTGCTCAAGAAAAAACAAAAACCCAGAAATAAAACAAATTTCTTCAATAGAAACAAGGGTACTCATTTAAATGCTACTATTCTTGACATAAAAATGTCAGTGGCTCTTGGATCTTGTGTACTGCTATTGTAGGAACTTGCTGGAAGTCAGAAGCACTGAGAGTCTTTCTTGAAGTCACAGGATACTGACCATCAGCTTCATTGCTGTTCTGCTGCTTTAAAATAATCAAATTTTGGTGAACACTCCAGTTAAAAAGAAATTATTTTCACTAGCTTTGTTGTGGAAAAATTTCAAAGGTTATGTTTTGCCCAAAGTCTCACAAAAAGACCAGAGCGTAATGAGGACATCCCACTTGGGGCTTCAAATCTGGATCTTGCTTGCTGGGATAATTTCTTTTGTCTACACCCCTTTCTTTGCCACTGTCCCTAGGAATTCATATTCTCATGGGACAGACAAGTCCATCAGACAACAGAAATGCAGAGGGACGTTGATACATCCTAAAAGAAGCCTTTACTCCCAAGACCTTGCACTTTCATGTCTCCAGCACGTATATCAGTTATGGGCTGGGGAAATGCTTGCCTTTTCCTTGCATGAGGTACACAGCTCTAGTGACAGCACAGGAGGATTCACAGTGTGTGTACTACTCTCGTCTGCATTTCAGGCTATAGGAATTGCCCTGGCCAGAAGGTTGGCCACTCTTGTGTCAGAACAAAGAGCCAAACCCACAGCTCTTGTGCTATTGCTCTAGCATTCCCAGTCTGCCAGTCAGCTTCCCAAATTGAACCTGATAATTACAGTGTGGTGTGTGACCATGAGCTTACCAGGAGTCTTCAGTAAAGCTGGACCAGCTTGAACATTTATGACCCAGTTTTGTTCCCACTGGACTGCACAGATTATTATCTTCCATGGAAATAACCTTAGATGCTCTGTAAGTGTCAGAGAACAAACAGCTGCTGCATCTAGAAAAGAGAGATGTATTTTGAGAATGAGGCTGGCAGCCAGGCATTCCAGACTCCTCATGCTGGCCCTGGGCAGATCACATATTCCTGCTGCCTTGTAGCCCCTTATGCAGCACAGACAGAATTATTTCACCTTCCTTTGTTGTGTGTGAAGATTAAGTAAATCACCTGAAAATTAAGAGCATAAAAGTTATTATTATTTCGTACAATCATCAGGAGCATTTTGCTTCTAGTCAGTCCCCTGGCTTCTGATGTTTCAGTTAAACTTTCGTACTGGTGGGATGGTTTTTGCTGTGTTTATGGCTCCATACTTCGTTGAGAGTTTTCTGATCCTTGTTACCAATGAAGAAAGCACCTACCTTGTGTGATATTCTGAAGATTAATTCCATGCTTTGTGGTAGTGAGTCAATATTGCAAAATACCAGGCTTTACTCCTGTCAAGATTGTATTAAGTAGTTAGGGCTAATAGGAGCAAAAGTACCATGCTTGCAGGGTGAGCTGCTAAGCAGCATCACCAACTGGCCCAGTTGCCTGGTTTACAGAGGAAGCCAGCTGAGGGAAGGATGGGCTGGGAACCCAGATGCATCTCATTGACCTGGATGTGGCAGCTGTACTCTTCTACCTGTACTTAACCCACATTCTGGATATCTCTGGATGTGGGTTAACCCAGTTGCTGAATATCCCTGACTGTTTTTCAACCCACTTGCTATGTTTGTGAATGCAATGTAAATGAGGCTACAGTGCTGTAAAGTATTATATTACTTGTGTGAAAACAGGCTTTTAAATCCAGTAATGTATCACATAGTTACAAAAGCAGATGTGATCAAACGTGAAATAACACTGAAATTTTTTGGGGGCCTACTGGTTCTTCCAGCATCCTTAAACTTTTACTTTTCAGCATTGTGAAAAACAGTTTAGACATGTATTACTTGTTATAGAGACATGAGTGTTGCTAAATGATCACAAATGAGCAGTTAGCAATCTGAAAGCACTCAAATTCTGAAATATTTATTTAATGGAACCAATATCCTAACTAATGTTTGCTACAGGTCAAGTGAAAAAATGGGTATGTAAAATCAGATACAATAAAATACATACCAAATTCTATCCTGCTTGCTGATTTTTATGCTTATTTGCACTTTATCCGTGAAGTGCCATGTATGAAATCTCATCTTCATAAATACTTGTGCTTTGCACCAAATTACGTGCCATTGTAATTACTCTGGATTGTCTGAGTTTTCCTTGTCCAAAATTCTACTATTTGTTCCTGCGGTCAGACATTTTTGCATGGAAGAACAGCATGAAATACCAGTTTTGCCTTTCAACAGGTGAACAGAGACTTTGGGGCATTTTTTTTTGGTGGTTTCTGAGGAAAAGATCTCGTGAAGGTGTGATTGAAGTACCAAACACTAACCACAAGTGTCCAGTCCCTTTGCTAGCAGAAAAGAAGCCAGAGAGTTGTGGTGAATGGGATGGAGTCTAGTTGGAGGCCTGTATCTAGTGGAGTCCCCCAGGGTTCAGTACTGGGACCAGTGCTGTTCAATATATTCATCAACGACTTGGATGAGGGAATAGAGTGCACCCTCAGCAAGTTTGCTGATGATACGAAACTGGGAGGGGTGGCTGACACGCCAGAAGGCTGTGCTTCCATCCAGCGAGACCTAGACAGGCTGGAGATTTGGGCGGGGAAAAATTTAATGCAATTTAACAGGAGCAAGTGTAGAGTCTTGCATTTGGGCAAGAACAACACCAGGTTCCAGTATAAGTTGGGTACTGACCTGGTGGAGTGTAGTGTAGGGGAGAGGGACCTGGGGGTCCTGGTGGACAGCAGGATGACCATGAGCCAGCACTGTGCCCTCGTAGCCAAGAAAGCCAATGGCATCCTGGGGTGTATCAGAAGGGGGGTGGTCAGTAGGTCAAGAGAGGTTCTCCTCCCCCTCTACTCTGCCCTGGTGAGACCGCATCTAGAATATTGTGTCCAGTTCTGGGCCCCTCAGTTCAAGAAGGACAGGGAACTGCTGGAAAGAGTCCAGCGCAGAGCCATGAGGATGATTAAGGGAATGGAGCATCTCCCTTATGAGGAAAGGCTAAGGGAGCTGGGTCTCTTTAGTCTGGAAAAGAGGAGACTGAGGGGTGACCTAATCAATGTTTATAAATATGTGAAGGGTGAGTGTCAGGAGGATGGAGCCAGGCTCTTCTCTGTGACATCCAGTGATAGGACAAGGGGCAATGGGCTCAAGCTGGAACATAGGAGGTTCCACTTGAATATGAGAAAAAACTTCTTTACAGTAAGGGTGACAGAGCACTGGAACAGGCTGCCCAGAGAGGTTGTGGAGTCTCCTTCTCTGGAGACATTCAAAGCCCGCCTGGATGCGTTCCTGTGCGATCTGATCTAGGTGTTCCTGCTCCGGCAGGGGGATTGGACTAGATGATCTTTCGAGGTCCCTTCCAATCCCTAACATTCTGTGATTCTGTGATTCTGTGACCTGTCTAACCAGACTTTTTGGAAAATACTTTGAGTAAAAAAAAGTATTTGTTACTCAAGGAAGAGTCCCCAACAAATACCTTATCTTGACATGCATCAATGTGTAAGACCATGATGCTGGAAATACAGTGTCAGTGGTCATCTTTCTTCATTGAAATTTAGAAGCAAACTAGTTCATGGCTTTTGCTGTAAATAGTGTAACAACCATCATCAGCACTCTTCTTGGGCAAAAGCCTGGAAGCCGAGGGTGATTCCTGGTGTTGTAGGGTAAAATCAATGGGGGGCAGCTGTGCCCAGCAAGTACAAACAGAGCTCTGGAGGCACCTGAGCGAGGCTGCAAGACCTCTGGGCAGGCATGTAGTCTTGCCCCAGTACATAATTGGAAATAGCTCTGTATGACTTGTCCATGTTCCCACGTTATAACCATGGTTGAGCAGGGAATGAACCCAGGTCTTCTGCATACTTGGCAAGGACCTCAGGTAACGCACCTTCTTGCTTATCCTTTTCTGATGTTTAACTCACAGAAGAAACTGGCACTCAAGAAACAGTGAGACTGCTACAGCCAGTGTGATACTGTTTTGGTGATTTGTTGTGTTAAAAAAAAAAAAAACAAAAACAAAAAAAAACAGAATAAAAATTAACAGTGCTGCAATTATGAGAATTGCAACAGAGTTAGTTACCAGGCCTAGGTTTTCAAAAGCAATTTCCTTAGTTTATTTTATGTTTTTATTTTCTTATACCTTGAGAAAATTTAGGAAATAAGACTTGTGTTATTTAGAATGCCCAGTGTCTTTTATTTAAGAGTGTCCCGTGTCTTTTTTGGAAGGAAGACCCAGGATGTGCTACATTGCCATTAATGGAAATGAGAGTTAAGAGCCTAATCCTTTTGCAGCAGGGGATATTAGAGCATATTGTGAATATAATTTCAGTATATATACTAAGTTCCCCAAGGGTATCTCATCAACAGCAAGTTGAAAAGTTACTTTTATGCCACTTCGACTCAGCTGACAAGAACACTTGACATTTTGAGAAGGTTTAGAATAGAAAACATTAGCAGTTCGTGTTGATCATGTAACTCATTGGCAAAAACACTAGTGTTTAAATATCATGTTCACTCATTGCTGGATTGCAATCTAATGAGCGTAAAAGATGAGTAGTTCTCAGAAATGACTTGTTTTGTAATTTTTACAGTTACAAACTTACAAAATGAAAACCATGGACCTTTACTTCCCCCCAGATATCATTTTCAAGGACAGCGTCCTTTCACGCCTTGGAAAGGCACTTCAAAGAGCTGTAAATAAATAGTCATGATTCTGTATGTTCTATTCAGTGAAAACTCAATAGGAAATTTTCATTGTTATGAACAGGATGAGTAATCTTGCTAATGTCATAGTTACCAAGTATGTTCTAGCTTGTCTTTGAACATCTCCAGCTTTATGGATGAATTTAGCTGCTATCAAGTAGTAGCATTCCAGGTAATCCTCAAGCAAAAGGAAATGTAATGTCCTCTTTCCTCCAACTGATGATAATCACTGCTTGACTTTTCCTCTAAAGGTACCGACCAGCTTTTAGAATTCACTTTGGCATGGATCAAGGAGTGGGATTGCTGACGTCTTTAACTTGCTTGTTTATTCAACTTCCCAGTACATAATCAGTTGAATAAAAATGACCTTCCCCTAAATATATCTGAGTGGCTATACTATATTGTACTAATGACTGCAACATGCAGAAAGTCAAAACAAGTGTTTTGCCAGTATCAACAGAAATGATGAAAATAGTTTGCAGCAATGTACAAATTATTGCTGCTAGCTTGCAGTTCCCAACTTAACTCTTGATGAAGTTATAAATTGTGACAATGAATACTGTTTCTATCTTGAGTCACACTGTGGGCCAAATTATGCTGTCATAAATTGAGACTAAAACCATTACAATTAGATGGTTCTATTTTTGTCCAACTAAAATCAGAATTTTCCTTCCAAAAATCAAATCATGATGGTGTCAGATGGAAAAAGGCATACATGGTGATTTCTGTTGCATGGTTTCAACCAGTTCAGGTACAGAGGCGGAAGGTAACTCAGTGACTCAGTCTGGAAGTTAACGTTTGCCAAGATGTGTGGTTAAGAGCTTTGTTTGCAAACAAGGAAGTAAAAGAAATCTAATTTCAAGCTCCATTGGAAATTGAGAGTAAGCAAACAATATCTGAGAGACAGAAACCAAGGAAGGGATAGGATAAAAATTCATGAGAGATACAAGGGGTGGGGGGAGGAATGACATTGTTTGTCTGAATCCTCCCTAAATGTCTTCAGAGAATTCATTCCAGGTTTTAGCTTTTTAAAAACAAATCCTCCCTCTTATTTTAAATAGGGGTATACTAGAATTAGAAGCACTTACCCTAACCACCCAGGCTTTAACTTTCAGGGAACTGAAACAGCTTTGGTTTGGCTTTTGCAAAACCCAAACCACTTTTTTTTTTTTTTTCCCCATAGTTAGGCTAAAGCCTCAATCAGAGAACTAGCAGTGAATGTGTAAAAACAGCACACACAAAAAAGAACAACTGCAATTCATCTACCTCGCTCTGTGCACTGTTGACTTGGGAGTGCTGTAAAGACAGTAGAAGTGTTTCCACCCAGGGGTAGGTGTGGAAGGAAGCAGAATCACTTGGGGAGCATGGAGCTGTATTGATGTAACAGCAAGGCTGTCTCCACAGTCATCCACTGACGTTACAGCCCAAATCTATCTGTGCTAGATACCTTGTGTCTTGGCTGAGAATAGCTGAAAGTCTGAAACCTTTTCAAGTATCTTATGTGTACCCTGTTTCAGTTCATTGCTTTCCTTCATTACTGTGGTAATCTCCTTCACTGCCTGTGTTTATAGAAAGCTTGTTCTCCAGGTTAGAAAACAAGAATTGCTTGCATTGTTGGGCTTCTTCCAAGCTCCATCATTAATTATGAACAAATTTTCTTGAAATCTTTTTTGACAACCTTTTGTTCGGAAACTTCGGCATTCAAAGACCTGGGCAACATCGCAGTTTGCCAAAGGCCATGTTGTCCAACGGGAAGAATATCCAGGATGAAATGCTTATCTTGTGCAATAATGCCTCATTACTGTTGCTGTTTGCAAAAGGGAGGATTTTTCTGTTATCAGCGTATCTCCTGTACTGCACTTTCAACATTTAATAGCTGTTAAAAGAAATAATTTTTAAACATGTTTTGCTACAGATTAGTTTGGATTAACTCCCCCTCAACCTCTAAAATCCTGGGGACTTTTTTAACAGTAATTTGCCAGGAGTTTTTCTAAAGTTTCCAGAGCAGAGTAAGCTTAGCAATTCTAATCATAATGTAAGGATTTTCAAATGAGAATATGCCTTTTGAAAATATGTCCACTAACAAGTTAAGTGGAAAAAAAAAATCTCTGAAAAATTCCAGACAATCTTAGTTCATTGATCATGAGATAAATCTCCATTTTATGAGCATTCCACTGATCCGTTCCAGTCCTTTTCATTTTCTTTTCTGTAATGTTTTGTTAGTGAATAGTTGCAAACTATTTTGTCTTTTCCAGGTAGCATATGGAAAGTTTGTTGCAGGTATCCCTGGAGTATCTTGGTCAGAGTTTCTACTGGAGAGAACAGAAGTCATATGAACTTCAAATACTTTCTTGCACAGGGTCAGCTGGATGCTCTGGAACATGGCTTGAAATAAAAGTGTAGCAAAAAATTGCAAAACCTAACAATGACTTCGTCACCATGAAAACTTCTGTACAGAACGATGATGTGTACAGAACAGAACTACGATGTGTACAGAACAGTGCTTCAATATTAGTGTAATTTCCTGTAACAGAAAGCCAAAGTTTAAGACACGGCATAGAAGACAAACATCTTCTGCTGACTCACCTTCATCTTGCTCCATCTTCATCTCTTACAATATATCTGGTCAGTATCAGCCTTGGGTTGATGCTGATGCTCACACATCTGTCCTGTTTTAATTCCCTTCTATGGAAAGAGTTTAGGCCCAATTTAATTGTGATGTGTAAACAGGTGAAATTCCCACCTGCTCTTTTACACTCTCTTTCCTATGCAGGAAGGTCTGGGGTTTGGTTTGGTTCGGTTTGGGGATTTTTTTGTTCTAGTTTGAGTTAACATCACAGATAGGCTCATGGGTGGATTTATATCCAATACATATATTGCTCTAAGAACAAGTGGGAATAGCTGTAGAGACTCATTAGTTTCACAGTTCCACTGCTGTTGCCAGAAAATTACATTCTGCTTTCCCCAGCCCATTTTGAACTGGAAGAGCTCCCAGAAGCTTACCCACCATTTCCCCATAAGTAGTATATGATCTGAGAGCTGGGGATTTTGGGGTGGCAGATCCATCTTTGAGGAAGAACTGGAACCACTCAATTAACCTGGAGGGGGAGGCTGTTCAAACTCACTGGGGAAGGAGTTACTGCTACCAGTAACAAACAAAGTCCTGTTCTTTGCAGATACAGCTACACAGCTGGGGCCTGATGGATATGTCTGTTTATTCTTTGGTGGTGTAAGCAAGGACAATGCACAAACTGATACGGCAATACGTGGAAAATGCTGTATAAGACTGTGCAGTGGTGATGGTGGTGGTAGGAGCCAGAGAGTAAGTGTAGGATTACCTGATGACTCACTTTCTTGAGAAACCAGGATCACCCACTAAAACTGGAAAACAGTTACTCCAATCTACGACAGAAATGGCATAGAGAAGAATTGTGAGATTTTTCATATTCCAAACAGAAACAAAGGAAGGGACCTCAGACATCTCTGCTCTTTCTGGCTCACCATGAAATTTCCTTTCAAGTGAAGCATCTAAATCTACAGTGCTCTCAGGGGACGGAATACCTTGTGGGAGCTCAGTGTCACCCTAAGCAAAAGGAGTGGAGGTGCTAGGTTTAGTGATAGGTGTTTGGTGGTTCTACTATTGCAGATGGGTTTTGGAAACTGGAAAACCTTCAGGCCTGGCAATTCCCAAGCTGTCTGTGGTGGCACATGCCATGCTCTGTCATCTCCTGTTGCCTGCAGAGAGGCTAGGACTGCTGTTTTAGCGCAATAGGCGTAGACCTGGTTTGTTCCTAGAAATGAGAATGCCTTGCCCAGGAAGGATGCAAGAGTTTTTTGGAAGGCCCTGTAGTATTTCGGGGGCTGAGACTATGCATACCAGAGGGCAGGGGGAGGAGAGAAGAAATGCAAGATGCTGTTGAGTGTCAGCCTGAAAGTAGAAGGGTATGTTGCAATGTTAAACACAGTTTGTCTCTGTGTGTAATGTTCTTTGTTGTGCTTGATAATTTAGAGAATTATGAACTGCATTTATGGATAAACAAATCAGAGCCTTGCTGCAGGCATGCAGAGAGCACAATATAAGCATGTGTAAATAGTACAACCTTGTCTTCATGATATTGGGGGCCACATGCTTTGCATGGAGGGCTTAAACATTTAGTAGCAGTAGAATCCACTAGGAAAGGCAATTATTTCCTCATATTGGCTTTCTCCAAAGCCAGTACATTGAAAAATAAGCTGTTTTCTTTTCCAGAGATTCCTTTTGAACTGACAGAAGTTCCCCCCACCACAGTCTTAGCACAGGAACATACTGACTTTATGCTTTCTTTTCATTAATGATTTTGTATTTTGGACTTTGTTGATGTACTTCTGCTGCTATCTTAATGCAGATCCCAATTTGATCTTGAATTTAGGGAATGGAAAATCCTGATAAACATCCAGGCTGTCGTGAATGCAAAGGACAAAGCCTTTGTAGTAAAATGTCTCTGACATACACCCATGAGAAGTGTTTGATGTGTTGTAAAAGGCATCTGCCTAAAAAAAATGTTTTTCCTCTTTGGCTTTGTTGAGTAGACTGTCGAAGTAAATGACACAGAGTAACCCTACTTTTCCTCTCCTGCTGCCCTCTTTTTTGTTTGATCTTGCAGCAATGTGATAATAGTGAGTCTGTAACTTGAAAGTAATTTCTGTAATGACTTATAACATGAACAGAGGGGTTTTTATTTTTCTGCTGCTAAAGGGAGATCAAAGTATGATCTAGAGATTAGACCTGTTTTCAGAGAGAAAACTGAGCAGGCTGTTTCTACCTGTGTCACTGACTTGCTGTGTCACACTGGGCAAGTTGCTTAACTTCTCTGTGCCTTGGGCCTTTGCTGTGTACTACAGTATTCAGCTCTTGTGCTACTAGCAAATATTTTGCATGGCTTAATCATAAATGACTCCCTGCATGCTAATTAGCCTCAGCTGGTGCAAAGTTCATTATCCTTGTTTTCTACCTTTACACCAATTCAGGAGATGTGATGACACCTGGTTTTGATTTAGGTTTGGTCACAGCTTGCAGGACAGGAAGGAAGAAAGTGCTGAAGTCTGCAGAGGAGATTCAGGCAATGGCACAGACTGCAGGCTGATGGGAATTTCTGGGCTCCGGGCTGTACTGTATAAAGGATGCCAGCAGCAGAGAAGCATTATTGCAGCATTTTATCTTGGCCTGGATTAGTTTAAACAACCAGCTGAGCTACTAGCAGCAACATACACAGTGCAGGCCAACCTCCCAAATAAGTCCTGTGTCTCACATTGGCTGCACTTGACTTTTGGTCACCAGGTTTTTACTGCGCTGCTGCTCAAACTACTTCAAATAACACGAGCTGAAGTATGCTGACCATCTCTCACAGTTGTAGTTTGCAGCTAGTGCATGCTTGTGAGCTCAAACTGGCAAATGAAAAAGTCAGGTCTGTCAGTCTGCCAGCGTGCTGCATCTGCACGAATGCACAATCCACTGAAAAGCAATCGACTGGCCAAGCCCTCCAAATACCAGGGAAAAGTTGTGCCAATAGTTGTCTCCCTGACAACCATGTGAGTACTCTTATATGTGGAAGAAATTGGTCACAATCAGTCCAGAAGGAAAAAACTTGCGGCAATCCTTCTGCTCTAGACAAGGCTGCAGTTTTGCCATCTGTAAAGAGAGAAAGACGGCAGGAATGGCCCATTCTGTGGCAATACTGGAAATCTAATCCATAAGTACATGCAAAGGCAACATGACTAAATCAGAAGTACGGGAGCAATACAGCAACACTGTGTGCGACAGTAGTCTCACATCAGTTCTGCATTTTGTACAGAGGCAGCCTAAGAGAACAGACTCCCTGACGCAAAATGTCTGCATTCTGTGTCCCCAGAGAATCAGGAGTTGAAGAAAACTTCCAAATGTTGCATGGATCTGTGACGGAAACAAGGAAGCTTCCTTCTCCTAAGTTATCAACAGGGAAAGTTGGGAATAAAGAGATTAACAGGCTCTGTGTGTGGTGCAATGTGTTGTTTTTTTTTAATTTTGATGCACCTGAGAAAGAAGCAAATCCCCCAGATTCCCCAGTGTTATATGGCAAAGCAAACCCCAAGAATCCCTGCAGCAGCTACAACAGTTTCTTCTTGGCCTCTGCCCTTTGTCCTTCTAAGGGGAAACGCTGGGTGGCGTAACAACATTTAAAAAGTTAATAATAGGCTAGCTGCTGAAAGCTAACACTTGTGGCTTTGGGTTCCAGGAGCCAAGCAACAGGAGGGCAGCCTGTTCATAACCAAATGTCTGAGAGTACCTTACTCATGGGAAGCGCTGGCAGACTATAAAGTGCTCTGTTAATTATTGTTGACATTGCATAGAGAGCTTCATGCTGTTCTTTGCCTGCCTGCTTCAACTTAATTTGTTTGAGAAAGTACTTTTTCTGTGCTGCAGATTGTGTAAATTCATATAGTCTACTGCACTGACAGATGTGTCTTTGTTTTAGAAGAAGCCATTATTTTTTTCAGTGCTGAATATGAATGGAGCATTTCACATTGTTAGCTTCCAAAAATATTTATAAAGTGAAGCTGAGCAGCTCAAAATATTTTGCCCTCCTACACTGACATTCACAAGCCTTTATAACAGCATTATCAAAAGCATTTGCAGTGGAATGTGCATGAATCGGCCACAAAGACCGTGTTAGTCAACAAATGACTGAAGGCACACATTTTAGCCAGCTCTACCCCACACAATGTGTAGCAGAACCCCATTGACACAACTGCAGCTAACAGGGCAATTACTCTATATTGTGGGTCAAAGACTATCTTATAATGATCCTTAGCTCTCATAACTCCTGCTTATCTGAGGAAACAGAAGGTGAAGAAGAAGAAAGGGTCTAAAATTGCCCTTTCTCCCTCTTCCTGCTGGTAAAGTATGGTTTGGCATGCCATGACTCTGGTAATCTGGCTGTGAGTCATGGTATTGTTTAGCTTCCACATCTCTCTTCTAGCGATTACCTAGCTGTCCTTCAGTTCACTCTCCCATTCATCGACTCTTCCTGATCATCCTGCTAAGAAATGAAGCACACTTTATTCACTTGAACAGAGAGAAATGCTCCCTATGAACACGTAAATGCATCCAACTTACTCTTATTATAAATTAAAATGACCTCTCTGCCAATTGATTGTAATGATTACCATATTCTTCACCACCATCCTGAAACCAGGGCATCCCACATATTTCTTCCCTCAAGGAGTCATCCGATTGAACTACATCTGCAATCAGTGCCCTCCAGCTGCAAGTAGAAGAGCATGGCTGACTGACCTCATTAGTATAGTGACAATAATTGACACTTGATGATTTGAATGACACAACTATATGTATTCTGTGTGCATCCTCAGCTTTATGCATTTCCATTTTTAAAGTCTTAAAAAGTTATATTATGAACAGCAGTGAGACCAAGGAAAACCACTTATAAACCTGCTAAATAATGTATATTCCATTGACTTTGGTCAGGCCATCCCTGCCCCAAGGAATAAAGGACAGTGAGGTGAAGCACCACACTGAAATAGTCTGATTCTCTTCAACAGGTAAACGGCAAGAAAAGACATTCTAAGCAATGGGAAGTCTCCTTTGCTGAATAGTATACCAAGGAGCAAAACAGCAGGAAGAGGCAGGGTCTATCCTTCTACACTTTCTTGCCTTCCTAAATGTGAGTTTGTGATGATGGAAAAAAGGTGGGCAGCTTTACTCAACAATGAACAGGAACTTCACCTAATCCCCTTCTTCATTACTTAGAAGATAAAATATCACTCTAATATACCCAATGACTGCACCCTGGGCAGGATGCCCTTTCCCCTTAACAGGTGTAGAAGTTTCTTTCCTAATAATCCTTGCATTGTTTGGATACAATCCTTTTCCATAAGCTTGCTTTTTTTCATTGGTAGACAATGTTTTTTAAATTGCTGGTGCATGTATAACCCTTTTGTTGTCCATATGCAGTGTTAATTCTGTGGTATTTAAGCATGTCAGAATGAAAAGTGCCTCGTCTGAAGATCATTTTCAGTGGAGATCAGTGATCGACTTCCTTTTTTTTTCTTTCTTTTTTTTGTAAAAAGCCACTTTGTTTTTGTACACTTTGGAGGTGTGTGGATTGAAGTTACTTCTAAAACTTTGAAACAGGAAAGAATACAACCCTTTCAAGCATATGTTGCAATATATTTGCTACCTACTTGCTTATAGCTTGCAGTAGGTGAAAAAGCAGTAACAGGTGACCCAGCATGCAATCAAAGAAAGAAACGTGGAGAAAAGTGGCAGGAGACACATGCAGTCCTGTGTACTCTATGAAGTGTTAGTTCCCTTTAATGAATTTGTAACAATTAGAAAAAAAAAAAACCCTCAATTTTACTATTTGGTCAGCACAAAGTAAGAGAATACTAATCATTTTGATTAAAATATTATTGAAGAAGCTACTCCTCTAGTATTTTGTGGACTGGGCTTGAACAGAAATGAGATACAGAGTTTACCTCTAATGGAACAATGCCAAGGGAAGCAGGAATTGGTATGAGAAATCATCTCAGACTATATGAAGAACTGGGTTGAAGGATGAGGGTTGACAGGGATGTTCTTCCAGCACGAGGCAGCCCTCCAGAGGAAGGATGATGTGCATCTGTGCAGAAGGCATTTGCTTTTGATGGCCAAGCCATGACTGTGAAGTAGGCTTCCTCTCCTCTGGGAGCTTATCTCAGATTTCACCAGCTCTTACTGCAAGTGAAGAGCACCTTTCTTTGACCATGACATTTCTGGCATAAATGTTTAGGGACATGTAAAATCCCAAAACAAACACTTCTCTCCTTGGGGAAGGGATAAATGAATGAACATGTGATAAATGACAGTGACGTTATTTAATGCATGACTGATTTGCACGTTTATTCTGCTCTCACTCAAGTTGTAAGCGGTCACAGAAGAAAAAAAGAGGGCATGTCATTACACCAGTGTGCATCATGCGTTAGTGGGCAGGTACACAAGCATATGCCTAGACATAGGCACAATGTTTGGAGATGCTTCATTTCCCAAGGAAGCCTTGAACTTTACTGCAGAAATCTTGCTAGAGCTTTTGAACTTTGTAAAAATGCAGTTTCAAAATTCACCTCCTGCCCTAAAAGTACAAATGAAGTTTTGCAACCAGCTCGTGAGATCCTCATCTTCCCATTGCAACATGGTGTCTCTGTCTTAAGCAAGATTTTTGTGGCTAACATCCGTGAGTTACTTGGGCTTGCATGCTTGTGCTTGGTAGGTGTACAGTGCAGTACCCCTTAGGTGAACCAACTTCTACTGAGAACAGAATTACCAATGTTCCTCACCGGGTGGGGGCAACAGAGCAGCAGCCGCAGGGGAGTAGTGAACGCTGATATGCCCATCTGCACGGAGACACAAGGAGAAACAAAACCTGGACAAACTGGTTGTAGAAGCCCAGTTAGGGGCTCTCTTACGCAGGGTCTTGTTCAGGCAGGTTGTGAAACCTGCTGCGCGGCAGGGTGGCTTCGTTTGGGGAGAGCCCTGCACTCCCGTTTTTTTAATCTCCCACTCCCATTTTTGTCCTAATTCCTTCTCCCCGCCCCCCCCCCCCCCCCCCTTTTTTTTTTCAGATTGCAAGAATACACTGGCAATGCTGAGTGCTGCATTGGAGGGAGGCCCCAGTTAAACTGTTTCCAGATGTACTGGAACTGGCCGGGCCGTGCGGAGGCACGAGGACAGGGTGCCCCTGCGCTGGCAGCAGGCACCCGTGTGCCCGGCGGTGCACGTGGCGGGCTGCCGCCGTTACTAACCTGGCATTAACTGCGTTAATTGTGGACATAAACAGTGTTTAGTGCCAAGCATGTCACAAGCTGATTATAAAAGCTGTGGTGTAGGCAGAGTTTCAAATTATGCTTCACTTTTAATTTTAAGCGCCTTTCCCTCCTCCCCCCTCTGCGCTCCCCCCTCCGAAATTCCTTGAATGTGTCCGTATATTTACGAAAGCACGAACGTGCATCCAGCGGGAGAGCCGTCAGCTAGTAACTACTACGGAGTTAGTTAATGGCCGAGAGCAAATCGCCGCAGACGCCTGCGCTCCGGGCCAGAACCCCTACAGCCTCAGGCCAGGGCGACCACTGCCTTGTCTCGTCCCATCTCTCCGCGTGCCCCTCCCGTTCCCCCCGTCCCCCCCCCCTCGGCAGCTGACCTACTTTTTGTCTGCAGTTCTCTCCCTACTGCCTGGACCCCTCCCACGCTCCGGGTCCCAAAGGCTTTTAACCCTTTGGAGAGCAGCAGCAGCAGCAGCATCCTACTATAAGCCAAGGCAAGAAGAGCTGAACTTGGCGAGGGATGTGAAAACTAACAAGAAGGAGTTCTACAGGTACACAGGCAGGAGGAGACAGGCCAAGGAAAGTGTTCCCCCTCTGATAAATGAGAAAGGAGAACTGGCTTCCTCAGACATGGAAAAAGCTGAGGCACTCCGTAAGTGCTTTGCCTCAGTCTTCACTGATGTTCAGGCTTCCCACATCTGTCAGGACCCTGAACCGCTAGGGGAGGGTGAGAGGAGTGGGATCCCTCCCACTGTAACAGCAGAACAAGTCCGAGACCACCTCATGACACTGAATGTATATAAGTCTGTGGGGCCAGATGGTACACATCCCAGGGTTCTGAAAGAGCTGGCTGATGTGGTTGCTGAGCCACTCCATCATATTAGAAAAAATCATGGCTGTCGAGTGAAGTCCCTGGTGACTGGAAAAAGGGAAACATTACTCCTATTCTTAAGAAAGGGAGAAAAGAAGACCCAGGAAACTACAGGCTGGTGAGCCTCACCTCTGTGCCTGGGAAGATCATGGAGCAGATCCTCCTCGAAGGCATGTTAAGACACGCATGAGACCAAGAGGTGATCCGGGACAGCCAGCATGGCTTCACCAAAGGCAGATCTTGCCTGACCAATCTGGTGGCCTCCTATGATGCAGTGACGGCATCTGTGGAAAAAGGAAGGGCGACAGATGTAATTTACCTGAACTTGTGCAAAGCCTTTGATATGGTCCCTCACCACATCCTTCTCTCTAAGTTAGAGAGGTATGGATTTGAACGATGGACTGTTCAATGGATAAAGAATTGGTTGGCTGGTCACAGCCAAAGGGTTGTGGTCAACATCTCTGTCTGGGTGGAGGCTGGCCACAAGCGGTGTCCCTCAGGGTCTGTCTTGGGACCAGTGCTCTTCGACATCTTTACCAACGACATAGATGAGGGAACCGAGTGCACCCTCAGCAAATTTGCAAATGACACCAAGCTGAGTGGTGCAGTCGATACAATAGAGGGAAGGGATGCCATCCAGAGGGACCCGGACAGGCTGGAGAAGTGGGCCCATGAGAACCTAATGAGGTTCAACAAGGCCAAGTGCAAGGTGTTGCACTTGGACCACGGCAATCCTGGGTACTTATATAGACTGGGAGAAGAACTCCTTGAGAGCAGCCCTGCAGAGAAGGACTTGGGGGTCCTGGTGGATGAGAAGCTGGACATGAGCCAGCAGTGTGCGCTTGCAGCCCGGAAGGCCAACTATGTCCTGGGCTGCATTAAAAAAGGGGTGGCCAGCAGGGAGAGGGAGGTGATTCTCCCCCTCTACTCGGCTCTTCTGAGGCCCCATCTGGAGTACTGTGTCCAGGCCTGGGGTCCCCAGCACAGGAAGGACGTGGAGCTCTTGGAACGGGTCCAGAGGAGGGCCACCAAGATGATCAGAGGGCTGGAGCACCTCTCCTATGAAGAAAGGTTGAGGGAACTGGGCTTGTTTAGCTTGGAGAAGAGAAGGCTCCAGGGAGACCTCATTGCGGCCTTCCAGTGCTTGAAGGGAGCCTATAAACAGGAGGGGGAGCGACTGTTTACAGGGTTTGGTAGTGACAGGATGAGGGGGAATGGTTTTAAGCTAAGAGAGGGGAGATTTAGGTTGGATATTAGAAGAAATTTTTCACTGTGAGGGTGGTGAGGCACTGGCACAGGTTGCCCAGAGAAGCTGTGGATGCCCCATCCATGAAGGCATTCAAGACCAGGCTGGATGGGGCCCTGGGCAGCCTGCTCTAGTGGTTGGCAACCCTACCCACAGCAGGGAGGTTGAAACTAAGTAATCTTTAAGGTCCTTTTCAACCCAGGCCATTCTATGACTCTATGATTCCACCTCCTTCTCCTGCACTGGTCCTCCGGGGTGGGTGCCCGCACCGGGAAAGGAAGGAGGGGGGGCTGGGCCGGCTACCAGCCTGTCCCCACAGCACCGTCTGTTGGAGAGTTGATGGCCCAGCACCGACTGCCTTCATCTGAAGCAGGCTCTCTGTTTACTTGGTTGTTGCCCAAAGCTTCCCCGGCATTGGTGTCTGACCCGGCCATTATCTCCCGGTCATTAAATCTTCAACAAAGCAAATAAGAACTGTAATAAAATATGACGTAACTAAAATTCTCTGTAGGCACAGAAGTGCCATCAGCAGTGCAGCCCCACCTTCCTGCAAGGGGGCAGGTCATCAAAGCGATTTGGAAAGGCTCTGCCCTTTGTGGCTCAGGCTCTGGCCTTTTACCTGGGAAAAGCTATGCGGTTATAGTGACAAACCGCCTCAAGCACAGCGTACGCTGAATATCAGCTTGTTGTGGGGAGCACATGTAGGTGGTTTGTAGTAGACCATGTGCTTAGCATAGTGAAATAGTGCTTCAGCTTGGGTGCACACCTTTCACAATACAGTAATCTTTGCTTGGTTTAAAAAGTGCATGCTGGGTTTTAGTAAAGTTATTGGATTATTGGAAACCTGTACAGAACCTGTCAGCAAAGCATTTTCTCAAGTATATAAACACCACTGAGTACACAAACAAAGTTCACACAAGTACATGCAGATAATGAAATGAGCACTTCGTCCAAAGAAGTTAAAGCTTCCCTGGTGCAGCTGGTGAAATCTGAAACAAAAGCAAAACTGCTGGGAAATGGGTTTACTGGCATCATGGATCTCGTAGGTTCAAGGCCAATGAACATCTATGAACAATCAAGCTCTGTCGGCTCTGAGACCCCAGTGTAATGGCTGTGGATCACTCTTTTGGCCATGGTGTTGTTGAAGGATGGTAGGGATGGGCCCTGTTTCAGTTCCACAGGAAGGCAGGTGCTTCTGTGTTTTGAGAGGATGGGCTGTCTTGTGTTCTTGGCTGTGCTCCATTACTTTAAGACCTTTCCCACTGAGGGTGTCTTGGCTGCTAGTGGCTACTGACCTATTTGTAACCTGTATTTCACAGAAGTTTTATTTTGAGTGCAGTAAGTGGAGAGTTGCAGGGACATCTGGGCTCAAGCTTCACCCTCTTGCAAAGGAAGCACCTTCAGTCAAGCTTTGGGCTATCTGATGGTGTTGGATTATCCTTAGCTAACATAAGAGTGTCCTGCTGTTAAGGGTAATAAACAAATCCCTGACTGTCAGATCTTTCAGCAGGAAAAACTGCCAGGTGTCAGCGATAAGGTCATGGTCCTTGGCAGGACTTTAGGGTACTGTCCATGATATACTGGGGTAATTCCTAGAAAAGAAGGATTTTATAGAAGGTTATAGGTATTTGTTCATCTAAGTGGGTTAGGGTGCTGTGGCTTCCCATGTTTCTCAAAACACAGGATGAATATTGAGTTGTAGATGGCAGTCACCCAGAAGTATAAGTTAGAAGGACTGCTGGGTACAGCCAAGTGCAACTCTCTACCTCCTTTGCAGTTGTCTCTCAGTAGCTATCTTGGTTACCAGATGGTTCAGTCAGGGTTTATTCCTTTTTTTGTTTGTTTTAAAACAGGTGGATGCAAGTTGCAGTGAACAGCAATGTGCAGGAACAAAGAATTTGCCCATTACACAAGGAGTAAATTTTAGGTACAGATCCAAGCAGATGAGTGAAGATTTTGCAGAATAATTAGTAGGCAAAAACATCTCAGCTTGAATTTAGTGATCAGCTTGCTGTCATAAACTAATCTTTAGTTTTCTTTTACACAAAACACATTATTTTTTACTTTATTAACAATTATGCCAAAACTGAGTAGTAACTGCAGGCATTAGTCTTAGTGACAGAATTAATGGAATAATCTTATTAAGGAGAATTTTTCACATATTTAGGTTAACGCAGAGAATCTGTGGTATGGGAAGTAAAACTGATGTTGAATGAGTGCCACCAAGTGTCCTCTTGCTGTATATGAAAGCCCAGGTCTTAAGTGGAAGAAACACAACGTTGTACCACAAAGTTTTATAACTTTTTGTACCACAAAGTTTTATAACTTTGAGAGGGACATCACAGAGACAGCAAATTCTTTTAGAGTGAGAGTAATTGTAGCTAATATCCCATTGAAGTGCAACAGCGATCTCTGGAGATCTGATAAAAGTGAAATTTCTGTGGTAGCAGCAGAAGTACAGACGTAACCCTGTTTATCTGTCCAATTCGTCTGTTCCGTTTTATGTTGTCAGATGATGGTATGATACATCTGATCTTCCTTTAGCAGGGCTGGTGTGTGTCAAAGGACTTCCTAACAGGTGATGGAAGTTACATATATGGCAATTAACATCTCCCTTTTGGTCCTTCTTCTGTCACTGTTGATCCCAATG
Organism: Pterocles orientalis; assembly: GCA_011057875.1. NCBI lineage: Eukaryota > Metazoa > Chordata > Aves > Pterocliformes > Pteroclidae > Pterocles > Pterocles orientalis. The sequence goes on from WKFP01014285.1 coordinate 203,781, forward strand.
CCAACCTTATCAATAGAGGCAGTGGGGGCAAGGCTGAGACTGCGTGTGTAGGACTAGCATAGTTTCAGCAAACAAAACAAGCTAAGCATTGCCAAACGTCCTCCAAGATGGTTTCATCCCAGCTTCCCTGCAGATTAGAAGGTTCTGATAGATCTTCAGATTTTTAGTTAGCACACAGGTATGATTAAAGGAGGAGAATTTGTATTAGTATATCTTGAGTCTTACAACCTGCTGAAATTCAGCTGATTCAAGCAATGGATGCCCAAGTGTGCCAAAACTCCAGTCATGTTTCTCTATGCTGGAAGCTGGGGCAAAAGAGAGGTGCCAAAAAGCCGTTTTATGTTGCATACAACAATAACTGCTCCTTGTCATGTGAGAGTTCATTGCTTGAATTTTCACACTGCAGCCAGAGACTGTGTCTAACGCAGCTACACAGAGAATGCAAGGAGATTTTTCCTGTGGTGGGTGGTAAAGCAGTTACCTCTTCTCAGCAATATGAAGTGCCTTTTGTACTGGTGAAACAGCAGAAGGGGTGTAGGACAAGTGCTCAGCCAAAGAGACTGTTTGTTGCAGGATTCTGGAAATGTACTTATTTGGAACTGACAAATATTTTAGGTCACAAAATGTGATGAAGCCTGCATGCAGAATTTTAACATTTTTGCTGGAATATTTTTATATAGAGATAATATGATCAGTGTGGTGGTACGTAGCACCCGTTAAACTCAGAGGAGTGCCAGGGAACAAAAGGGAGCACCGTACACTGCGGGAACTCTGGGCAGCAGGTAAGTACTCTGTTTAATCAGCAGCACATTGTATGTCTCAGGGCTCTTCCAGTGGAGTTAATGGATGAACTGACTTCTGCTGGCACAAATTTTCCATTGTAGCTCTCTCTGTCCTGCTCTGTTTTACTATTTCACTATAAATTAAGAGTCAGGTTTGCAGCTGTCTGAGCATGCTGTAAAAAAATCTCACTTTTGAAATCATATGTAACTCCTTGATGTGTGATGAAGAGTGGAACTGGGAAGTACAGAAAGAGGAATCAGTGTAGCGGCCTTGAGCTATTTGGAAGGACTTTCATTGTTTGTACAGATGATGTATATTTTGTAGGACCTAGGCTATCCAGAGGGGATGACGCTCAAGTCACTTGGTCTCACAACATCTAGAATACCTGCTATTGATTTGGTGTTTATCAGTATGCAGGGCTTTCTAAGCACCACTGTGTGGTGTGGTAGCTGCCCTCTGCGTGTGGGTAGGTAAGGTGAGGTGCTTAGTATATGAGCAAGGTGAGAAATACCTGTGTAGACTCAGATAAATGTCTGAGCTTTGATTTGGACAAAATTAACCTTCTACACGGAACAACAAGGAAGTAGCTGTCCTTTTCCTCTTGTGTCCTTGCCAAGCACAATAGATATGGTTGTCAGTATTCTTGCCAGTAGTTCACGTATTATCTCAGTTTAAAAGTATTGCATTGTTTCAAGTACAGTTTTTAGTATACTGGAGAATATTCGTATCAGGCTGTGTTATCTGGACACGATCTTACCACTCATAAAAGAGGAAAAAGAACAGCCTCTTCTCCGAAATGGCCAACCTTACTACAGCTTTAGAAGCACTCTTAGTGGAGCTGAATAGGAGGAAATGGCAAACTGGAAAGGGTTGCTAAGAAACAATTTCAGATGCTTCCAGATTTTATGAAAAAAAGGACACACCCACAAAATCAGACTAATAATTTCCAAAAGGAAATTATCAGATACCTATTAGCCAACAATACTGGTTTACTAAATAAGGACGTAAGACCTTTGGGACCTAGTGTAATCAATAAACATGAATGAGGAGGCTCTCCTGAGGAAAAGCTTTGCACATGGCCCGAACTTCCAGTAAAGCTTCCACTTTAATAGCCTCGGTGGAGAATCACTTAAACAAGTTACACAGTTGACTGGACGTGTTGCATTGGTTAGCATCAGGTGGAAAACCCACAGTAATGGTCTACTTTGGTGCAAACAGAGGAAGGCTGTCATGACAGCTGAGGTGTGTAATATGTGCGGACATGCCCTGCAAGGCAGTCGCGAGCTCCCAATCAGTTTTCCATAGCAGAAGATGTTCTCTGCTTCCACTTTTCAGATATTAAATACAGTATAAGAGAATAACCTCACAGCTGTGGCTGGATCCAGATACATACTTCCTTAATGCACACAGCTTTAGGTGTTTAGTGTCCTGTATTACCTACCAGCATTCCTTCACGTTTCTACTCAGCTTAGCTGGCTGTTGAGGTTTGGTTTTCCTGATGGTTTGGTTTTCCTTTGTTTCCCAGACTTTTAATGATGTGGGCTTTCTCATCCAATGTATGAAGGACTATTTTAATATCTCTTCATATCTGGCTACAAAAGGTCAGAAATGATACAGACCCGTTCATTAACAGCCGATGCCCAAACAAGTCCTTCCTTTTTTTAAAAAGAAAATGAAATCTTGCACTCATCACAACTTACTGAAAGAGAAGTGAAAAAGTAAGTGAACCAAATACTGGACACAATTTAGCAGAGTAGAAAGCTATGGAATACCTCTCAAAATGAAATGGCTAGTATGTTTTGGGTCCTGGAAGAAACTATGGCTACTTTTTATTTAATTAAGTAACACAGGAATGTGTTGATATCATGACTCTATTCTTCCATGTTCTTCTTAATGTATTTACACTTTTATACACCTTTGTCAAATATGTTGGTTTTTTTACAAAACCAAGTAGTATATGTTTTTTATTACACAAAATTATGTTAAAATGTAAAAATAATTTTAAATAATTACATGACAGAGTTTACCTCCTCCAACAATTAAAAAAAATCAATTTTAACTAATAGCAACAACAACAAATTACCAACCTTTCTTTGGTTAAAGATAACACCATGCTAGTTGATGTTTAATCTAGGTTCTTTCAAAGTATTTCAGTTGAAGGCATTTGGAATGGACTCTGAAATACTAGTTCATATGTAGGAAGATAGTTATTGTGACTTCTTTTTATTTTAAGGTTGATTGGATCTCCCTTTGACTGTAGGGTGAAAAAAAGTTGGCACCCTTCAAAGAGCAGTTTCCTTTTATTAAAATCTTCTGCAGTCAGAGAAACACAGCTTTCATTGTGCTTTATGCTATTTGAGTCATGTGCTCAATGGATGATTGATCAACGCTTAGTCAAGCCTAGACACGGTAAAATACAAAAGCAACATGATGAATAAGAGCTAAAATATGTTTCAAAATGTAGTTTCTTCTTTATGACCAGAACGAAGAAAAATAGTCCACTGGGATCTCAAATCCAGGATAAAACTACCATGACAAAGTTTAATTTAAGGTTATATTCCGACTTCCATGTAGATATCAAGAAATCAAATAGAAACTAGAGATAGCCACGTAGACAATGTTAAACTCAAGTAGCAACTATGCCTTTCGGATCTCGACATCCTGGACTCAAGCGTCTTGGAAAATCAAAAGACAAGTGACAATAAACACATTCCTGCATTAAACTGATTCTCCTCATACTATCTACCTCACTCCAGATCTTTGGGGATAGTGTCCAGAAGAAAGAAGGGAGTTCTGTGTCCTTGAATGTGAAGTTCTCAACTGCTGTGATTTCCTCCTATCTTCTGCTTTAATTATACTTTCCTTTAACGTTTAAGAAACAGCACCTTTAGATATGACCTTTAGATGCTGTGTGTTTGGGGTTTTTTCCAGCTACTAACTTTATATCTCATACTCCTTCCCAAAGAGAGTACCTGCATTTACATGAAGAAATGGGATCGATGTATAGTGACCACATTTGTATAAGTTATTATCTTTCCTCTCCTTCTGTCCCATGTGTGTCCTTGTAGTTTTGGCCTGTAGGCTCTCTGGGATAATTCCTTTCCCGGAAAGTTAGGCAACATGATCTTGACTAGGTTATTAAACATAATGGCACAATAAATAATGAATAACAAAGACCTTTTCTTCTATAATAACAAGGGTGGATTTTACTGATGATGGTTACTTGGAGTACGGAGGACAATGTTTAGTTTTACAGCTACTAACTGGTAGCTGCCTCATAGTAACACCTTGTGATCAGTATCACCAAGAGGTGGCAATTTCAAGGCATCTGCCCACCCAAGGCAGAAACCCCATGGATTCTTTATTTCTCCTGCTTGATGAATGTTAGCATCCTAGCACTGGGATGCCTCTTACAATCCATTGTGTACAACATGGATATGCATGTTGTTAGGTTATCTGATTAATTACGTGACTATGTGTGGCTCCTCAGCCTGACAGAGGAGCCCCACATGCCACTGCAAGGGTGGGGAGCCCCAACAAGCCCATGAGAGATCCAAGCCCCTGCCGCATCTCCCCCAGGCTGCCCCAGAAGCCACCAACTGGAGGGATCTGTGTGGTGCATGTATTCATATATATTTCCCACTAACAGACCATCATCCTGGCCAGCCAGCAAGGGTACAGGACAAGGCTGTTGATCACCTTTATGTTTGTGTGAGGGCTGAGCATGCCTTTGTGTGTGGTTGTATATGCCTATGTGGGCATATACATATACATATACATATGCTCAGCCTCACCACTGATTGGTCTGGGGAACATGGAGTTGTGGCAGCCTGACCTCTATCAGGCCACGAGGTTTGTCAACCCCTAACTTTCGTAAATTCTTTACACATCATTAGGTTGCTGTTGACAGGGAAAATAACACCATATAGCAATTCCAAGGTATTTCAGATGTTTTCCAAATAGCATGTCTGAAAGCTTAAAAAGCAAATCATGTCTTTTTTTATGCATTCAGTTAAAATTTGAATTTTAGTTTGCAAGCATACAATTACTGGAAGTATACTCTTGTATCTTGATTCATAACAGCTTTTTAAATAAATGTGGTTTTAAATGAGTGGCAACCGTTTCCCTTGATGTGTGGTCAGAGGAGACTTGTCAGAGTTTGTACAGGCTAATTTACCTTTTCTGTATCCCGGGAAGACAGACTTTCATGCAAGAAAGTCCTTTGGTAGACTTGCGATGCACATGATTTTGTTTGGTGGGTACTGTTGCCCCCTGGAGGCCATTTCTCAATTATCACAATATTAGATTGGAACTTAAATTAAAACTTAGAAATGTTTGCTATTGTAAACAAAATATTCCCTTTAGGAATTAAAAATACTTTGATTTTAATTAAAAGGGTTTATGAGCTTATCAGAGAAATAACTGATTTCTTACTATGCTATTTATTTTTTTACATTTACTGTTTAGATTTGCAAAACAGTAAAATTTAATTGCTTTTTGAGGGAAATGAGTATTTAATTTGAATACAGTACTTGAGAAAAATAAGGATTTTGTTAATTTGTGTGTTTGTGTGTATATGTTTTAAGCAGTACAGACAATAAAACTAGGGAGTGTGTCTCCATGTGCACTGTAGACACGTTTCTATGCAGTGCTGCTATAGCTCGTGGAAGTGCCAGAAAAAGGGCAATGCAAGCCTGGGAGTAGAGACAGCCCTGGACTGCATTTGTGATATGTAGCAGCTGTATGACACCTGGCTGGAAACAGCACTGAAGTCAAAGGCAGCTCACAGAGCTAAGAGGTTTGCTTGGCCATGGATAACACTGTTTAATCTGATGGCTGGGCAAGCAGTTACTTAGACCTCACATCCAGCTCCTTCTTCACTGCCTGGCCTCCAGGAGAGGGAGCCCCGCTGGGCTCCTTGCAGGGTCACACCTCCAGGGTGTCTCACTGGCATCCTGAAGTGGAAGCTATATTTCTGCATTTGTGTAGAAAAAGCACCTCTTTTTCTTTCATTTATGGGTCTGCTAGAGACTTTAAGCTCATTGTTACAGTTTGAGTGCAACTGACATCTAGCCTAGACAGCAATGACTGTTCGTCCTTGGCCAATGGAGTCAAATCTACTACTGAGACAGTTGCACTGATAATAACGAGTTGGGCTCCCCATGCAGAAAGTTCTTTCTCTGCATGAAGAGGAGTCTATTTCTAAATATTTAGTTCTTACAGGCGTTGCATACCACTATCACTAGTGATATAAGTATTAATTTATGCTTGTCTAATTGTTTAGCTTTTGCAATGAATCCTTTGTCTACACTTGTAACGAGTGTTTTTTTCTTCATAAATGCTGTACCTCCCAGCCTTTTTTCTCTGCTGTTGCTCTGATTTCTGCTGCCTTCCCAGCCCCATGGGCTGCTGAAGTTAGCTCTTGCTATTCTTTGTTGGGCTTCCTGCCCCAGCGAGCACCAGTGTTTCAGGAGATAGCTATGCTGGCAAAGAAGCAACCCTGTACTAGTGCAGGGAGGAACAGGGCTGTCTGTGAAGGACACAGGACAAGCACAATGCTTGGTACTGCTTCTCATATGTATCGCGTAAATGCAGTGAGGCTGGCATTGCTAGTGATTAGTGAGCCATGCACCATGACAGACATCCAGGTCTAGACACACTCTCTGGATCTGTCTGTTGCTTCCCATCCTCACATCAACCCCATGCTGGAGGAAGGCCAGCAGCTTTCTGGACAGGCATATGGAGACCATTTGTTTTTCCTTGCAAACTCTTCTTTGTCTAAAGGCTGGAAGTGTCCCTCCACCTCCAGCTCTTCATTCTCTTCCTCACCATTGGTTCAGTACTCCCTCCAGTCTCTTGCACTGAGACACTGAGCTTCATTAGTACTTCAGGTAAGCTGAGTGACAGTCTCAAAACTGCTGAAAAGCATAGCCGGTGAAGCATAGCCGGTGTGCATGTTAAGGAGTGCAGCTGGGCTTGCACTAATTATTTTCTCTCAGTAATATCAATGCCACATGTGATATGTTCAAGTATTATAACATAGTGGGGTTATATCAGTTCAAATTATTATTGCTTTTTCTGGGCTCACATGTGAATAGGTATTTCATACAAGCTAAGATGCAGGAATTTGTAGTTGAAGCTCTCTCAATATGCTCCTGAACTAGTTAAAAGGATTAAATTTTCCTCCAGTGAAAGTATTCAGTCTGTGACATATCTCAGCAGTGTTGATATACAGAATCATTTAAATGATTAAATTTTGAGTATGAGCTGGTGGTTTGAGTCTTATCACATGAGACTATATATATGTACCTCCACCTTTTTTTAACATATCTCCTGCATACATTAATGCTCAAGTTTAAACAGTTACATGTAAACCAACAGGAATTGTCTATTACTATTCCTTCCATAATTGTAGCTTTAGAAATAAAGACATACACAGACAGAAAAGCATTGAGGATTCCCATAACAGCAAATGGCAAAGTTCTTACTCTCCTGCCTCTCTGGAGGTTTCCTGTTTCTTCCTGGCAGTTCCTGTCCTGCCTTTCCGTACCTAATTGTCCAGCTAGGCTCCTCATGTTATTTTCAGTAGACATGTATTTTTTTTCTTTTTTTCCTTATTCCACTGTCCACAGCTCCTGAGTGGCCATACTTGTTGAGTAAATGATGTTACTCTCCAGCTGCCTACTCCAGCTGCAGAGGTGCTGGCACAGCCTGGGCAGATGGAGATCCCAGCTGGTACCCTAGCCCCCAGGCTCTGAGCAGCCACTTTCCGGGCAGAAGCAGGGAAGGAGACTGGTGGAACAGGAGGACGTAGTGGGGGAGGAAGGAAGGCAGTGCAGAGACTTGCACCCTGTAAAGAAGCCAGCTCAAAGGCAGGCAGGATGTGCAGACCATACTTCAGGGAAGATCTGGCACAGCCCTGCCAAAATTGTCAGAGCAGGTCTAGTTAGTGAAGCTTAGGTCGGGGTGAAAAGGGGCTTTTGGGCAGGGAAAGTTTCACCAGGTTGAAAATGGGTGAAATATCCACCTGCTAACCTTTTGGAGAGGAAAAAAAAACCCAACAAACTGTGCATTATTCACAGGCAGGAAGCTTAAAACAGTGAGGTAAAAAACAATATTTTTTCTTTTAAAATGTCAATTTTTGCCTTGGTGTGCTTGAGACTTTGGTCATGACAACCAAAGAAATTGAGAAATAACACCTACATTTGAAATGAGGCCTCCTGTGAAAGGAAAGGGGCTCAGGCTTAGAGCTGAAGCTGGAGGAGAGTGACTAAGGTCAGGGTGGATCAACAGCACCGAATGCGAGATAAGCCTGCTCAGCCCAATCTGCAGTGAATGAGACCAGAGTCTTTACCACAGTGTTTAACACACAGAGAGCGTTTCCCCATGAAAGTCTTTGAGAAAACTGAATAGCTGTTATGGGAAGACTGAGGCACTGAGGGAAAATGAGGTGTCTCCCACAAGGCAAAGGCAGTCTCAGAGATAAATAATCCAAGTGTGCTTGCTTCTGCTATTTATTATGTCTGTTGGTTAAAAGAGGGGGAGAAAAAAGGTAGATCTTAAAGCCATATTGCTTCGGAGAAGAGAGGAAGTTAAAGTATCCATTTCTGTTTAAAATATACCTCATTTTCCCATTAAAACCTCCAGTTTTAGGAATGGGGTTTTAACGGTGACCACAGGGAAGGTTTAGGTTAACCATGGTTGCAATGATAGCTAATCCCACCTTCTGTTTCCGCACTGACCACAAAATGCAAACAGTGACAGGCCCAAAGACAATGATGAGGCAAAAGTTGCCCTGCACATGTGCTGGGTGGTGTTTGCAGTTAGGGGAATATGAATAAAGCATGCTCCAGAAAGGTGCTAATCCTCATCAGTTACACATACCATGGCAGGAAGGAGAATTAAAACCGGCACACAGCTTCTCATGTTGGTGATGGAGGACAAGTGCAGCCACAAACTGTAGATTTGAGAGAGAAAAAGGTATTTGTCAATAACAGCAAGGAGGAATTCTAAATTGGTGCAGCCGCATGTCAACCACAGCATGGCCCTGGAGCCATCCTCCCTGCTGGCAAGGCTGGAGCTTGGCTGTGTCTGCCACTGTGAATGGGTGGATGGATGGAGGATGTCACTGCTGTGTGCATGTGTGTGCATGGAGCAGCTGGCCAAGGCGCTGCTAAAATTCGAAGGACTTCCAGCACTTTTCTCCAAAGTAAAAGGGAAAGAAGGAGAAAAAAATTAAAATTCAAAAGGACTTACTGACACAAGAAGATGTTGTGCATTGTGAAGCACCAATAACCCCATCCTTAAAAATGAGAATCACTAGGTCAATTTAGGAGTATTGCTCTTGCTGAGGTTAACCTGCTCAGCGCAGTAACCCCCAAGCCTCTATCTGCACAGCTCTTCTGGTCTAAGTGTGACTGACTGGAAGAGAAAAACACACAAGACTTTTTGAAGGTCCCTTCACATAAGTTACTTTCAATAAATTATTTGCAGTGTACATTAGCAGCCACACCCTACCCAATATCGTTAAATGTTATAAGGGTTTGAATGAACAGCTGCATCTTACACAATACTTTTTCATCTTTACATGTAAGACAGTGGTTCTTTCCAGGCTGTTCACTAGGCAAGTAACTATTTTGGTTTTATTCAGCCACAGGGCAAACTGCCATTACTTGCTTAATAAAATTGTACCCCTGTTTGTAGAAAAATGTTAACAGTATTTCTTGCAAGCTAAGTTACTTTGGCCTTATAGGTAAAGTGTAGGGAAGAAACTTGCTCTCACAATAATTTAGAAAAAAAGTTTATTTCAGAGTTATGGTTACAGTTACAGTGCTAATGACTCTTGACATAGAAATCTTTTGGGTGATACCTGTGGCAAAGAAAGCTCCTTACTTTCATTCTCATGTTAACATGGGGACTTGTGCAGCTGCTAGATCAAAGGCTCCAGGAGGTGCCCCTGCTTAGAGGCTGGTGGTGCTTAAAGCTTGGGCAAGTTATTCTGGCGGAAATATGGAGTTAAGGCTGGGTTTTGCTTACATGTAAGCTGACACAACCCAAGGACCTGGTCTGATAGGACTTATAGGGCTTTCATTATAAAGCCTAAGGTAGGCAAGGTCTTCTGCAAGGGGCTTGGAAGGAGTCCTACATCCTGTAGCCACAGCTGGCTGAATGAAAAGACCAGTGAGGACAAAAGTAACACAATTCCTGTAATACACAGTGTGAAGATGTTAACCTGAATCCATGCACCTGGGTACCGATGACTGGATGAAGCTGGCATGGCAGAGGTACCTGGGGCAGCTTAGTAGCAGCCACACTTAGGCATCTGCTAAGCTCCTAACCTCTCCCATTTTTCAAACCAAGAGACAGAGCCTGGCAGTTCCTTCACATCTCAAATAGCTTCACAGCAGGGAGGATATGCCCATGCTCCCCATTGTGGGCCTCTCCTTCTTGAAGAGACTTGAAGTAAGGATTTCCAAACTAGAGGCTGGATCAAAAAAAAAGTGCAGATTCACTTGGGAGTGAGCCTGATGGACAGGGAGAGATGGTGGTGCAAGCCAACCACATCCAGCGCTAGGTTACTGTTAGTTGGCTTTTCCTAAACAGTCTTGCACATTTTTTATTTCTTTCTGACTTATACAAAGGAGAAGCATCCAAGTGTATTTTGTAAATTGCCAAATGACAAAAAATAAGGTGGCTGCTTTTCCAATTCCTTATAAGCAAGGCCTCCCCTTCCCCCTACTGCTCAACAGAAGTAAACAATATTCCCTGGGCCAAAATTCAGCTTTCTTTTAGTTCTTCAGAATATTTATCTCAGAGCAGTTAATGCCACTAGTCAGAGATCTCCAATTTAAGTGTCATAAAATACTAATTGCAATAAGGCGTTTGAGGTGTACCACCTCAGGATGCTGCTGGAGCCCTATTGGGCAGGAGTTACTGGGACAGAATGAGAAAGGTGCTTTGTCGTGCTATAGAAAAGGTTAGTTAGAAAACTTCTCACGTTATTGGTGAACCTAATTAATTTCATTACTTTAGAAGAGAGTCCTAATTACATTTGGAAAATAGCTGATAACCCCAATAGCAAATTATGGGTAACTTGATACAGGACTGCTCAAGTTTATGGTTACATGGCAACAGTGCGTTTTGCTGACTTTTGAGTAAGAGTAAAAGCTAAGATCTCAGCAGAGACAGCAGCACAGAATATCCATGGGGCAGAAGGTGCCTTGTTATGGTTTCCCGGGAGGAAGTCCTGATGATTTCAGGGAGTAAAATAGTATGTTGCCATGGAAGGACAGTTACTGTTTTTTCCTCATTTCCACTACACAAATTATGTCTGGAGATCACGTTCCCAAGGATACTATTTATCAAAGCTTACTTGCTTGCCCTGCGTTCAAACTCTACCACACAGTACTAATGGGCTGCATTCTTTATTCTCTTGATGGATTTATAAATAAATAGTTCTTGTCAGAGGTGTTATGCATGTAGATTTACATGAACTCCAAGTTAATGTGACTTCAGCCACCGCTCTGCACCTGCCCTTTGTGAAAATGTATTTCAAAAACCATTTTCCCATGTATTTCAAAAACCATTTTCCCAACAGCTGCTGGGCTGGTGATGGATGGGATTTCATTAGTAAGGTAGATAGATAGAAGCTGACATCCTGGTTCGATCAGCTATTGGAGCTGGAGGTTACAGAAAGTCCTTAAGTATGCGTGTACAGGCATGCAAAACCACCAATGAAAAGAGGAATATAAAGTCGTAATCTTTGTTACTGCTCAGAGCTGTGATAGTTGTCTGAAAGCTTAGGCTGGCTTTGGAACTACTGGCTGAATGTAGCTGGGAAGCCCTCTTGAGCTAAATACACCCTTTTTATTTTGTTGTATCTCCTTCCTTATAATGCCTTCATTAAAATTTGCGTGCTAATGTAATAAACACACTATTACATCTAGATTGCTACAGCCTGTTGCCAAGAGTGACTGGGAGGCGGGCAGAGCTTCCCAAGGGTTCACCAATGCTGGGAAGTCCCACTGAGGTTTTTGGGGTGTTCCTTCCCTGACCTGCCAAGCCCAGTCTGGGTTCTGGTAGCACCAGGTGGGGGAGCAGAACCTCCTGGGCAGGTGCTGCCCCACGCCACTGGGGCATGCAGCAGGGCAATGGGAAGAAGGCCTGGGGCTCCCCATGTAACAGTGAGGTTGTGTATGAGCTTCTGTCAGTGTTAGATGGTCATACAGGAGCCCTATAGTGAAAGGAAGGAAAAATGGAGATGAGATATTACACACACTGGGGAGGGTTTGCTAACACAGATTTCCAAGGAACCTATGGTAAAACAACAGGGGAATATCTTGTGTAAAGTTGTTCCTTTTGGCTGTGTTAATGATTGAGACTTTTTTGCCAAATAGATCTTCCATCTTGAGCTTTTGCCATTGACAGTGCATCAGGCAAGGAATGAAAACGAAATAATAGCTATGCTGACAGTACCTTTCAATACTGATGATGCTGAACTGTGATCACACAGAGATGGGAGATGAGTAAGAGACTCGAGGCCACGTTCAGCTCCAGCTATGCAGAGATGCTGAAGAACAATAAAGTGGAGCAGTTTGCTTAGGAAAGTCTCTCAGGGCTGCAAGATGTTGGATATGTGACCCTTCTTTTGGAAAGTAATCGCATTGAGTCATGGAGAAGAAAAAGGGAGACACATACCCTTCTGAAAAATGGCCTGTTGCACCTCTGGTTTTCCCCCTATCAGTCCAGGGAAAAATATTGTGCAATGCAGGTGGTGGGTGTGTTGTATTTACTAAATCAAAAGAAGAAAAGTGAGTTCTTGCAAAACAAACTCAAGATGGGTTGCATAACAGAACAGACCTGGCACTGCACTTGATCTGGTCATGAATGGAATTTGCACATGTGCTTCTGTGTTTCTATAGATCAGGAGTTTGTAGCAGATTGTGTCCTGCCCCATCAAACTTTCATGTCATTAGTACAGTTAGGTGGTGTGAGACAATTTCTGTCAGGAGGCTTTGGCAAGCAGAGTGCCCAGCTGCTCCGGGCCTTGCAGCATCAGCCTGAATGTTTGTGACAGGCAGAATTTTGGTCTACAAAATTTGAAGTGGTCATGTTTGCACATAGACTTGGAGCTTCCTGCCGCTGATAAGGACTCAGACGCAGACCAATATGATCAAGCTGTAGCCGTTTATTATGCCTTAATTGCACACTTTTATACAGAATTCACACAGATTCGGCAATCACTGATTGGATACAATGATTTTAAAATCTTAAAGACAGAGTTACTATTGGCTAACTAGGGTCCTGAGAATGGGACCCTTAACATTACCTAATCCTGTTGATTGTTTACCTTCAATTTCTCCTTATCTCACCGACATCCTGAACAACTGTCTTATTTCTCATCCCCTGCAGGTATTATCTTCTCCTGCAGTAGATATCAACTACATGATATCCCTTTTCTAAAAAAGGTTCTAACAAACATAAGTATTTTTCTCCTAAGAAAATTCTCACAGACAAATATTTTTCTCCTAAGGAAGTTCTCATGGACATAAGTATTTTTCTCCTAATAAAGTTCTAACAAACATAAGTGTTTTTCTCCTAAGAAAGTTCTCACAGGCATAAATATTTTTCTCCTAAGGAAGTTCTCATAGACATAAGTATTTTTCTCCTAATAAAGTTCTAACAAACATAAGTATTTTTCTCCTAAGAAAGATTTCCCACAATTGCTTCCCCTGCCCTTTCTCAACAAAATCTGAAAATTCTGATGCTAAAATTCTGCTTGTTATTGCCTTGTTAACAAGGCAATAAGTATTTTTGTTTGCTCTCTCACTGCACTACCTGAAGAAAAAGCTATTTAACTTCTCAGAAGGGGCTTAAAACAGTTTACCTGACAATTTTGTCTAAGCCGTTGTAATCAGTTTATGTCTGGCTATGATTTTTTTTTCTTCCCCTTGATTAGACCAGCTTGTGGTCTTATCTTTACGCCGTAGTTTAAATCTTATAGTAGAATCTCAATAAAAAAACAAATGCCAAACAATTTTATAAGCATAATTACTGCTTGTTGGATATGTAATGCTTGAAAATGAAAGTCTGAAAACTATGCTATCAAACCCATTTCTGTGGCAAAACTTATGGCACACTGAGTATTTACATGTAATAACTGTCCTGCATAAATTGCAATAACACCACCTTAAATACATTTTTTTCAATGCCGCACTAACATGATTGTAGAGCATAGTTTTTTCATCCAGTTTCTAAAATCTAGCTGTTCTGTACCTGCTAGCAAGTACTGAAATGTTTATAATTATGCTGAGCTGAAGGCCTGCTTTCACAACTGTAATATGTTAGTGAACGCATCCAAAAGGAGCTGAGATCTGCCTGCATATGGAGGGTTGACTTTCCCTTTAATGTGTAGCCAGTAGAGAGTACTTCTGTAAACACAGTAGGAAACCAAGCATGTAGATTTCTGGGGACAAAGTTCTTACTTTAAGGATATCACTGCTACCCGGCAGAAGTCAGTGTAGCTATGACAGCGCATTCCCTGCAGTAGACCTGCTGTTTGGCTTCTGCTAATGTGAGTTTGTGTGGATAACGTGGGACAAGCTGAATGTGGCCATCCATGCTGACTAATGTACTTCCATGGGAACAAGGCACCACATTCAAAAACATGACTTTTGCAGGAACTGGTTTCTTTCTGGCAATGCAATACAATGATGCAGCAGCCTGCACTCAGAAAGACTCTCTTTCTTAGCAGTTATTAAAAGCTCTCAAATTACATCAGTGGTAAAACTCCAGTTGCCTGAGAGGAACCATCTGGCCAAGCCAGAATACATCGGAAAACTTCAGCATATATTCTTACATATAAGAATATCAAACCTGCTCCTACCTTTCTAGGTGTCAGGACTGAAGACCCTAGCAGGTCTCCAGGTCTTGCTGACTCAGACCTCTAACAGGGACACTATTAAATATGTTCAGGAAAGCTTTCAGTATTCTTGCCCATCTCCACATCTTTGCAGGGATTTACTGTTACTGGTGGTTTTTCTGCAGCAGATCATTTTGCCGTCAGTGTTCATGTAGAAATGAATTTGTCCCTAAAAAGAGAAAAAGGTAAGAAAGAAGATCTGTAGCTGTAAGCAAGAGAAACTTATGATGAACTTGTACAGAGAAACCATTTGCCATCCTTTCTTCAAAACACAGTGTAATTTCTCTAAATTGATTCCTACTCCTTTTCATGCCCCTGGTGGATATGACATGAAGAAAAAGACTCAAAGGAAGAGAAGAAAGACTTAGACAAGGCATTAAAAGCAGAGATAGTGAAGGACTGGGACAGATTGCCTGGAAAGGCAGTGAAATCCCCATCGCTAGTGTTTGATGTTTGTCTTATTTCATCTAAGATGAGACAAGCATTTGTAGGAAATGACAGAGAGAGTGATTTTGCCCTAAGAAAAAGAGTGGATGGACTCTTGAAATCTCTTCCAGATTCCTGCCATCCTCCCCTCTTCTTTCCCTGTGATTTATGTTTCCTTGAGGTTTCTGCCTGCCCTCCCCTATTTTCTTAACTGTGTGTTATGGAGGACTTGCATATAATTGTTGGATATTTGAGTGTAATAAGCTGGTTTTCATTTTCTTTGATTTTCCAACTATATTTTGGTGGTTACATATCTGAAGGAGCATATGACCCTGTTAAACCACACTTCAGTAAACCATAGTTCACAATAAATAATGCAGTTTTGTATTTGGAGTTTGGCAAAGAACAAAACAATCTCATACTACTGCCCTGCCAAAGAAAGACATGGTACACTTGAGGTGAAGGTCCTCAGAGGCCAGTGAGCCATCTCCTCAGCCACAAAGTATATGAGTTAGATCATAGGAAGGGTATTAACTATAGGATCATCTGGGTGGTCTTCATCCCTCACCCTGGCTGATTTGCAGACTATGCAGATCCTCATTTGGTAGATGAGCAAGGGAAAAGATGGAAGGCTGCTTCTTTCCAGTGTAGGTAAACCGCACATTTCACTGTGTCCTTCAATCATGTTGCTTGAAGCCAAGCTTCTGTTGAGTCATGAAGCCAAAGGGACCGCTGTGTTCCCCTGTGATGTTAAAAAAGTAAGGCCCATTCTCCAAAAAAATTGTTTTGCAGAAAGAACGTCAGGATGCCTTTTCCTGAAGAATTGCATGAAATTCCTAGAGTAGAATTTGAGAGTTATTCTCTTTTTAATGGATATATGCATGCATATATGGGAATATGCCCAGGGGTAAGTAAGCTTATAGGCCAGGGCTGGGTGCTGTGGCCCTTATGAAGGTGGTCCTCTGACTTTGTTCTGAGTATTTGCCGCAGAGAAAGCAAGAAGACCTCAGGAGGACGTGTAAATCTTGACCCCATGCTACCTTCTCATAGCTCTAAACAGCATCACTTCTGAATGCAAAACATCTGTGTGTTTTATCTCGCTGCAGGCACAAGTGACAAGTGTCTTTGCTTCAAGCAAAATAGAAATTAGACCATGACAAATTCTCTCTTCTATCAGCAAAGATTGAATCGTTCAGTCTGAAAAACCTTCTACTACTTGACTGCCCACCCTTTGTGCCTGGAGGACCCATCAATGCCAACGGATAATGGTTTAATGTTATGGGTACCTGGGTTTAAGATAGCAGATGGCTGTAAGTATTTGATTTCATATCACAAAATTGACCTTAAGAATCAGCTATGGAAATAATACAAGGGTTACAGTGAAGAAGGGGGGAAAAAAAAAAAAGGCTTCAGGGCCATTAAGGTCTATATTTGTATCTTGTTGCCATGAGGAAATCAGTGCCGGAGTTTAGCAGTTGAACAGCTGTATTCACAGAGAGTGAGCGTGAATATGTGTGCATGGAGGTGTGTTTTTTGCTAATACAGACCAGGACTCCTCTATAATTAGAGGTGACAGGTGGTGAGGTCCTGCCACAACCATGCATTCTCTCTGGCTCGTCACTCAAAAATAGGATTTGGGGAAGCGGGGAGGCATGTGGGGAGATGTTGCAGGTTCTTAGTTTTTGCACAAGGCATACCTAACATGATAATACCAAGCACGACTGATAGAAGTTTGAAGCAAGCTGTTTTTTTTGTTTTTTGTTTTTTGTTTTTTTGTTTTTTGTTTTTTTTCCTGCCCTTAACCAGACCTAGAAAGCGGTCCCAGGCTGTGGCTTCAGCAAGCAGCAGCATGAGGCCAGCTGAGTTGTGTAGACTCCCACAAAGAGTGTCTTGCTTCTGGCAGATGTCCCAGATACCAAGCCATTCAATCCCACCACAAAAATAGTTTCATAAAATATTGTGCATTGGCTCTGGCCTGACAGCAATGGGAGTGTTCTAGTTGACTGGGTGGGTGGAAACATCCCGCGGGGGCTGTGGCTTCTGTCCAGCAAGGCTTCTCCCTCCATGGGGCAGGGAGATGCTTCTGTGCAAGAATGAGAAAGGGAATAGATACATGGGAGTTTTCCCTTTCCTTTTACAGTTGTGCTTTTAAAAACTGACAGTCAGATTCATAACCAGCTTCTGGCACCTAGCTTTGCTGCCAGGAGGGGTGGGAGAAGGAACACAGCAGGACTTAAGGCTTCTGACACATTTTGGGAGTGTTGCTGTGCCTTCAGGAAAATAAGGACCTACAGCCAAATCCTCAGCTGGTGTCAACTGGCAGAGAGAAGTGATGGCAGCACCGGGAAGCTGCTTTACACCGGCTGGGGATCTGTCCCTGGGTGAGATGCATGAAGGAAACAGACTGTTTGGCACTGCACAACACAAGATGGTGAGAAGCCAGGTCAGGGGGTCTTTATTGTTGAGGCTGCTGTTGGTCTTAATGCCGCTCTCTCTTCTCAGTGTCATAGGCTTCCCACCTGTAGCCTTTCCCAGCCTTTTTTCAGAAAATTACGCCATAAAAATCATGCCACAAATTATCCCAATTCCACAAAATAGTCCTGTGTGAATCAGTCAGTGAAATCATGCAAGAATGCTGCTTTTGAAAACGAACTGTTCTTAGCCAGAAGAGGCTTTCTGTTCTGTTCAGTGGGTTTCAAACCAGGCTGAAAGCTGGCTCTGCCCCCCTTGCCCTTCCCCTTGGTTTTATGGGATGCGTACTGTCAATCTGAGCTGTGAAAGTGGGCCAGGCATCACACCCAGAGAAGCAATAGTCTGGTACTGTCATCAGCGCAGTGACAGCAGAGCAACCCATCAGCCTCAGTACTTCTCCTGGGCTGCGGTGTGTGACAAGCTGGTGCTGCCTGACTTGCAGGCAGAGCAAACGGAGTTAATCCTCCTTGTGAAGTTGAAGCCTGTTGCAGCCACAGGTGCTGCCCTAAGTCTCTGCCTCTGTTGGCTTGCACTGCTTGAGCAATGCAGAATGTGCAATACAGGTGTCAGGTCTTTTGATGCAGGCTGGAAAATATTGCTGTTGCTTAAGTCAAATGTAAGTTATTTTTGCAAGCTGTAAAACAGTGGAAAATGAGCACTTGCACCCGTGCTTTTCATGATTTGTCCTCTCTCCGCTTCTGGTGCCCAGGACTCTGGTAATCCTATTCAGTGTAGTTGCAAGCGTGAGCTACTCTGGCTCCCATCTGCAGCAGCACATGCCTTTCCCAGCCTAAAAGAAACTATTTTGTTGTGTGCTGGCAGTTTGTTAGTGTGTTTTAGAAGAATCTCCAACCACAGCAGATTTTTCCATTTTCTAGGAGAAGCACTGTAGGCCAAAAGTAGAAGAATGAGAACTGGGACAAAATATAATAGGTAAATGTCTCCCTATGTCTGGAAAGCAAGAAAACCAAATTGACTGTCAGTATGAAAATAACCGTATTGGATCAGAAGAAAAGTTCATCCATCCACATGTTGTGTCTCTGGCATGTGCTTAGGCCAGAAGAAGCACCAGTCAGGCTCACAGACTTGCCATGCTGGAGGTTGTTACCTCTCTGTCTTCAGTAGCCCTTTCAAGGACCTTCCCTCCCTGGGTTTCCTAATTGCTTTTTAAATCTCTTTATATTTCTGTTTCACAAAGCATCTCGTGGCAGGGAGTTTCACCATATCACACTATGAGGGCAGAGTGCAGGGCTGTAATTTCTCAGCCTGCTGCAAGAGCACAATAGTGCAGAAAGCACAAGAAAACAGCAACCCCTCTTGGCTGTGTCAGTACCCAGCACTGGTATGAGAATCACAAGCGCCAGGTGGAGTGGGATATGTCTGTGCCATGGAGCAGCAACATCTTGTACTAAGTAAATGTTCTTGCTAGCCTCCATCCAGGTTAGAGGGGTACAGAGGGCTCGTGCCAGGTGCTGGTCTAGCTAGGTGAGTCTCTGACAGCTAGGATATCAATACTATTTATTAATTTTGTTTCAGCAGTACTTAAAGGTCCTAACTTGATCTGTGTTTCCAAGATGCTGTAAGCATGCAGCATAAAGACAACTCAGCTCCCGAGAGCTGGCCACTGAAATATTTAGTGAGCAAGAGCAGGTGGATTCAAGTGGGTGCACGAAACTTTAGACAGCCACTATCCTTCTTTTGCCATTTTTAGATTTGCTGGGTGCCTGAGTTGGCAGTAGACAGTGCAGGTTTGTCAGACCATAGCCAGAAAAATGACAAGGCCTGGCTGGCTTGTCGGCTCCTTATGATGCTCTTTAAGGAGCACCCTCTGCCCTAGGATGGAGCAAAGGGCTGTGTCTGACACATCTGCCACATTTGTCTCTGTTCTTGGTATGCCTTAGAGGTCTTAGCCAGTCAACACTGAAATTGTCTTCTTACCAACACTAACCACTCAGAACGGCAACAGAAGTGTGTATCTGCATGTTAGTACTTCCCTTTGAAGGTGTGTGAAGGGGAGGGTGCCCAGCTCCTTGTCTTTGCTCTTTGTCTTTACCAAGATGTTTGAAGTCTGAACCGTTGCCTGATAGTGAACAAAAGACAGCCTCTTCCTCTGCAAGTTGCAGTGTGTTTTGAAATAAGTTGTCAATTTCCTTAGTAGTGATAAAAGCATACCCCCCCCCCCCCTTTTTTTTTTTTTTTTTTTTTTTTTTTTTTTTCCCCCATCAGTAGATCAGGACAGAAGCAGGTCTGTAGCTTTAAAAGTCTGGTGTCCTAGACCATTCTTACGTCCGCTATTAACACAACAACTTTATTTACCGAACAGAATGCTGAAAAACTAGAGTAATCAGTCAGTAATCTCTTAAACATAATGTAAATCCTCTTGTGTTGTTTAAGTCTGGTTGTGCTCAGTGCTTTAATCTGGGGTATGTTGTATAAGCGATTTCTTTGCTTTTATGGAGGCAAAGGTAGGAAAGAAGGTGAAAGTACAGTCCAAGGACAGTGTGAAAATAAGATTGCTTAGTGTCACAGCAAATAAGGTCAAGTACATGCTTTTAAATATTAGTTAAGCCATGGCCTTTGTGGACTGATATTGAATAATATTGCTGTTTGATAAAATAAGGCACAAAATAGTGCTGGCAATTAGTTATTAATATATTTTTCTTCTTTTGCTTAAAACTCACTTTTAAAAGCTTGAAGCAGCATTCTTTGGGTGAAACAGGCCTGTGCAGCTGGTTGGAAAAGGACAGAAGACTTGAGGTATCATAGAAGAATGATGGGCCAACATCAGCTATGGTATAAATGAGAATATCTCAAGGTCATTGAATTTGTTCATAAAGGTGCTAAGCGATAAGTAATGAGGACGTCTGCTTGTCTTATTTGTACTTGATGCATGCTAGCATCTGAGTTTTCTGTTGATCTGAATGACAGCACACAAGTGATGTCTTGCAAACACCTTTATGTAAGGACTGAAGCAATGTAGGAGCTTAAGTGACAATCGATATCTAGAGGTACCTTTCTCACAAGCATCTAAAATGTGATCTGGCTTTTTTTTTTTTTTTAAAGCATACGATACGCTTGTTTTTTGCATGCAAGTATATTGGCCCTAAAAAATGCTTTAACTTAATATTTCTTGTACCTTGCACCCTACAGAATGTTTTGACATGTTGTGGAAAAAAATAAGCAGCAACAACTGTGTTTGTACCTTTTCAGACAGAATTCTACATCAGAATTGAAGAACTGCTAAGACACTTCTGCAGGCAGAAGGATATTGTTAGAACAGTGTGCAAATGGCTCAACTTGTTGAAACAAACCAAAACAAGATCGTTTGTTCCTAGATAATTGCATCAAATCAAGCTTGAGGTAAATGCAATTTTGCCTGTGTAGTGAGATAATATAATGTAGCTAATACAGAATAGGAACACAGACTTAAGAAGCGAAATGAGTTCCTAATACAGTTTCAGTGGAGTCAGTAGATGTTACATTGGCAATTAATATAACTCATATTATTATATAGAAATGATATGTGTATATGAAGGGGGGGTATATTATGTATACATAGAGAGAGGTATATATGATATATATATTTTATATATACATTGAGGTATATTATATATATATTGAGGCATATATTGAGGGTAAGAAGGCTCTGCAGAAGGATCTGGACAGGCTGGACTGATGGGCTGAGGCCAGTTGTATGAGGTTCAATAAAGCCAAGTGCTGGGTCCTGCACTTTGGTCACAACAACCCCCTGCAACGCTACAAGCTCGGTGGACAGTGGCTGGAAAGCTGCCCAGCAGAGAGGGACCTGGGGGTGCTGGTCGACAGCCGGCTGAACATGAGCCAGCAGTGTGCCCAGGTGGCCAAGAAGGCCAAGAGCATCCTGGCCTGCATCAGAAATGCTGTGGCCAGCAGGACTAGGGAAGTGATTGCGCCCCTGTACTCGGCACTGGTGAGGCTGCACCTTGAATCCTGTGTTCAGTTTTGGGCCCCTCACCACAAGAAGGACATTGAGGTGCTGGAGCAGGTCCGGAGAAGGGCAACGAAGCTGGTGAGGGGTCTGGAGCACAGGTCTTACGAGGAGCGGCTGAGGGAACTGGGGTTGTTTAGTCTAGAGAAGTGGAGGCTGAGAGGAGACCTTATCACTCTCTACAACTACCTGAAAGGAGGTTGTAGTGAGGTGGGTGCTGGCCTCTTCTTTAAAGTAACAAGTGATAGGACCAGAAAAAATGGCCTCAAGTTGCGCCAGGGGAGATTTAGGCTAGATATTAGGAAAAATTTCTTCACTGCAAGGGTGATCAGGCATTGGAACAGGCTGCCCAGGGAAGTGGTGGAGTCACCATCCCTGGAGGTGTTCAGGAAACGTGTAGATATGGTGCTTAGGGACATGGTTTAGTGAGTTAGGTGGTGTTGGGTTGGACTTGATGATCCTTGAGGTCTTTTCTAAGCTTAATGATTCTATGAATATGACCTTTTCAATATATATTAATATGACCTCATAATAAGTTAGTAATCACTTTTAATAATGCAATTATTAAATGCCATATTTCTTAATGAGTTAGCTAGAGTGTTGTAAAAGCATTTAGCTAAGATTTTTTTTGTAAGTCTTGAGAGAGGTTCAGAGAAGTTGCACACCTGCTTACTACTCTGGCATTTTCATGCAATACCATGTGCCACAGTGTGCTCTCACTTATGCCAAGAAACCCCAATGTAACTGAAAGC
This sequence comes from Pterocles orientalis, assembly GCA_011057875.1. Taxonomy (NCBI): domain Eukaryota; kingdom Metazoa; phylum Chordata; class Aves; order Pterocliformes; family Pteroclidae; genus Pterocles; species Pterocles orientalis. The sequence continues at coordinate 226,102 of WKFP01014285.1, forward strand.
AAGAGTCCTGGGCAAGAGGAATACGTATTTATCCTAGATGAATTAGTTGGAGAGAGGATGGTTATTCTGCCACTATTACTGTAACAAACCATGGCTTCAAAGTACGGCTGTAGCATCCCTAAAATTAAGTTTTGTGCTCTCATCAGAACATATTGACTAGGCTTAACATCTGATTTTCCTCTGTGTTTTATGTCTTTTAAAAGTTGTGGTTTTTTTTCTTTTTTTTGTGACTGAGATGAATTGGAAATAATCTGTGCCAACTGTGGGGAAAAAAATGCTCACAAATTTTCATGAAGATAAGTGAACACTGTGTAAAAATGGTTAGTCTAAAGCAACAAACTTCTTCATGGAGGTCAAGATCATGAGGTGCATCTAGACAATCAGAATATTTCACACTGATTTTCTTATCTAAAGAGAAAAGCCTAGGAATGAGGCATGTGAAGACCAACAATTAAGAGAGGGGGCTTTGCTGGGGCCCTTGGATAGGAATGATGCTTGGGGACCAAAACTTTTTCAGCTCTCTGGATGAAATCAGTTCCAGACAATATTGTGATCCAAAAGGCACCCAAGGAGAGAAGAGAGCTGTGACTGAAACTTGCTAAGAGATTGGGCTTAACCTTCAGTTTATCTGTTTACGTACCTTTTTCTGTCCATGTCCTCCTACACACAGCTTGAGGAGGACACTGAAGTTAACCTATAGGGTGATGTTTGTATAATATAAAGAACTACACAAAGCTCTGAAGGGCAGTGGTAATACCGGGTACATTCACTGTATATCTGCACCAAGCACTGAGCATGATCTTGCTTATTGCCTCCATGAGCTGTCAGACCTGCAGCATGACTACTAGGCAGACTAGTACTGACACTGAGAAAAATGAAAAATGTTTAAGTACACAGAATTAGAAGGGAGAGTAGTGAAAATTGGTTATAATTTCTGCCTCAGCCTCCTCTAAACACATAAAGATGGCAGAGTGCATGTGGGATTGCTCTAAAGGAGATAATAATGGATGTGAAGCGTGAAAGAAATGCAGTCTGATGCTGGTCCGTGCTCAGTGTTATTACCTTTCCTCTCTGCATGGCTGCTCCATGCAATCCAGATTTGGTGCTCAGTTTACCTCCTCCTCAGCCTTCCTGAGGATAAAGTGGTCACATGAGCTGCAGAACATTGCATCTGGGGTGGCCAAGGGAGACAGGGGTCAGCAACCACAGTAGCAACGTGGACCGGCCATGTGTGTGGCAGGAATTTTCCTACATAGTTCCTGGGTATCGGTGCTGTGGGCTTCGGTGCCTGTCCTCCATCATCTACCCCATCACTGTTAAGGGACACCTTGGCCTTCTTTCAACAGTGCAGCCAGTCATGTGGAGAGCCTGGCTCAGAGAGGACTGGGCATCTCCCATTGCAATGACCGCAAAATGTCACCCACTGTAGGCAAATTCTGATGAGACGGACCATCCCATGGGTGTCCCCTTGAAGCATGTATTTCCTGACCAGGTGCAGATTCAGACTGACCACATGTCAAAGAAATCATCAGTTCTGCACTCAGTCTCTGAAAAGGGAGGCAGATGATCTCCACAGATGGAAGGAATCTGGTTTTTTTTGCAGTTATCCATTTTTACTAGAGGAATATGCTCAATAAGGTCAGTGGTTCAGCATGGGGGTAAGGGTAGATAATTTCTTGATTTATTTCTGTGGGCTCACTGTGGGGTCTATGGCTCACCAGAGACCCAGGACAAGGCAGAAACATCGTTTTCCACATGCTGATTTTCAAATAAATGACGAGGCCCTTGAGTTCATGTGGGCTAGATTGAAGCATACAGGTCAATTCAATGCAGGATTATTAAACTTGTCCTAATTTACTTCTCTGAACAACAGTTTGATCTACATGTCCGTAAAAGGTTTCCTGATTGTTTACATGTATGTGCATGACTGACGTAAATAAGAGATGCACTGAAGAACTGAAGATATTGAAGAGAAATCCTGTTAAATATTTTTATACAGAACAGCTGCATGTCTGGTCTCTTTTGCTTTATGCTAGTTTCTGACAAGCAGCTTCAGATTTCTCAGTGCAAGACTCTTGTTTGGCCAGCTATTCAGTAAAACTTCTCTTCTTCTTCAATGTGCATTAGCGCATTGCTCTCTTTTCTCCTCTTTCCCCATACATCTGGATCAGGCAGATTATATTCATTCAGCAAGACAGCTAAAGTCAGCGCCTTTCAGACTTGTGCTATGTATTACATTCTACTGCTTTACTCTCATTTTAAATAAAACTTTGTTGTTCATCTACTCGGAGACCGAGAAAGGGACAATTAGGCTGCAAAAAGACATGCTCAAACAGGGGAGCTTGTGGAATGGGTACAGTTCCACATCTGAGTTTTGATCCACCTTCATCCTCCATCATTTGGGGTTCTATGGGTCTAGCAGTAATCTGAGCAGCTCATTTTGACAGATTTAGGGTGTTTCATACTCCAATTGCCATCTCACTGCTTTAATGTCTTCATTCAAACAGTTTCTCTGATCATAGTAGTGAAAGGGAAGTCTTGTGCTATACATAGCTTTATATGAAAAAAAGGAGGTTTATGTGATTATGGCAATAGTTCATAAAATCTAGCAGACAAACAATAATTTAGAATTAATTTATTCATAGCAGCAGAAGTTAATATTCTTCTTGCCTAATCTTTTCTCTTGGATTTCTGCTATTCTGCAGAGCTAGTTTGGATTGCTTCAGTATTACAGATGTCCTAACTTCTTTTTTTTTTTTTTTTTGGTCCTTTTTAGTCTCTTCAAAATACTGTTTTCCTTAAATAAATAATGCTGATTCCGTGAAGATGGTGTCAAAGCTGTCTTCCAACTTTCCTGCAGATTTATGTAACTATTTGAACAGAACACTGAATTCTGGCCTTTGTTTTGCAGCTAGGCATTTTACTGGTACAGAATAAATCACTTCCCTACAACTGAAGATTTAAGCAACTTAGCAGATCCTTTCATAATTTGGTAAATTCTTGGTAATGATGCATTTGCTTCAGGAACAGAGGAATAGTGTTTGTGCATGTCTGTTTATGTATACTATCTATATTGTTTCAGGAGGTTACTCTTTTTCTTCTTTTTCTTTTTCTTTTTCTTTTTCTTTTTCTTTTTCTTTTTCTTTTTCTTTTTCTTTTTCTTTTTCTTTTTCTTTTTCTTTTTTTTTTTCTTTTT
>WKFP01014285.1:229317-300610 GCA_011057875.1 Pterocles orientalis
CTTTTCCTTTTCCTTTTCCTTTTCCTTTTCCTTTTCCTTTTCCTTTTCCTTTTCCTTTTCCTTTTCCTTTTCCTTTTCCTTTCTCTTTCTCTTTCTCTGATCTTCCTCTTTCTCTGATCTTCCTCTTTTTCTTCAGCATCTGTCTTATTTAGAATGTTTCAAACCTCCCTAAATGTAATTTTAAATGTAGCTCATAAAAGGCTGGCAACAACTTAAAATACTTAACTAGTTACTTGGGACCAAATTGTGTACTCCCCTGGCTTGACTTTGTCTAAAGCCTTGAAGTAGAAAGCAGAAAAAAAAATGGCATGTAGCCATGTGAGGATTGAAGTCCATAGGCACAGTGATTCAGCTTAGTCTCTGTGTTAACTCCACTGAAGAAATAAGTTTGGAACACGTTAAAACAATTTTGCTGTGTGATTTGTCCGTTACATGCTATCATTCTAGAGAGCAGCTCTTTAAAGCCCTGTTCTCCACATTAAATGAATTAAGCGATGGAGAAAGGAGATGCTTTTCACTGGAGGTGTCTGTGGGTAGAATCTACAGCTTTTGGTGTTACACCCAATGCCTTTTCATGTTTTTTGTCAGGGAGCTGAAAATACAGGAAAAAATGCTGTTAATAAAATTTGCGGATGACAACAGGAACAGAGATCTGCTAGAGAAATACTAGTACAGAGAAGGCAGGAAATTTCAGAAAGCAATCTGGCCATTTGCCTTTTTCTTAACAAGGCATATTGGCTAATGAGAATCCCTGACCATATGTGCCTCTGTGTGTGTGAGTATGACATTTTTTTCTTTTTTCCCCTCAAGAACTGGATCATAAGGATGGAAATAACATACTTCTATTTTTTGTTAAATGTTGGTGACCTCTGGTGAGCTTCTTGCATGCTCACTCTACCTGCAAGGTGCACAGTTGAAGAGGGAACTTTGTCTTTTGGGTTAGTTGGGGGTTGGATTGAACCACTCACTGGGGCTATCCACACCCACAGGTGTGTTCCCCAGCTTCCCTGGAAATCTCTACAGTTTTGGAAACTTGGCTGGTTTGAGCTGGTTTTGTTTACAGCTTTGTTGAGATTATGGCTGGGGAGCATTACACCAAGAGTCTCCTTCAATAAGTATTAACCATGACATGGTACCAGGAATCAGTAAAATAATGTTTTCCTGTACCTTCTTCCTCTGGTTTGTTTTAATTTATGCTATTACATCTTATTTATTGACTAGTCAGTGATTAACCTATGAATGAGATGATACTAGAGGTGCCCATATTACAGAAAAAAATATCCTGTATGTTTCTCTATACTGGCACAATTTCCAGGTTAAAAATTTTCTTTCCTCACATACTGGAAAATACATAGGACCTCTGCTGCTGAACCAGGGAAACAGTTTGTAACTGCATCTCTGCCATCAGCCAGTGTTGACAGGTCTAGGAAAGATATGACAAGCCGTTTGTTGGCTAATAATAAAATTACCTGTAGCAGCAAGAGATTGTTTAAAACCTTGCAGCTAAAGAGGTTGTCTTCCCCCTTCATTAGTTGACCATACTTGTGTACGCAGATGTTGCTGTTTTCAATATTGTTTTATATCTTCACTTAAATGAAGTGCTGTCACAGTTTTATTGCTGTGAAAGTATTGTGCTACAGTTTTTCTGTCCTATTGAGTATTCCATGTTTGCTGTCTGAGACCACAAGATGGCCACAGTCCACATCTTGTATTACTAGGTGTAAACGGCTACAGTCACATCCAGTGAAAATCCAGGATGCCTGTGTTGTAGTTTTGACCCTGGCTAGCAGCAAAACACCACAACAACCGCTCTCTCACTTCCTCTGCCTCCCAGGGATGGCGGAGAGAATTAAAGGGATAAAGGGAAAAGAAACTCACTGGTTGAGATAAGAACACTTTTATAGCTAAACTACAATGAAATAGAGAATAATAATGATGATAGTAATAATGTTAAAAGTAATATATACAAATATACAAATGAGTGATACACAGTGATACCACTCACCACATGATTACCAAGGCTCAGCTCATTCCTGGCTAATGATCCTGGAGCAGGGAGAGTCCTAAAACTGCAATCCCAGAATGGAGGTTAAGAGCTCAAGAGTTCAAGAGCTGACTGAGAGAGAGATATGACCCCGACAGAGGGGTGACCTGAAGAGAGACAACTGAGAGAGAGAGAAAGAGAGAGAGTACTTCTGGACAGAGCCTCATCTGTATGCTGGGCATGATGTGCATGATATGGAATATACCATTGGCCAATTTGGGTCTCAGTCCTAAACATAAGGTTGAATCCTAGCTAGCAACTGGGACTGAGCTCCCTCTCAACTTCTCCTCCAACTGCAGAGACTGGCACAGCAGAGACCCTGAAAAGTCCTTGACTGTCCTCCTGGCAGCAACTATAAACATCAGTATGTTATCAGTCTTCTCTTCAGCACAAATCCAAAACATATCTTGTTACTAGCTATTATGAAAAAAATAAACTCTGTCCCAGCTGAAACCATGACAGCCTGTTAACACTTAATTGGTGTGCTAATGATGCCATTAAACTATCATCATGGATTTGGACTTAACAGGTAGGAATCTAAGGAGGCAAAACAATGGAAGAGCAGGACAGGAGCACTTCAAGAGTCTGACCTTGAAGCTGGAAGTAATGCTCTAGTGGAAAGAAATTACCTAACATCTCAAACCCGGCCTTCTGCCCTTCTCCCCTTTCTGTTTAAATGACTGAAAATTCTGCATGTTTCCAGTTTTTGAGAAAACTGAAAGAGCTGCATTATTCCATTTTTTGTAAGATTTGGGACCATGGCATGAGACCATGAAGTAAATTTTCAAAAGAGTTGTTTTTTGAAACTACTTTTAAATGTAATTCATATTATTTGCTTGCAAATTAGCAGAGACTTTATAGATTTTCAGGACAAAAAGCACCCTTACACCTTACTTGCATTAATGCTGCTTAAACAGTCATCAGCTCCTGTCTTAGGCTGGTCAGTGGTGGCTGAAAGCAGTATTTTTAGTTTAATCCGGAATTAGACTCTGAGAGCTGCTGAATCCTGAGGAAACTTTAATTTAAAAGTTTTTTTCTTAAAAAAATTTAAGAAAATTGCTTATTATTTCTGATGATTGACAAGGAAAAAGCCCATTTTTTAGTTTTAGTGTATCTAGCTGTTGATATCTAGTACTTGATCTCACTTTGTCTTTGCACTCTTACAGTTCAGAAACCACTACAAGAAAGTAATCCTTCAATCTTTTCTTTGTTGAAGCAAGTGGACTGCCTCCTCCAGCCTGTTTTTCCTGTAAAGCATCTTCCAGAAGTTTGGTTTATTCTCACAGTTTTTTCTGAGTGGGCCACCAGCTCCTGTTCAACAGTGGTCATCAGAGACCATACAGTAGCCCTGCACTGTACCCACAGATTCCCTGGTGCTGCAGGCAGCAGTATACCAGTTTTTCCACTTCTACTAAGCCTTCTCCTGGCCATACATCCAAGTATATAGAGGTCTCTGCACTGTGAATTCACATATATTTTGTAATTTACTCTGTGTTCAGCAGGTAAGCACTTTCATTTTGGAGAATGTGCTTTCTACTCTTCTTGCAAAAAGTAGAGACTTCCATGCAGCTTTTCAATTTAAATGAAACTTAAGAATTTCATCAAGCATAATTTTCAATTTCAAAATATGCCTGCTTGAAATTAAATGTAAACTTATGACAATCTAAATTTAAGCAGATTGTTGAAGCAATTAAAAAATTTAACTGAAACTTGTTTTAGTATTTAATGCCTCTGAAAATTATGGACTAGTGATATGAAAAAGAGTTAGTACCTCAAAAGCAAGACCAATATAGGTAGGAAGGACTCCTCTCTGTCAACCACAGGAGTTGTGTGGCGAGTGAAACACAGATAAACCACAAAAAAAGCTTCAGCTGGTAACACCAGCCTGAAGATCTAGATTTGGTGTCCACTGCTGCCTCTCCCTTGTGGAGTTATCCAGGTCCCTGTTCCTGGCTTCTCAGCAGCGGGTGAGTGTTAGTTTCTGAATACCTGACTTGAGATCACCGAAACATTTGCTGAAACTGGTGGGAGCTGGTTCTGAATACATGAAGTGGAGTGTACTGCTTCAGTTTTCTCATAGGGTACTGAGCATTTGTAGTTATTTTGCATCTTAAATTCTCAACACTCTAGGTCTTAGGTAAAAAAATGGAGGAAAACCCTCACTCTCTTATTTACACATTTTGAGTTTGCTAAATAGAGTGATAAACATCACTGTACTTAAAAAAAATCTGTTTCTAAGGGTCATGCAAGGAACCTGAAGAATTTGGTTTCAGAATACTTTGAACAATGTGGAGTTAGTAAGGCAAGGGATCTCACACTGAACAATAGGTAGAAAAGAGCATATTGAATAGTCATTCATTAGGGTACAAAATCTCTTTCATGCAGTGAACGAGGCACAGATGCAAGGAAAAAAAAAGTTTATACCTAAATATTGCATCATGATTTATAAATATAAGGGGGCTGAATGAAGTCTGTACAGGCAACTTTGGAGTTCTTGAATGCAGCTTTATTACTACAGTATTGGAATTTTATATGGAACATGCAGTTAGGTCTTTCACTGCACTCCAGCAACCAGTAAATGCTGTTTCAATATCACTGTCTTCAAATGATTCCACCAACTTATGCGTGTTGAAAAAAGAACAAAAAATCTGACAAGAAATTTTTCATTCTTGTGTTTACATATGTAGAGCACAGACATTTTGACAGGGTAACTGTGAAATATTGTTATTTACGTAATAAAAAAGTTCAAAATTCCCTAAAATATTTCCATGAAAGAATTCAAACATCTGTTTTTATCTTGTGCTTATTTTCAAAGGAAGGTGTGAAAATAGTTATGTTTAAAGCAGAATAAAAAATAGTATCTTGCCAAAAGCAAACTTACTTCCAATGTTAAATCCTTCGCTTGCTCTAAACAGAAATTACTTTTATTTTAAAGGTTTTTATATGGGCTGTTATTCACACTTTTGTTTGCTCTTTATGTCGAAGTAAAAAGGGATGATCGCACTTTCTATCCACAGACCTTGGAAGATACAAAGTTCCAGAAAGCAGGAAAATTGAAGGGTTTTTTGTTGTTTGGCATCATAACTGAGGTTATGAAAGAACAAGTAGCTCTCTAGAATGTCACAAATAGCAAAAAAAAAAAAGGTAATTCGGGACCTCACTAGCCTAGAAATGGACCACAGAAAGAATTAAGCTTGGGATGTTTGTAATATGAACATGCAAATTGGAATTCTTATATTCCATCTATTTTTTTCCTACAGAAATTGCTAAAAATACCAGAGAAATACAGAAGATATACAAATATGAAACACAGTTTTTCTGGTGATTCAGCATGGCTAAAAACCAAGACTAGGATCATTTGTAGCTTTATAACAAAAAATGACAACAATTGCTGTCCTCAACTTTTCCCAATTTTGTGGATGATACAGCATCCTGTTAATGGTGTTCTGAGTGGAAGCAGAATAAGCTATTTGCTCTGAATTTAGGTCCTGCCCAGAACTTTAAAAATCCTTTTTTAAGAAATAACTCTTGCTTTACTTATGAGGTCTTCTGATATGTAATGGGTTACAATATAGGCTAGCCAATACTGAAGGTGAGAATTGAAAGAATGGAATTTGTAAAGTGCTCGGGCTGTTTTTCACAGGGTAAGATGTTCCCATGATCAAGTTCCCTCCTTTAAGAGATTTGGTTTAGTACTCTTGTTATAAAGTCCCTGTGCACTGTCTGCATGGATCAGTTCAACAGCCATTAGCCTGCTTGCCTTGGTGCCTGGGACACCACCACCTACATCGCAACCACTGCAGAGCCATCAGTCATTGTCCAGCAGGCAGAGAGAGCTCACAAACACCCAGACACCCACATCCCCCATTGCCCCCTCCCCTTCTAACAATGGGTTGCACAGCCAGTGTCCAGGGCTGCTGTGGGTGGCCTCCAGCCCTGCATCTGGGTATCCCTGTTCCAGGACCACCCAGAGATCCTTGAGCCTGTGCTGCCCTGACTGTGCCAGGACCTGGAGCTGCTCTTTGGGGTTGAGAACTGAGAGATGGCTGTGGCAGAAGAGCTCATCAAGTCCAGCCTATGCATCTCTAGGCTGAATGAGCAGGCCCTGGTCCGGCTGCTGGAGCACTCCCTGCAAGAGTACTTGGACTTGTTTGTCTTCTGGCTGATTGACCTCATCATGTTTCAGTGCAGCAAGGAGGTCTCCCGATGGCTGGACCTGGAGGACTCTCCCACTGCCAGAGGGCAGCAGGGCCACCCTACAGCCACCCTTGGCCCTGCTGCCTCCTTGGGGAGTGCTGCCATCTCCAGCCTGGTCCCTTCCATCAGCCCTCCTGGTCCCACTGTAGTCGAGCTCCCAAGCACTGTGATCACTGCTTTTTGGAGCAGCCCCCATGAGAAGCAGTGGGAGAGGGCCGTAGGTCCTTTCTCTCCCAACCAGGGCAGGGACTGCTTGCATGGAGGGTCCCGGTGCCTCTTGAAGTGGAGGCCTAGCAGTCCCCAGGCCTCTTCACCACCATGCAAGAAGCCACCTGACCAGTGGCACTAGGCGGGCACCCCAGGAGCTTGCAAAGCAAGGCTGGCCAGCAAGTGGGGCACGTGTTGGTCCCCAAGGAGGCTTGGAGGCTCTCAGCAGTAATTTAATTATTTCAGAAGAAAATAAAACTATGAAAACTACAGGCTGACTCTGACAGTTGGTCATTACTAGCAGTTCAGTAGCATTGCGACCAGAGAGGCTGGAGGTAGGTACGCAGAGGAGGAAGGTGGCTCCAGAGCACAGGCTGGTGCTGCTGCAGCTGGGGTGCTCTGGCAGAGGGAGGCACGGAGGTCCTGAAACCTGCTGGATGGACACAGCAATTCAGGGTAGAGCCCTGGGAGAGACACCATCTCCTGGGCCTGTCCTGGGGGTGTGCTCACTGTTTCTTCAGCCCAAATGCCTTCAGATGTGTTTTCTTCTGTGGTTGTGCTCCTGACTACTTCCCTGGGCCTGAAATCTGCCAGCTGCATTCTGTAGTGAGACAGCTGGAGGTAATCAATACCCTCAGCGGGAGGGGCTGGAGGACAGCATCCATGGTGGGTTTGTGAGGATTTTTTTCCTCACAAGTCCCAGCAAGTAGGAACCGACAGGGTCTCCTGCCTCATGCCAGCAGGCAATGCCCTGGGGCTAATGAGTGGGCAATGGCTCCAGATTGTTCTTGCTCTTTGGTTCCCCCAGGGAGGAAGAGAAGGGACAGCTAGAGGGGTTAGGGACATAGGGTTCTTCCTGCCCCTGCCAAGGCACTACTTCCCCGGAGGGAAAGTCTGAACAAAGCAAGCACGGAGGAGATGAGGGAAGTCACACCAGCCTGGGCAGAAGAGTAGATTCGTCTACTTCTATCCTTCCCTTCCCCTTGCTGGCCTTGTTGGCTCCAGGGCTATTGTACTTGGGCACCTGCTCTTGCAGGAGTCTTTCCCCACATTCAGGCACCCTCACACTTCGCACGATGGGTTTCTCCTGATTTGATCTCCATTGAGCCTGGCTCTCTGCTCTTAAAGGGTCTCTGTATCCTTCTTTGAGTATCACCGAGACCATCCAGCTGGACCTTTTCCACCTCATTGGAGAGCTATGGGACTTAGCCCTCCACTCTTTCTGGGGCAGTTTTTCCTGATTTGATCCTTCCTTTCCCCTGATACAGGTAATGTGGCACCTGGCCCTTGATCTTGCGTGTTCTCTTTGCTGTGATGTGAGTGCCATGGGACCTTAGAGCACTGTGGGCTCTTGGAGCACCATGGGGCCTTGCCCACTGCTCATGGAGAGCTTTTCTGCTGTGATTTGAGCAGGATAGCCTTGCAGGACCCCTTTCTGGGAGCAGGCTGCCATGGAGCCTGGCTCTGGGCTTTCCAGGTCCTTTTTGCTCTGCCTTGGCCACCATGGGGCCTGGTTCCTGCACTGGCAAGGCACTCAAGTCAGGACAAAGAGCCCCTGCACTACCCAGGGCCAGGCCCCTCGGTGCTCAGCTTGGGGCAAAGAGGTCCTGCACAAGTACAGAAAGATGAACATGCTGTTGCCCTCAGACACAGGCTTTCTCCCCTCTTTTGAAGACCCAGCCTTGGTGTGGGCCAACTTGGAAAAGACCCTTTTTCAGCAGATGGTTGCCACCAGTTCCCTGCACCTCTCATCATCACCACTGCTTCCCCACTGTGTGGCCCCAGCACAGCCCCTCTCTGCTGTGAGTGAACCCCACAGAAGGTGCAAAAGTATTTTTCACTTGCCTGGAAGTGCACTAGGATCCCACTGTTAAAGCTGGGGAGTTTTACATTACCTGGTGATCCTTCTAAGGAAGGCATAATTAGAGAGCAATATTATATTGCGGATTATCACTCCTTTGAAACTATTTCCTTCAAGGAGGGGGTCTCTCCTGGAGACCTGTCTGGTTGGTCTCTCTCCAGTTGTACAGGGGTATGTCGAGTGCCTACTGATGTCCCCAGGGAAAGTCCAGGTGTGCAGCCACCTCTGTGTATTACAAAGTTGATTGTGCTTGGCTGAAAGGTGTGTCCTGATGATGCAGGAAATGCTGAGAGACAAAGATCAGGCATGCCAGAGTAGCAGGAGGAGCATTAAATCTCCTCCTAGTCTATTTTGGGATATGCAGCTGAATAATCCTCACCATTTACAGCATTCTATGAACCAGCTCTAAGCTCTTCTCAGAAATATGAAGCATTTTAAAGTCAGCTGTCCTTTCAGGAGACCACAAGCAGGCAGCCAGAGTGGTATCAGCCTGATACTGTACAGTAAAGTGTGAATTTATGACACAGATTCAGGTTTTCTGCTTAAGTGCCACATTCTCTCATTTCCCATAAACCTCAACAACTTCATAGATGTTTGTTTCGTCAGCTCAAAGCCATGCGTTCTCAACACCCATTCAGGGTATCTTTTGTTATTCTTATACTGGTCTTTAATTATTTCAGTTATCTTTCGGTTTACACCCTAGTAACTGCTTGGTTCTCTTATTGAAATACTCTCTTGTTTACAAATGTTTGGAATTAGCATTGCAATGGGGAGAAAAGCATAGTGAAACCTGTGCACAGCTAGTATGTGAACAATACCATGACCTGAGGCAGCACCAGCTGATAAGAATCTCAGTGTCTCTGGTTGACTAGAAAAGACACTGCAGAAAGACTTTGGTTAATCTAGTAACTGGGAGATCTTCTATCTGAGAAATAAACCCAATTGCCAAATACTTGATAAGAGTGCACGTGAAATTTCGGAGGTTTAGGGCTGACCATATTCATAATGGGCCCTGGGCCTGAGCAATATCCTGTAACCCTACCACTTCAGGTCCGTTCTGTGATGTGAACAGCATATTTGTTTTTGCCCCTCACAGTCTGCACAGTCTGCATGTGACAATGAATAAATTAAAAGGTCACTTTCCTTAAAGCTCCCTGGATGGCAATTAGACTGCAGGCCAGGCAACTGTCCCCTTCAGCAGGGACGCCTCTCAGTGCTAAGATATAGTAGCTTTTTAGCCTAAATAAGTAGGTTTTAAGTAGAATAGTGCAGCATTACTGACTTAGCATGAGTAGCTACATTTGCTGAAGCTTTAGGCCACACACTGAACTTTTCACCTGGGTATACTTTTCCTTTTAGTAGCTGGTATGGTGTGCTGTGGTTTGTATTTTTAGTGTGACAATAATGTAGATAACACACTGATGTGGTTATGGCTAAGTAATGCTTACTCTAAGTCTAGGATTTTTTTCAGTTTCACGTGCTCTGCTAGAGGAACACAGACCAGAAGATATGGAGACTTCAAGGCTACAACCATCAACAGCAGCTGCGATTAGGCAAGATAAGAACCTGCCTGACGACACTGAAGGAATGCAATGGAGAGCAAGGAGACCCAAATATTACTATTGGACTGAACCATCGCATGATGGATGGGAAAGTGGCCTGTAAGGGTATAATTGCCCAAGGATTTCTTTTTTTGGGACCTCTCTCTGGAGGTACCCAGCTTGAGCTGACCCTGCTGCTGTACCACTCCATTAATTTTTTTATTTTTACAAAATCCAGTGCCTGAGACTCTGCTTCAGGAAACCTAGGGTTTGAACTTTGTAGTAACTAACACCAGACGCCCTGGCAGAAGGTGAGTGATTTGGGAATCAGCATGATGAAACTTTGAAATCTTAGATGCATGATGAAACTTTGCAATCTTAGCTAAGTGCTAAGCTATAGAGAATGGGGTATGCACATATAATCCTTTAGCTATAAACACATAAAACCTGAGACATAAAACTGACCAAGTCTGGGACTAGGAGTGGATCCAGCCGCACCTAGACTCCTCTCTAAGGAGGAGTTCAAAAAACAAGGGGGTCCATTCTGAACCTCATGACTAAATGGGAGGGTTGCACTTACCTTTTTCCATCTCTAGTCCCTGTGTAAATCATTCCAAGAAACGGTAACAAAATTTTCACTCTGTATATTTCCTCCAGGTCATAAATAATAGAGTGAGCCTTGCCATGAAATGCTGTTAAGTCACACTTTTGTCTAAAAACTCATCCATGACAGGTGGCAATGCAACTGGTGGAGAATTATGGTCACCCGCACAGGAAGACCGAAGGCGGTGCAGAAGTGCAGCAGCAGTGAGCATGCAGCAGTCTCTGCAAGGTTTTCCTACGGGAATGGGTAGAGCTTGGCCAAGCTCACCCTGCTGCTGTGGGCTTGCTGTGACCAACAGCAAGACCAGAGGGTACATGCCTGCTTCTTAGTGGCAAGAATAAAATATTGCCGAAATAAGACATTTATGCATGGTTTCACATTGCCAATCACAGCTTAAGGAAAGTAAATTAATCAACCAACAAAGGCAGATTAATTTAATCTTCCATGGACCACAGAATTGAAAAGCCTTTTCACACACTGTGTGTGTGGCATCACAGTGCCCCTATAAACATGGTGCAAATGGCAGGGTGCAAGCTGGGCGTCATGGCTGGCCTGAGCATCCCAGACCCAATTTCCAGTTATATTGTGTTTCTTAGCTTACGAGTGGAAAAACTGTGTTTCTCCCTGTTTTTTCACAGGTGATGTGTGTTGTGCCTCTCCCCCTTCCCATCCCACCCTGCCTTTTGGAGTCACTGATTTCCTGGTGACCCCCAAAGGCATGCAGGCACATCCCCTGGCCAGGGCACGAGCATGCTGGCAGCAGATCAGCTCCTCGAGGGAGGAAGGAGGAGCAAGGACTGGTGGCATTTTACTGGTTGTAGGCATAAATGCCCCTTCCATTTGGAGTACATCTCCCAGTATGGATGACATTTCTAGTGTGTGATGCCTGTGTTGGCTGAAGAGTGTGAGGTGTTTGTTTTTTGTTCCACGGTGGTCTGAAGGTCCAATAACCCTCCAAAGGGTTTGGACCACCACACCTGTGGTGGCACAGAGGTGTCCCCGCCTCTTGTGTGTCCCCACCCTCTTCCCCCTGACCCCCCACACTGTGGTGGGCCTTCCGAGCTCTGTGACATGCACGGGTGCTACCCTGACGATCAGCCAGTGGGCACAAGGTGTGGTTGCGAGTGCCCACTCCCTCCAGGACAGCGGAGAAAGTGCCATTGCCATCCCTGTCACCGCCAGCTCACACAGGTGAGCGAGGTCCACTCCTCCCAGGGAGGAACATGCACATGAGCATGTGTGTGTCCAGCAGCTGCAGATGGTCCTCAGCTCCTTCCCTGACAAGTTCTTTTCTCCACAGCAGTAGGATGTCGGAGGAGGTAGAAACTGCTTTCCGTAAATTTGCGGTATACGGTGACACATCAGCCAGTGGCAATGACATGACAGGGAAAAACTTCTCCAAACTGTGCAAAGAGTGTGGGGTGATGGATGGGAAAGCCGTGACCAGCACTGACGTTGACATTGTATTCAACAAAGTCAAGTGAGTGTTGCAGGGAAGCGGGGTGGGCAGCACGGCGGGGTGGGAGGAGGTGGTGGGAGGAGGCTGAGAGGAGCAGCCCTGGGGGTTTCACATCCTGCTGCCAGCCAGAGGTGGGGCAGCTTTTCTCTTGCTCTCCCCTTGCCATAGGACCAAGGGTGCCCGCACCATCACATTTGCTGAGTTCCAGCAGGCCATGAAGGAGCTCTGCAGCAAGCGCTTCAAGGGCAAATCCCCAGAGGAAGCGCTGCAGGCTGTGTATGGCCTCATTGCAGGGAAGGAGCCTGGCAGCGTGGGTACCACGGTGAGTAGCATTTTCCTCTCCCGCTGTGCAGTGTGAGCTGCCACAGGACCATTTGTCCCTGCAGCAGGAACCAGTGCTGTCCTCCCGCAGCAGGAAGAGCTGGTTTGTGAGCTGTCTCCTAATGCTGGCTGCCTCTTGCTGGTCTCCTTGCTTGCAGAAAGCCACCAAGGTTGGTGGGGTCGAGAGGCTGACAGACACCAGCAAATACACTGGCACCCACAAGCAGCGTTTTGATGAGAGTGGCAAAGGGAAGGGTCTTGCTGGCCGCCAGGATGTGGTGGACAACAGCGGCTACGTCAGAGGCTACAAGGGAGCTGGCACATATGACCAGACACACCAGGACTGAAAGTGCTTAAGGAAAGCAGAGCCTTTCCTTTGTAACATGGGAGGAGAAGCAAATAAACATCTCATGCAACCAGCTTTCAGTGTCTGTGCACCACAAATCCAAAAGGGGGGGAATGCCTGGGGTGCGCACCGGGTAACTCCCAAGAGTGGTGCAGGTTCCCCATCCGGCCATGCTTTGTTTGCTGTGTGATGGGGCTAAATCCAAGCACAAGCTAGCCTTATGGATCAGAAAGGAGCCAAGGCCTGTGTGGAGCCCTCTGGAGGATGGTGTGAAGGGTTTGTCCTTGGCTGGTGGCCAAACCACACACCCACTCACACAATTCCCCCCCCCACCCGAGAATAGGGGAGAGAATTAAAGGGGTAAAGGGAAAAAAGGACTCGTGGGTTGAGACAAGAACAATTTAATAACTAAACTACAATTATATTGAAAATAATACTATATACAAATATACAAATGAGTGATACACAGTGATACTGCTCCCCCACCTGATGACCAAGGCTCAGCCTGTTCCCGGCTAACGATTCCGGAGCAGGAAGAGTCCCAAAACTGCACTCATGGAATGGAGGTAACAGTCCGAGCGCCCCAGACCGAGAGCTGACCAGGGTGGGGGGGGGCAAGGTCTTGGGAGAGTGACCACCTGGAGCGAGATGATTCGGAGCAAAAAAGATCTGGAACCGAAAGGGACAATCTTCCAGAGGGTCCTCACCTACATACTGGGCATGACATGTATGTTATGGAATAGATTATTGGCCCCTCTGGGTCTCAGTCCTGAACCTAAGATCAAATCCTGGGCCAGTAACTGGGGCTGTGCTCCATCCCAGCTTCTTCAGTCTGTAGACAGCCAGAGAAGCTTAAGAAGTCCCCTCTTTGCATAACGTTTGAAGCTGGTGGAGATTGCACCAGGGTTTTAAAAAAGTTTAGGTGGGTATTTAGGGGAAAAGGTATACGGCCTCCTGTGCTCCAAAAAAGCTTATGATTTTGTAGATCTGAGCCCTAACCAAAGCTGTAATTACACTGTGTTTCCCTTCACTGAAAAACCCATTTAGCATGTCCTCATCTGCTCCTTCTCTTTGTTACATCAGCCTCCCTTCCTCCATGCTGCAGTTTGCTACCCCTTGACCCTGCTGTGAGAGTTCCTCGTTGGACTGCACTGACAAATGGCATTTCCCATATAAGTCAATCCAAAAATAAAGACAACCAAATCAAGACAGCTAAAAGACAAAAGCCCCTTCACATCAGTTCATGGTGCAGCCCTACATTCGGAAGGTGGAACAATCAGGCCAGATTTGCTACACAGGAAAACAACTACAGCAGCACAGTGTAAGTAAGTCACTGACTGATCCCCTCTAAAAGTAAGTACCCCCTTGAAGAGTTTTGGCCTTTGTTGCTTATTATCTAGATTCACATTCAGTCCCATCCAGCCTTTGCTTTCCTAAGGACATGAGCTTGCAGCAAAAGCTAAATGACAGACTAAGATCTCTCTGTTGTTATTTCAGAATACCTAGAACAGTTGGCTGCACCTTTGAGGGAGGCTCCATGTGGTATACTGTGACTTAAACCCTGCATAGCTCATACCTGTAACACAGAAATCCTTGGACAGTGATATGGCTCACCGACTCCCAACACCTCTAACCTTCCAGATTCAACACAGTATTGTTAAAAAGCAGTATCTTGGAAAGACTTAGGTTTAATAACACCATACCTATCTTGAGACATTTTCCTGCTAATCCTGAATAGCTCCAAAAGCAGCCCAGGCTTCAGTGGGCTTATCTGTTGAGTCAGGTACCTTTCAGTGTAAATAGAGGAATCTCAGTCTTCCACAACAATCACAGTAATTCAGCAAATATACACACTGCACAGCATCAGCATTTTTTAGGAAGCACTTAAGTAAAAGTGTCTTTAATTTCAGTTTTGAAAAACCAATCCATTTATTTCACAACACTTTATATTCTCATTGTAAACTTTCATTACATAATAGTGAAGTTGAAAATAATCAAGTAACACCAGAAAGTGACATTAACTTAGAAGAGAGTGCATGAAATATTCCACCAGTTTTGTTGTATCAGATAACACTTTCAAAGAGATATATATAGAGATATCTGTCTCTCAGGGAAAGTGAGTACTGTCACTTGCTGGTTAGTAGAGATTGGTGCAATTTGTTTATAACTAATATCCCCATGAATGTACTAATTGCACATGTAGAGCTAATGATTTTTCTGCAACAGGATTAAAGCAACAAAACACCCACATATAACTATGGCTAATTTCTACATAAGCTGTTCTTGTAGAAAAATGTTTCTTAAAAACAAAACAAAAAATAAATCATCTTCAATATAAGTCATGTTCAGTCACATTTGAAACATGGTCTATTGTAACTTTTAGTAGCAGGTGCTTTCTGAAGAGTCTTGCACTGGACACTCAAGGTTAAACTACCAAAAAACACCAGGTATTTTTTTGAAAAATAGACTATAAACTTAGTGAAAAGAAAAAAAAAACAGTAACTCCTACATTTGTTTATAGTAATCTCTTTTATGAAAATTATTTCATACTTTCTCACTGTAATTATCCACAGTTTCTTTGCTAAAGAAAAAAAAATCATTGCATCTCTAAGAACACCCTGTTCACACAATTAAACACATATGTTCTAACTAGCTGTATGCAATAAATATATCTAACTCTAAATCTTATTCTTTATATTCTTCTAAAATCTCTAGACACAATATATGTAGACTCCTGAGATATATGTAAATGCCAGTAAAGTAGCTGCTTGTGAGAAATAAGTGATATAAGCTTTGATATCTATAATATTTAAAATAAGATTGGACAAACAAAGCATAAGGGTAAAAATAGAATCAGAGGTTGATTACATAATTTGTTAATACCATTGTTATACTTACACATTAATGGAGATGGATGGTGCATTACAAAAGAGTGATAAGACAAATATCTTTTCCTGAGAAGCTCATGGGTGTTAATAATAGAACACATATTGACATTCGGGAGCGGACAAAAGTAAACTTGATATCCATATGCCTGTTTTTTAAAATATTCGAGCTTGGGGTGAAATTTAGCTTTAGAGGTGGTAAGGTTCAAAACACAACACAAGCAGCTTTGGTATACTGAAGGAAATATATGGAAAAGATATCTCTGGAGAAGGCTGAAACACACAGAGAAAGATAGGTGCTGCTCTGTCACCTTTCACCTTTCACATTTCTGTCTTTTCAGAAATGCAGTGACTGAGTTTATGTTAAAACACAGAATCATTGTCGTAGGGGCTAACATGTTTTGTCCAAGAGGAGAGTAAGCCCCTGAGTTCCCAGGTTTTACCAGGAAAAATATAACTCCCTGAGGGGCATCTAGGCTTCCACGTAAGATGAGTAATGAGAGAAATTGGTCACATTTAAAGGAGACGATGATGTTAGAAATACACATCTCCCAGCTCCCCTGTACCCACATTACTACTGACAAGAATACAATTTTGTATCAGTCTAAGTAACTGACACACTTTCACAGTGAATTTCCTTCACAGTGAGAAATGTTTATGCTATTCTTCCTTGGGGAGGCAGAAGGCTGGAACAACTCTTAATGCATATGAAGGCTAAGAATACTAATAACAAGAATCTAAATTCCAACCCACATTAAAATACAAGAGAGGAAGAGGGCTGAAAAACATTGAAAAGGTTTTACATGACTGAAAATGTAACTCCAACAAAGCTGTACATAAAATGAAACATAGCAAAAGTATAGGCATCTGCTCTGATGTCCTGGCTGCTCACTTTGGGGCCTCTCCACTTTCAACACTCTATTTTGGGGCTGGATATTGTGAAGAAGGCAAGAAAAGCAACCCTACAGACACAAGGCTTAGTTCTGAGCTTTGCAGGGTGAAAGTGGCAGTACAAAAATCCAAGTTACTTGGTTTGGGAAACTGAACTGCTTCTCAGAGGTTTCTGGCTAGAGGCAAGGAAGCTGCTGTTCTTCATGCTGTTAGTGGGAAATGTCATAATAGTAGTTACGCAATCTCATCTCTACTGCAACAAATCCTGGTCGGTCATCAACACTGTGGAAAGACAAGAAGTATCACTGCATAGGAAGGAGACAGCTGTAAAGGTGCATGGGCCTGGTAACACTTGAGACTTTATCTCAGTGATGGCTCATTTAAAGCTGCTCACAATATTTTAAGGCTACAAAAATGATGCTACAAAATGCATATCAAGTGGCAAATGTCACTACAGAGCATCCAGTCAGTGGATTTAGCATCATGACTGTTGCTTTGTGGTTGGTGAAGGTACTACAAGAAAGAAATGGTAAATCAGTTTCATTTCATTTACTTCAGTAATAATCTAGAGAAAATAATATTTTCAGTGCCATATCTGCCTTATAATAGGTACTACAGTCATACAGAGTGGCTTAGGACCACTGACAGGAGCCTACATCTACACTGTACAGCTGTACTGTCTTTCTGCAACTCTTAATTGGTTTGGGTGAACAGAATTAAACTGACAACAAGCCCTTACAACAAAACATTACATATTGAGATAGTTATACTTGTGACTTGAGCACTCTTTTATAATTTTTTTCTTCTTCTTCCCAATATTAAAGACATTTGAATACAAACATAAAAAGCTGCATGTATGATATGCTTATTAATCATAACAAAAAATGATCCCATGAACTCTAGAACTGTTATGGCACTCTCACTAATAGGAAGTCAGTATTGGATCCAAAATTAGTAGATTCAGAAATGAGAGAAGAGAAAAATACATCAAACAATTAATTATTGAGAAATAGAATGAGTAATTTGGCAATATTACTTTGAAATTTCAGTAAAGAAAAAGTCTTGGAAATGAAAATTAAGCAAAATACAATCCAAAATGAAACAAAAATATTTGCTTAATTTCAAACTTCCTTTTAAAAAATACATCAGACTTACGTTTTTGTGGAATTACTTCTTTTTTGATACCCTATTTTTTTGTATATAACTGTTGCAGCAAAATAAGCTGTGCAAAATCAGCTTCTTGTAGGATGCTCAATAACTCAAATAATTTTCACTTGAAAGTGCAACCGACTCATTAGTTTGGAAGTAGTTTGTAATCTAAATACCAGCTGAAATGATGTATTTTGAAATACAATTTCCCCACCCACTTTCTGGCTATTAACTACGTAGACTACAATAAGAAAAAAAGTCAGGGGAAAAAAAAAAAAGAGAGAGCATCACATCACACTCACCTGTATGTCCAACACAATTTCATTAGATCATAGACTTCTGTTGGACAGACTTCAGGACGTTCCATTCGTTCTCCTCTTTCAATCATCTGTGCAACTTCACCACCTTTCATTCCCTGGAACATGGTGACCAGAACAGTCATCTGAGTTACAAATCACTATAGCATACATGCTAGCATAAAACAGAGGCCTAGAGTTGATTTTAGGGCTATCCTTTGACTAATTTGTTGCAAAAGATGGAGCGATAAGGTTTGCTTTGGCCTGCAATAACTCTTATCAGATAGGAAAAGGCATTTGTTCAAATTTGCTCTGAATTTTTACAGGAAAAAAAAAAAGCCACTACTTACCTTATATGGTTTTTGCCCATAAGAGAAAGCTTCCCACATTAAAACCCCAAAGCTCCAGACATCACTTTTGCTAGAAAATTTGTAGAAATTCATGCATTCTGGAGCATACCACTTCACTGGCCACTTTCCATGACTTTGTGCCTAAAATAAGTAATAACAGATAGGAGGAAAAAAGCAAGCTAGAGGTAGTGGTAAGTAGCAAACAACATCAGAGTTTATATATGCCTAGTTAACTTAGATGTGCACACATTTGTAGTAAGTACTGTAACATTTTTGATACAGCTGGCATCAGAGAGAATGTGTAGCAGCTTCTTCAAAAGTGTTACAAAATTGTTCCTAATCTTCCACTTTCAAAATAATGCACTGAAATGAAATCTATGGTAAAGCAGAGCTTAGCTAAATGACCTGGGGTCATGTTTCTAGTGGCATTTAATTTAAAGTTGCTCTTTAAAAGTAAGATTTTTCAACTAGGCTCTCCACAGAGGGTAAGAGATACACACCGAGCTACACTGAGTCTCATTATTACTTGGTGTTCCATTTCAAAGCACAGTGACTGCCTTGTGGCAAACTGCTGTTTGATTAAATTATGCCGTAACACCGTGTCATGACAATGCAAGCATCAAGCTATCCCAGCACAGTGCTAGATCTAGTGAAAGATCTGCATTTTGTGGAGTTGTAAAGGGAATAGGCCTTTCATACCAATTCTCAAACCCCTGACAAGCAGCTCTGGCTAGGCTAGTGGCAGTGATTTAAGATGTTACTGCCTTTTCTGGCAGCGGTTACTATTCCCATAGGAAGGTCATCAGAAGGAAGTATGTGCTTGCTCCTCCTCTGCAACTTCATGGTCTGTTTTTTTTAGCTTTGAACAGCTGATGAAATTGAAGAGGCAAAAGGAAGAAACAATTTGAACCGCAAGAGAAATACAATAGAAAAAAAAGGAGCAAACATGATTAGAGCCTTTGTCTCCCATGGATATTTTCACCTTGCTAAATGTGGCAGTTATTTCAGTAACTTTAGCTGTACAGAGATCCAATGAATTTAAAACTAAGCTAAATTAATTATGCTTAGATCAAAAGATTATTTACCAATAGTATTTTTTCAAAAACCTCCCCAAATTCTGTTCTGTTAGTCAATAATACACTGTGCTAGCCTGAGTTTTCCTCAGACATGGTGAAAAACATAAGTGCCCAAAAGTTCACACGTGCAACAAAGACACTTTCCCCCTTTTACATAGGGAGGTATTTCATTTCCGCCAGAAATTTCAACCTTCTAATGACAAGTTTACCAAAGGTAAATGAAAGAAGTAAGCAAATAAAAGAAAGGACTAGCTTTTTCTCCCTACATATATCTTCATATTGATCACACCTCCTGAAAATCAGAGACCTACTATCAGGCTATAAAAGAATGGATGGTACGTATTATTTCTGATTTTCAAAATTTAAAAACAACTGCCTTCAACTGAAAATAACCTTATTAAGCTATGCTACTATACGGTTTTCACGTCTTGTGAAAACCTTACCTTATAGTAATTTTCATCAGCATTAAGAGCTTTAGAAAGTCCAAAGTCACTAATTTTGGCATAATGTTGGGTAACTAATAGCACGTTCCTTGCAGCCAGATCCCTGTGAACAAAGTTATTCTCCTCCAGGTATTTCATCCCCATGGAAACCTGATGTACCAGCTCTGTTATATTCTTCTCTGTGACATGTCTGAAAAACATAATTGAATTTTTAAGAGGTCAGGAGTTAATTTTCATGACTTTTCATGGAGTTCAAATATAAATCTTTGCTATGAACTTCCCCACAGCATACTAGGAACCTGATCCATTTATGTTTAGCTAAGCTTTAGTTAGACCAGGCAGCATAAGAATGTCCTCGGCAAGATGATGTGTGATTGTATCAATAAATGGCCGATAGAAGGACAAGTGAATATTCTTTCATTTACTCAAAATGCACAATTTTAGCAGAAATATTTGACAGTTAGGAGACATGCACAAGATAATAATTTCCCAGTGAAGAGTAACTACTATCATTAATTATTATATTAACAATATGTCAATTTAAAATTTCCCTTAAAGTAATAAAAAAGGACCCTGTATCTTTTTCCCCTTTGGATAAATCATATGAAATGGAATCAAAGCTTACATACCTATTTTTTTGCAAAAATTTGTTCAATGGACCAAGTTCAGCCATTTCCATTACTAACATCCAGGCCTCAGCTTCACATATACCTATCATTCGGACAATATATGGGTTATCCAGTTGTTGCATTACATTTGCTTCTCTCAGTAATTCATCCTTTATGGCTGGATCATTGCTCTCATTCTTAAGAATTTTTACAGCCACTGGCTTGGCACCCCTACAAGAAAGAATCCAGTTCTGGGATTAGTTGCTGAAAAATCTGTGCGCAAATGCACACAATCTTTATCTGATGAGAAAAGACAGAACTGACATTCAGAGGGGAAAAAACCCGACTGTAGCAGGAACATCTCTCTATGGAACGCTGAGAAGACAGCTAAGCAAAAGAGAGAGAATGGAAAGAATCTGAGAAGATTATAAATAATCATAACAAGCCTGAAAACAAACGTACTGGACAAAATTTTCTTGCCCATCCCGGCACGAAAAGGTATAGAGGCCTTGCTAAGCACTGAGATGTTTTGGGCGTGAAACTAGAACATGCAGCATTACAAGGCTCCAAGGTGGTGCTCTGAAACCCCGAGAAATTAAGCATAATCCTGCAACCTTCAGCTCATGTAACTATGTGAAAGAGTGACTGATGAGATGAACAGAGCTCAAGTGTGAAAAAAATTAACAAAAAAAAAATAGAAAAGGAAAAATCCTTCCTGGCTCTGAAAATCTTGTCTAAAGAAATGCCTCCAACTTCAAGTGGTGAAAGTGTGTACCTAATCAGCCCACACCCTTTAGCAACATATTGATAACACTTTACTATGAAAATTCATGAATAGTCAGGTGGTCCCACTTCTGCCAGTATAAACATGGTCTGTTCCTACTGAAGTCGCATGACAAAGAGGTCACACCATGTTCGGTCTTCTTGAAAATCAACATTTCAGCTTCATGAAACAGGTATTTATCACACTTCTTTTAGGTGAAAATCTCATTGCTACAGGTAAGCTGTCCATGGCACTTTACAATGTTTCCCAAAAACAGGTTGTGCAGACGGGAAATACTGAGTAGCATGACTGCTTATACAAACTATCTCACTGTACTATCCCTGTGACAGGAGAGGAAATCGTAAGGGGCACTTCCACACCCTACAGACAAAAATAATGGCTGGGAGGTGACTATGCTGCAGGCAAAGACATGTCTGCAAACAGAGGAAAAGAAAATGACTGCATAGAAAATGAGTGTATGAGTGTATGAACAAAGAGAGAAACCAGTGAATGTTAGCCCAAATTACTTAGGTACAGTCTGTCACCCCAAATGACATACAAAGAATACTGCTGCTCTGAAAAACAAAGGCTTTTACATACTAGACTCAACCAAAATAGAAGGCAACACTTACTTTTTCATCTTATAGAACCCTTTCTTTACAGTACCAAAGTTGCCAGAGCCAAGTTCTCCTTCCTCCAAGGTCAACAAATTCCTGTCAAGAGTGACATTTTTTGGTTTCATTTCATCTGGATCAGCATATGGACTTTCATAGACCTCAGTATCCATGGGTAAGGCCTCTCTCTGACCATCTGCATCTGAATCAATGAAAAAAATAGATAATATGTGAGACATTTTTGCTGCCACAGCTACTATTTTCACCCTTTCTATGTTCAGGATCATCAGTGTGCTTGACTTAAGAGGGTGTTACAAAGAAACCACATGCAGTCCAGCTACAGGCATTTTAGAACACCCCAAAAGAGAGGAACTTCCACCTGGTGACATGCTTTAACTATTGAGCATATGTGTAATGTGAAACCAGGAGGTTCCTTGACAGAAGGAGGGTTAAAGGCTGGCCCTTCTCCTTAGTACTTCCCATTAGTTACCTCAGACAATTCTTCACACAGAATGTTGCCTTATTTGTAGTTCATTCTTAGGCGCCCATCTTTAATTGCGTTTTACTGAAAGCCTGAGCACCAACTTGGCACTGTGGATGCAAAAGGGCACTATTCTTTTTATGAAGTGCAAGGATGCAGCTTTTAGAGTCAAGGAAGCAACAGTCTTTCACGTCAACATGGAAAAAGGGATTTCTGCTAAAGGACTTTTATTACAGATAGTGACATCCGGCAGTTTCAGCTACCAGGCTTGAGTTATGATAGTGTCTATAGTGATACACTACATTGTGTGAAATATATGCAACAAAAAAGAAAAATGTGTTGAGGAGAGTTCTCCAGCATAAAGAAGGAAATTGTATTAATGACATAAATTAGTTTGCCCACCTTTTTCTGCTCCTGGAAGACCTCTCCTCCTTTGCAGCACATAAGGATTAAAAGGTGCTTCATCAGGTGGGTGGCCAATAGTTGTCTGAAGCTGTAGCACACATAGAGTTTTAAGTTTAGCAGTGAATGAACTCAAAAGCATTTTTTTTTCCCCAGGGATCATGCCATAACGATTGCAAGAGACACACAGGTGAGAATCAGAAAGTAAGAAGGGATCCAACAAAGTTTACTTCATTCTGGAGCTTATTGCTTGAGTAAATATGCAGGCCAAATGAAACATACACTGCTAAAGCACAAACAGTTATTGCAAATATTTCAGAGCATTTGATCTGAGAGAATTAACTGGAATGGGTCATACACAAATCTTATTCTGCAGATATTAAATTTACATGCTCTTTTCAAATCTGCCTTGTAACAAAAGTAGTCATAGGGATTTCTCTTTAATCTGTTTTTCCTCCCTCTCCAAGTTATCTCTGTCCATATCTACGCCACAGAGAAACTCTTAGCATGGATTAAGAATAAAATCACTTCCCTGTTTCTCTTGTGGATGTTATAGAGTGACTCCACTTGGAAGAAACTGGGGTAAAATATAATTATTTTAATAGGCTTGTGTAACATCATGGACAAATATTACAGACCAGGTAGGCCTCTCTGTCTTCTGTGAGGAGGGACAAAATGACCTAATTCTTACTGTACTTGAACATCTGGTTCAAATACAAGCCTTCTGCCTTTACTATTTGTCAGAGGAATACTATGGAGTACACAAACAACCCCAGCAGAAACACGGTTTGTTCTGGAGCTCCTTGGCTGAAGGATGAGTTCGGCACAGAGTACAGATGAGATAAATTTATAATTTGCTCTCTTCTGTCTGTCAGCTGTCAGGAACAGGGAACTACAGAACGTATTTCTGCAGTTTAGTCTCTTTTCTTTCTCAGTGTAGAAATTTGACTCTACTCATGCATGATCTCACCCTCCTAAGAGTGTGTTTTAAAATCAGAAATTCAAACATCAACATGAGTTTGCTCAGCTCAAATAGGAAATAAAGGTGTATTGTACTTGCAAAACACTGGATAGGGCTATTTTGCAAATATTTGAGTATATAATTCTTCTTTTTAATAACTGAAGCTTTCAGTGGCATAAATTCCTGCCTGAAACAGTTGTGGTTTTCAAGTAAAGAGAAACAGAGCTTTGGAAATGACCAAGAGTGAATCATTGGGTGCAAGAGAAGTTTTATCACTTGGAAGCTGCATTTTGCAGGGTGGCACAGTCTTTTAGATCATAATGAAATGATCTGCCCTGTTGGATGAAACAGAAAAATTTCACTACACAGATTTTACGGCAAACCCTGAATTAGGAGGCCAACAATCAACAAGATTCTGGCCTACTGAAATGAGCATGGTGGCATTAGGGATGGTAAGGGTCATATTTCTGACCTGAACCACTTAGTCTTGTGGAACAGTGTTGAAAAGCCATTTGCTTTTGGGGCAAGCCACGAGAGCCCTGAGAAGGTTCTGAGATAGTTCAGGGACCAAACTGCTCTGCCAATCTCAACAGCAAAAGAATGAAATAAAGCAAGATTTTCAGGTCTAGTTTAGTTTTTTAGCCTGGTGCACCTTGTCAGGTCTGCAAGTTAAGAACTATAGTTCCAAGACCTGTGTCACTCCATTTCACACACAGGTCATTCACTAGCCTGAAAAAAATCCACTAAGATTGGAACTCAATCCTCAGGTGACAGGCTGGTTGTTTCACTGTGAACACTTAGGACAGTCTTTTCCTAGACTATGGCACGATGTATAGGGAAATGCTTATGTTCATCAAAAATGTTAACCATCTCTTGCCAAGCAAAAACAAATAACATGGAATTATATTTACTGAGACCACGGTAATTTTAGTTTGTGAATTTCATAGATCCTGTATTGTTTCACAACAGATCAAGAATACTTAGGGTTTCTTATCTTATTGCTAATAAATATGACCCATACAGTATTAATACTAAGAAGCAATTACAGTCCCACTGGATATCATCCTGGCTGTATTCTTGCTTCCTATGTTAACTATAATTATACTTTAAAAGGGAGGTAATTTTACGTTCCAAAAGGTAATTGGAATAAATTAGCTGAGTGGATACAAAGCAATATGAACTGACATTAATACCTGTTGCTAGACAGATAAAGGTACAAAGGGAAGAGATGCAAATTGCAACTTGGCATGGATTTTATGGAAGCCCCAGGTTAACATTTCTTGGCCAACAGTCCAAAATTAGAATGGAGAAAAAAAGGATAAAAATATGGTGACTACCTAAGAAAGGGACTGAGATGCTGAGTCTTCAGTGGCAGTTTCCAGGATACTGGAAGGAAAGTTCTCAAATACTTAGGAATGATAGAATCATAGTTTCAAACGATACATTCGTCTTACTTTACACTTTAAATAATCTTCCTGATAGAAATGTAAAGCATTCAGAAAATGACATCTAGAAGAGAGTGCATCGCTCTGGGACTCCTTTGTTTTTTGAAAGCTTTGATAGGACTATCAATTGTCCTCTGCTCCAGTGGGAAGCAGCTCAACTGTGCACCAAAAAGTGATGAGAATATCTGAACCCAAGCCTTGAAATATCTCACAGCACACCCCTCACTTAAAACACTGAAACCTTTCCTGTAGTCAAAATTAGGTAAAGTCACACAGGTACAGCTTTTGCTCCAAGCTATCCAATGAAGCATGGCAGCTCTGTTTTCTGTCTGTCTTTCTTTTCTTTCTTTCCTTCCTTCCTTCCTTCCTTCCTTCCTTCCTTCCTTCCTTCCTTCCTTCCTTCCTTCCTCCCTCCCTTCCATCTCTCCTTCTTTTTCTCCTTCTTTTTCTCTTTCTCTCTTTCTACAAACAGTCAAGTGTTGGACAGAGTTTTTGTAGTTGCTGTTACATAATTAGGAATACAAAGTCAGCCCACAGAAGGGTACAACTTCAGCAGATCTTCCTCATTTTCAGATGAGTAAAAAGACCGTGTACCACTTTTCCTCATTATAACCCAAGCTTATAAGAAATGAGATACAAACATTTTGGGAAAGGCCTTTGAAAATTATAAGCTCAAGATTTCAAATGGACTTGAACTTACTGTTTGAAGAAGTGATACCTTTATGATGGCAATATAACCCTGTAGCCTGAATCATAATGATGGAAATTATAAATTCCACTGCAACACCTTGTCTAGGTCAGTAAGCTTCATCTGTTCGCTGATGAACAACAGGGCAGAAACACTTAAGAAGTATTCAGTGAGTACTGGATAACCGCACAAATTTTAAAGAACTTGGAGGGAGTAAGGTCTCATATGATTAGTATTAGTTGCAGACTAGAGAGGTAGGTTAACATCCCTGATCCTAGGTCTCAGTGTATGAACTGGCATACTTTGGACTGGCCAAACAGAATTCATGTACACCAGATTCATACATCTCAAGAATCTATTCACCAGTGCAGAAGAGCTGGTGAAAATATAGCTCTGGCCATTATGTAGCCTACTCCTCAAATGGGACATACAGAGACATTTCTCCTCTTTACAATTCAAGAACAAATTAAAACAATCAGAAAGGATTGGATGCACTTGTTCAGGAGCTGCTTTAAAAGGAAATAAAAAGAGTGCATCACTCCTGTGCTTGTGAATAAAACTCTACAGCTATGAATTGGAAAAGACACAGTGAAAGTGGAAAAGACACGAAATCTAACAAAGCGGGTTCTGCATCTCAGAGAGCTGTTCACGTTTACGATGAGTGATAGCGTCTTACATAACACTAGTGTTAGCTTAGTTAACTAACACATATGTTTGTGTGAAATGATATTCCCCATTGTTGCTGTTTGATTAAACAGCTTAACAATGGCTTTTTCATTAATCTCTCTGATTGAACTGCAATTTGATGTTTCACAGGCACCTTCTCAGCCCATACTACTAACTTGGCAATATAATATAGTGTGGCACTCAGAAAATCTCAAGCATTTTTCTTTAGTTCTTCCAGTTATGTATTCCTGACATGTAGCACCCTGCCTTTCAGTAGGATTTTCTAGCAGAAAGGTTGGAATTTTTCTCTTGGAGTCAACTGAGGCTGACTAGAAATGGTGCAGCACGTATGTATCATTGCATGTACAGTGGTCTGGGTAACAGTACAATAAAATTTCCTTTTTACTTAACTGTTTAAATCCAGATCCCTTTCTGCCCTATACTTTAAAACATCATGTCTAATCCTGCAGATCTTTTTCTGCTACCTACAAAGGTAGCTTTGTCTTAACACAGCCAGGGTATAGTGTAGGAGATTATTCCTTGTATCTTTACAAAAAGCTAAGAATGGGCAAAATGACCATGGATTTGCTCATGCAGTAAAAATAAAGAAAAGAGACCACAAGTGGAGCCTGTTTAAAATGGCACATACTGTGTGACACTGTGCAGTGCATACACTTATAACCTATGGGGCAGGCTGTCATTTTATGCTCTCATACTAGAAAGCTGCTGTGAGCCTGTCCTGTTTTCACATCATCATATTTTTTTTCTCCCACTAGGGTTTCATTTTCATTGGTTAAACTTCTTTCGTACCCATAGTTAAGCTAATCTAAATGTGCCATTCTTCCCCTTATTAGGGACTGGCTATACTAGTGTGTCATTTTTATAGGAACATAGCCACGTCCACAATGAGAAGGAAAGCAGGAGGCAGAGAGTTTGCACTGACTCAAAGACATCTTCCTAGTAAAAAGAATATCACTTTCTACACATGGTTAAGGCAACTCCTAAGCAGGTTTGATACCATCTAGCTGATGCGATGAGATCAAGACTCACTGTTTGCTTCAAAATACGTATGAAATGTCTCTAACTACTCTATGGTTGATTTTTATAGTAAAGATTAACATTTTATCGTGAAGAATATACTTACGAAGGCAATCACTACAGAAAGTGTGATTTTTTTTCACATTAATAATTCAGATTTACAAAAAGGCAAACATAGATGTAGGACTATAGAGTCACCTTATTTTGCTAAACAAAACTGGATAGTAAAATACTGCATGACAAAGAACTTACTAGCCAGTCCTCGAGATTTGTCTGAAACATCTTAGTCACCACTAGGTGGCACAAGTTCATTTCAAGTCTTATCTGACTTGCCAAATTTATATTAGTGAGTAAAACAGCTTGAAAAATTTTCATGTGAGTGCTAAAATTATATGCAAACAACCAGTTTTTGAAAATAATAAAAATTACATAATTTCCCAGACTGAATAAATATAACAGCTTAAATTTTCTGTTTTACTGTCTGAAAGTTTTTGACGGAAGAGAAGTGACAGCCTAATTAACCAGATCTAAAGTAAAGTCTGCATGTTGGGGTAAATGGATGGTAAATCTTGGAAATGTTCAGAGTAGTACTTTTGTTTAATTGTTTAGCTTTGTTTTTTTTAGTTTAAAATTTGGCAGTATGATGAAATTTGTGGGTTTGAGTATACAGGGTTAAGTACACACAAATGGTGATCAAATCAGATTTCTGAACTTGTTTTCTTAAATGATTGGTCTTCTCTGCCAATATGCTTCAGTCTGCACTTGGTGTATGTTCCTCAGAAGGCAGGAATGTATTTGACTGCAGAAATCAACCAGAGAGAAGCACGAGTTTTACTCAGTGAACAGACAACAGAGATACCAAAGCCATGTCTAGAGAATTCAGACCCCACACTCCCTTTTCTGAAGAAAAACAAAATACTTCTATTGTCTCATGTGTCATACGGCTTAAGAACATGTCCCAACACTGTGTATGCATTTGTACAAGATGATAGCACATTAAAAAATGAGATGTGGGTCCTGTTAAGGGTATACAGATGACAGTAGCTATATGTATTTCAGTATAAAAGTGAACTGAAGCTATAAAAAAAGAAAAATTGTTATTTACCAGAATCATCAAATACAGCATATGTCAAACATAGTTTTTCACTCTGGACAGCAGCATACCTATACAGCTTTTTATGCCTGCTCATTTTTGTTGAAGAGCAACTGGAAATAAATAAATATATTTTAAAAAAGAGAGACTCATGGGTGAAACAGGGGCACATGTTATTCTCAGCATGCAAACAAAGCTCATAACTGCATGCTTCAGAACTACATCAATTACTGGACAGCATAATTTTCTGGCCATGCAGCAGCATTTTCATTAGTACAGGGCTGGATTCCTCTTGAGTCCCTGACATCTTGTCATCTTTCCCATTCTGCTGCGTCTTGTGACATCTTACCCTTGCTCAAACGCAATTACCATCAATGCGTAACAAGATTTGTGCACACAGGTTCTGTAAGAAAATATTTTGTGGTTGTTATTAACAAATTGTTCCCTAAAAATGCTCAGTAATAACACTGTTCAAGCAAGGCAATTTTCTGATTAGGAATGATAGTTCAGACTATAAATATCATTTTGTTTTGCTACAAAGGGACTGTTTTTTGTAAAACACTTTATCACATTCTATTTACAGAGATGTTGAGATCTGTGCTAATATTCTGGGATGTCAGAAATTACTTAAAAATAGTCCCTCAATTTTTAGAACTTCTTTAAAACCGTTGCTTTAGTTATAAAATCAAGGCCACTATTATGCAGGTAATCAGGAAAGAAGCAGAAAGCTTACAAAATCTTTACAATCTGATTGTTAGTAGCCAAACACACATTTAGTAACAGCAAGCCAAAAGAGGGGGGAAAAAGAATGAAATTAGTCAGGTGTAAGTCCTTTTAACTCAGTGAAAAACCTAAAAAGACTAGATGAGGCACCTTTTTGCTGCCAGCCTTTGGGAAGGTGTACGATTTGAGTCTTGAGATAATTCCACCTCCTGCCCAACTCTAGAAACCACAATGTCAAAGAGGAACAGTAAATGTGCCAGGAATAGCTAGAGGTATTTTATAAAAGATGTAGTATACAAAAACAAAACACTCCAAATCCTTCTCTTATGTGTGCTTGCAAGTACACATATGATGCACCAAACAAATGCAGCATAGCAAATCTTAGTACTAAATTTTATTTCAATTATATTACTCTAAAACAGTCTTGAATCAGTAGACAGAACTTAAGGTAGTTTTAAAATTCAAGCACATTGCCCTTTCCCCAGATCTTTCACACAGTATGCCTCTCTTGTCTCTGTTATTTAACTTTAGCTATCCCCCAACATATTTAGCAATGTAAATCAGTTGACAACTTCAGTGTCTTGAAGTACGACTAAAGTATCAAGCAAGATTTGAAGCACATCTTGGTCTTAAAACACACAATGTGATTATTGAAGCAAAAAGCACACAAACTGGTACAAATTCCAAACAAAAATGAACAGGCTTTAGATTTTACATGTGCATTTATGGTCTGTATAAATATATTTTTAAAAGAAATGCAAATGTGTTTTAAAATAATACATTAATTTAGTTAAATGTGACTAACTAGCCTACAGGAGAGATGGGGAGGCACTCTTTATCAGGGAGTGTAGTGATAGGACAAGGGGTAACGGGTATAAGCTAAACGAGGGTAAATTTAGGCTAGACATTAGGAAGAAATTTTTCACTGTGAGGGTGGTGAGACACTGGAACAGGTTGCCCAGGGAAGCTGTGGATGCCCCATCCCTGGAGGTGTTCAAGGCCAGGCTGGATGAGGCTTTGAGCAACCTGGTCTAGTGGAGGGTGTCCCTGCCCATGGCGGGGGGGTGGAACTAGGTGATCTTTAAGGTCCTTTCCAACCCAAACCATTCTATGATTCTATGATTCTAGGCATCACTGAGAGATCATACCTGTCTAATTAAAACAGTGATGCAGTACTTACTGATCAAGCATTTTGGCTGATGCTGAGGTTGGAATAATAATCTGTGTCACATTCTCAGCCACTTTAAACAGCCTTTGAACTGACTTGCAGTTAGATATTCTAAACTTTTAAATAACCCATTTGGACATTTTTTTCTTCTGAAAATATAGCTTTTCTAAGGGATAGGATCGGTATATTTCCTAGCTTGCTTTAAAAAAAAAAAGTTTGATTTCACATTAGAAAGGTATCTTGATTCAAAACACCAAGGATAGCCATGCAGTCCCTATTCCTGCTGGAAGAACAGAAACTTTTTTGATGCTTGACAGTATTCATAGCTGTGATACATAAAAATTCAGTTTGCAAACTGAAAAAGCTTACTGAATAAGCTATTCTATTTTACCTCACAAAATTCTCTTTCCATGTTGGGATTAAAGGAAACCCGAAGCACTTCTTGGCTACAGTTTTGCAACAGATTAATTCTCTAAGAGGTTAATTGCTCTTTTGCACATGGTGAGCATGGCTCATTATACTTTCCTGACAAAAATAGCTCCCAAAACTTGATCAAGCAACCACCTGTACTGCCTTGATGGTAGTACTGCTTAACCCAAATGTTTGCATTAGACATACAAATGCATGCTCAGAGGAATACTTAATCACCACAGCAATAGTACTAGTCCAAAGTTAGTCTGTACTCATAAGGTTTAAGTCTATTAATACTATCCAATGAACTATGGCTAAACAAATAAAATACTGAAAAATGTTAAGTGGAGAATTTGGGAAATGGCCAGAAGTTGGCAACTTCACTGTAATGTCATCTTTTTATTTTAGACTCATATCAAAAGCTCCTCTGCAGTTTTAAATACATATTGGGACGATGTGCCAGGAGCAAAAGCAACTTACAAAGTCAAAGGGGATGAAAATCACCTTAAATTTAGTTATGGATCCTCTGGCGAAAGGCAAGAAAAGTCCTAGTCCAGACATGTGCTTGAGAGAAGTAAGAAGGTGTAAGCCTCCATATTCTGCATGGAGAAATTATCTCCAGCAGAGACTTTTAGCAGGAAGTCCTTCCTGTTGCAAAGCATATTTGTATCACTAAAAAGGAGATGCCCAGATTATAGAAAAGGGGACAAGAACCAGTAACAGTTTGTTACTCTAAGTTTATTCTTGGAGCATTAGCAAATTCTGCACAAATCCCTTCCCTGATGTGGTAAATTTTACACATCAACAATTCGCAGTTAAATTAGTTGGACAGTCTGCCTTGCACATCATCCAGCAGATCTCTCTACACTCTCTTAGCTTCAAAGCAACTTCAGATTTAGGCATGCTATCCATTAAGGCTTTGAAATTTCACCAGTCTATTTCCGGCTTTAATATGTACCTAAAGGGGTCTACAGGAGAGATGGGGAGGGACTTTTTAAAAGGGCATGCAGTGACAGGACGAGGGGTAATGGATTTAAATTGGAAGAGGGCAGATTTAGACTAGGTATTAGGAAGAAATTATTTACTGTGAGGGTGGGGAGGCACTGGAACAGGTTGCCCAGGGAAGTTGTGGATGCCCCATCCCTGGAGGTGTTCAAGGCCAGGCTGGATGAGGCTTTGAAAGTCATTCCACCACTTTTAGGCTGAAGTGACATGTGGA
Source organism: Pterocles orientalis (assembly GCA_011057875.1). Taxonomy (NCBI): domain Eukaryota; kingdom Metazoa; phylum Chordata; class Aves; order Pterocliformes; family Pteroclidae; genus Pterocles; species Pterocles orientalis. Next base: position 261,268 of record WKFP01014285.1, read on the forward strand.
AGGGTATGTGTCTCTCTCTCGTTTCAAAATTCCTCAAAATTAAGCCCTTGTGATTTGCTGAATGACCGGCTCGTCATTTGAGTTCATTAGTGTTAGACAAGATTAATCATACCTGTTAGCATGACTGAGTAAAGCATCACAAACAACTGGGGCGGAATTATTGCCATGCGCTGATGACAAGAAAAGACGCTGGCCCATTTACTTCCATTGCACAGTCCTAAACATCAGCCAACTTAGTCAGATGCACTTTTTTTTGTTGTTATTACTTCTTTGATAAGTTAAATATTTAAAGTAAAATGTATTGAATTTACTTTCATTTACACTTAAACTGTCACATTTTCTATGGATAATCTAAAACCTGCATAGTATTCCCACATTGAATGTGCTTGCTCCATCACTATAACTGCGGGCATACCAGATAATATACGCATGGTCTCATGCTTAAATTTCATGGTCATCCGTGTAAATGGCATGAAAAAAAAATAGGCACTGATTTTCGTTGTGTAATTTCCAATGATTTAAAAGGGCATCTGATTTTCAAAGAGTTGTGGTATGAGGGTGGTGGTATGAGAATGGTTGTTCACAGACCTGCAGGGACTCAACAATACTGTAATAAATGTAATTGTCTATTTGAACAAAAATATTTTTTTCTATAATGTGGGACTGCATCAAGATACTTGCCAAGATCATTAGGCTCCCCAGGGAGTGCTGAAGCAATTAGATTAAACTCCCTGTTTCAGATAAGAACAATTACAGCTGAATGAGATGTTATGGGTCACACCTCAGGTGGCTCCTGTAATCAATGGATTCTAAGGACTTAGGAAATTATAATCACAGATGGGCTTGCTCACTCTTCTTGAAGTTGATGAAATAACTTCCCCTAATTTCACTAGACAAGGAATCAAGCCCTTGTGCAAACTTGGTGCACCCACCAAATATGAAAAGAAATTGAACTTCCATTTCTGCTTCAGTCAGCAGACTCTCAAAATGGACAATGTAAACAAAACAATATCTCTCCTCCTAGTATTGATATAGTCACTCTAGAAAATGACCATCAGTAAGGCATTTTGCATTCTGAAAAATACTGATTTTCACATACATTATAAGTATAAAAGTTCACAAAATTAAATGAGGAATAGCTCATGCAAAACACTGATGAAAGCAATAACCATGCTAGAATGTGTTAAGCTTATTCTTTCAACTTCTTATATCCCTAGAAAAGCAGAATTAAGTATTTATTATTTACAGTAATATCCAAGCATTACTATTCCTACGACAGGATGTGACTGTAAACCTTCTCAAATGAATGCTGCTGCTATAGCATCACCTTCTCTTACCTTAGAAGGGGTTCCAGGAAGAGGAGGACGAGTGTTAAAAACAACATTGTCTGGAAAAGAATCAAATGCAGAAGGATACTGAGCAAGGTGAGAAACGTGCTGTAGGAAAACAGAATTTTACATAGAGGACCAACTTTCTAGTTTTTAAATTACATTACAGTGTTTCTCCTGGCTCATCTTCTCTGCTTTTTTCTCTAATATACAGCAGACTCTGATACTCGCTGCCACAGAGACAAAAGTACGTGTAGCGCCTAAATGATTCAAAGGAGTAGAAAAAGTACTGACATACTGCTCTTACTATGGCACCAGTATCCAGTAAGAATGACAGAATAAGCTCTTAGAGACAGAACACCACTTCTGGTACAGCACAAGTTAGACAAGGATCAGGCAGAAGCATTATTTTTCCCCTGGCAGGCTGTATTTAACAGGACATTAAAGAAGAAACAGGCCAAAGAGCGTACTGAAATTCAGGACACTCCCCGCCCTCCCTTCCCCCAACTTTTCAAGGAATGCCTCTCTGATCCACATTTTTAGCATCAGGTGCAGCCAATCCCTTGTTCTGCACTGCTCTCCCCAACATGGAAAGCAACTTCTCATCTACCGGTAATTTGCCTGTGGGTGCACCTCCCGCTGCCCCCAACGTGAATGCCTACAGCAGCGCTGCTGATTTCCAGGATGCTGCTGTTCTGGCCTCAGCTTGGAGTAAGGACCGTTGGAGGAGTGCTGAGACAACATCCTTGCTAGTCTGTGTGGGCCAAGTCACACACATGGCCACTCTGAGCAGCAAAACACATTTTGGGTCTGACATTAACTTAGAGCCAGAAATAATTTGAGTTGGTATTCTCCCTTAAGCTGCATGATCTGCCTTCATCCTGCACGGTCTGATCTGGCAGACCTTAACTCATTTGAAACGTTGGAAATCTAACATTTTAATTTTTTAAAATTAATCTTTAATTTACCATAATCTGTGCCGTAAACTGTGGAAAAAATGCACACATCTTTAACATCATTAGCATGGCTATTTATATATATCAAAACAATAGGAATAACTCACCATTTTCTGAGCCCAGTTGTGGACAGGGAATGGTAAGAACCCTTAATAATCCATCTGGTTTGTATGAATAATGCTCAACTAACTACCAGAATGAGAGGGGGAGAAAAAAAAAAAGAGAGAAAGAGAGAAAATATATGAAAAGGTAAGGGAGGTACAGTTAAATATACTGTCACTTTAAAATTGTGTGCTTTTGTACAATAATTGGTATATATTATATTAAATGAACTGAGCACACAGCAGGTCTTCACTGCACATTTTCTTACCTCATCTTTACTTCTCTTTATCAGGGTTGCATGTTTCTGAAGTGGATGAATCTGGCTGAATTTGGAACCTGATCCAGGAACCAGACTTGGAATATTCAGCATTTCACGCTTGGTTCTGCTAGTAGCCAGCTTTGTAACTCTGAGCAAATTATTTTTATACCTCTGAGTTCCCGTCCTCTTTTTTTTTTTTTAATTTTCTTTTTGTTTTTTTTCAGGATGGGGTTAACTACAGTGCAGGAATTGTGCTAATAGACACTGTTTTCTTTGGACCTCAAAGTCACAATGAGATGTAAGCAGTTAATAAACGTACAGCACCAATAGTTGTGGCCATTTGTGTTCCTGGATTTTCCTGTCCATGCCATTCCATTACATGTACATTACTGCTATTTGGCTTTGGTGCATTTGGGTAGAAAGGAACGGGTCTGTGAGTGAAAGAGTTGCAGACATATTTTAAAAAATTGTAAGATACCATAGTTGCTTTTACATTTCCAGTGATTCCAGGAATGAAATATGCAAGACATTTACAGGAAAGGCTAAAAATTAATATATGCAAGTAAAGACTCATATTTTAGATTTGTGACTCACTTGTTTTAATAGAATTTTAAGCAGGAGGACAGAAGAGATTTTTGCAGGGGTTTCAGTTCCCTTAGCATTTTAAATTTATGCAGTATTCAGTTTTATTATTGACCAAGGCATAGTCAACTATGCATTCCTTAATTGCTTCATCTCTACCAGTGTTCAGACATTTTGTGGTAACTCTCAGCAAACTATGCTTTTTCAGCCTTGAAGTTAGAGAGTTCCAAAGCTAAAGAATGCAGTATGTGTAAGCATCCCTTTGAGCTTCCTACAATTCTGTTTATTGCTGTCATAAAGGACATTATCAAAAGACTATGGCTAGCATAGCTATTATTGAATATGGTAACTTGCAAATGCGAACAGTCTTCTAGAGAATGTTCAGCTAACTGAATAATAATTACAGCAATTTTTAGTTCAGCCAAGCTGCAGCATCAGCTTAAAAATGATTAAACTCTCTGCACTTACATAGCTTTCTATATTAACATGTATTTTCTTCATGTACAGTTGGAAACAAATAACAAATAACCTGCCAAAACAGGTTGCTGTTTAGCTAAAGACTGTTGTTGCATGGCAAAGTAAAACAAGCTGCTTTAGTCAGTTATATGGAAACATGATGACAGATATCCAAGTGACTCAAATTTAACAGACCTGCCAGAGGGTGTCAAATCTTTTTCCATCCGGTATGGAGAGCTTTCCTGTCTTATCTCTATCAATACGGTAATGCAGTACTTTTCCATCATTCAGCAGACACAGGGCATAGGAACCATTGCTGTCCCTTTCTCGGATACTGTAGGAATAAGGCAGATTTTCAGGGTTACGCTTCACTAGGAATTAGCATCTGGGTTGAAATTATTTTTAAAATCACCCTTTACTTTAAGGTTTTGAATTACAAACGTATCAAAGCAGCACTGTAATGTCTGAAGACATTTTGTTACGCCTTTCATTTATTTCTTAGTGTCATTTGTTTCTGGTAGGTTTCCTAAGGCTTTCCTAAATATTAAGGTTTCCTTCCCCCCCCCCCCAAAAAAAAAGGCAACAGATGACAACAGAAAATCTACTATGTGGAGCTCTTTGCTAGGCAGCTACAGATCGCTGTGCAATGCACAAAGTTGTCTCCGAGGGAGGAAGCATTTGAAGGCTTCTGCACTGCAAGCCTACATAGCCCATGGAAGTCTGAGGCCAGGATCCAGTATATACAAGCAGCTACACTTCAATCTCCTCCACAGCTGACTTAAAATTAAAAACAACAGAGAAGGGCCTCCACTGAAGCAAGATTTATTTCTTATATCTTTTATTTTGGAATAAAGACAGGGCAGAAAGGGCAGAAGATAAAATAATAAAAGAATAAAATGTGAAAAATGAGTAAAGGCAAGATCTTTGTGCATTGAAACAGCTTGTTGTTTGGCTGGGAATTTAAAGTGTGTCATACATTTCTGTAATCATCAATCAGAATTTCTGTAAAGACCTTAATCCTTTGTTAAAGATTTCACATAAAATGCACATGAAATTTCACATGGTATTTAGGTGTATATATATGGTCTAAATTTCATCAGGGAAAGACTATGGAATGTAACACAAACAGCATTGTCTAAAATTCGTAGGTAGCCAAGATGATCTTTATTCCAGAAGATTTGCAAGCAACATCTGAGATGCCTGTAAAGTGTTGCAGTGTCGTTTATGTGTACTCAGGGCTAGCTTACACTGAAACCAGCACCTTCTGGTGACAGGATCCAGAGTAGATAGGAATTTTCTATTATCTCCACCATAGTTGGTAGAGCATTTCTGAGTTTAGAAAGCAGGCTTTTTCTTTTAGTTTGAGTTGCCTATGTTCACTTGCTGCTGACAGTGAGCTAGCAATAGAGCTAGGTTAACATATTCTGAAATACTTTTTTGTAAGAAAGCCCTAGATTCAGCAACACTAAAACATTTCTTGTTCCAGTGTGCACAGAAATCTACTCACACTTCCTTGTATTTTTCAAAAACACTGTAAAGAAATATAGCAAGATATGCTCACTAAGGTGTTGGAAAACTTCACTGGTGCAATGCTAGTGCTTGCTATCACATCTCAGAAGACTGCAGAGGCAAGCATTAAATTCTGCTCCTTGGCTGACTCACTCAAGGCTGAACTAAAACTGTGTTTTGCCTGAACTACTTATGCAACTTATTTTTCAAGCAGAGTGATTCTTGTTGCCTAAGACGTGAACAGGACACTGACTAAAGGAAAAGGGAAGTAGGGTAACTTTTTTTTTTTTTTTTTTCTGAAACCAAAGTAACTTGCCTAGTGTCTCTAGAGCAGCTTGAAACACATTGTGGTTTTTCATGACAGGTAGGTATTTTCTGAGCAGTCTGATTTCCTGTGCTGACTGACCAGTGGAAAGCAACAGGTTCTCTTAAAATGAAGAATTACTTTTACTTTGTTTTCCTCTGACTTGTTCTTAGCGAATAAGGCTTGGAAAAACATCCATCACAGTCCAGACTAAAAACTTTTACTGCCTCTGGTGGCAGGGACTGTCACAGGCTGTGTTTCACAGTTTCATTTTGGTTTTGTAGACTGTGATAATGGCTGTCTAGGTTAGGCTAAGCTTCCAGAAGTGGAGTTGGGTACACAGTATCCAGTACCTTATAGTCACGGTAAAAAATAGAATAAAAGAAAAAGGCTGCTGAAACTGAAAGGTAATAAAGTGAAAACTCTTCAAATGGAAATCAAGGTTTTGACATCTTGATGGTGCTGCCTGTACTACTCAGGGTCATCACATCAGATCCGGGGGTTCCATTCATATGTGGAACTTTCCTTCTATGAAAAGTACCAATCAGAATGTTAAGAAAAAAATCCAAAATTCCAAATGCACTCTCTGCTCTAATGTGCTCTGAAATGACACACTCTATTTACTGTTCTTCAGTACAAACTTACAACAAGAAAACCTTTGTTTTAAAAAGCTATTAAAAACAAACAAACAAACAACAACATTTTGTCAAGGAAGGAAGCCAGCAGTGAAGTATCATCTGGTCTTCCATTTCACGCCATTGCAGAGAATTCAAGATCTACAGAATAAAACCATAAAGATAATAAACACCTGTAAATAAATAATATTGTCCTTTCATCCACTGAGATCAATCAGAAACATGAACAACTTCACTGAGAGTAAATTTGAATCCACAGATATATTAGAGAAGCACTGTTGTATCTAGATATTCAATGACATACATTTTAAACCAGCAACTTTAGAAGGAACTGAGAATTTCAAATTGTTATGTGACATAATGCAAAGAACACTTAGTTACTGATTTTAGTTTTCATGCAGTCTATGTTTGAGTATTTTTAACGTTTTTGTGAATGTAAGCCAAATAGCAACCAATAACTATTTGGAGTACCATTACAGACTGTGTAAGTAACACAGTTCTGTCCTTTGGTAAAGTCTCTTTTTTTGCTTGAAAGAAAAAAGAACAATATCCCAATTTTTTCTGCTTCCAAGTGAAACACCAAATGATCCCTTTTGTTCTAAAGGAAAAAAATCCCTGAAGGTAAAAAAAAAATAAATTGCTATTGCAACATGCCTCACTGACTGTGTAGAAAAAAAGAAGTCCCAAAGAGCTGTGGGCATCATCCAGGCTGCTGTGGAGGGGACTACAGCACCTCCTCACTCTGTGTTTTATTATTTATCCTGCAAAATCTTTATGGTCATCTAAGCCTAGCAACTGCTTGGCATTTTGAAGAGGAACTTCATCATTAATTATTATCCCTGAATAAAGGTCATGTTTACTAGGATTGTTTTCACCTTGTCTGATGTCAACATGTCCAGTTCCATTTATGGATACAAACATAATACTAATAGATTTATTTAAAGAATACTCTGCAAGGTCAGATAAATCACCTAGCTCAGTATGCACTCCAGCATCAGTAAATTCCTAGAAGACAATAAGATTAATGTAAATATAGACTGGTACATGTATCAAAACCACAAATTTTTGGTCAGACAAGAAAACTCTTACAAACAACTGCATTTCAAAACTTGTTGTTTTGAAATAATGTTACTAGTGTTAACTATTGTGACATATAAGAGACAGTTTAGTCTCTAGATGTTATGAGATGTTATGAGATGAGTAGTGCTGTGAGTCATTCTAATAGTCTAAACTAGTTTTGTCCTCATTAATATATCTCATTGTATATTGAAGACATTCTTCTGATACTAAAATTATTTTTACTTTCTTTTTACACAACTGTTCACATTTTATGTGAACTACATATGGCTATGAACCCATATAAAAGGTTTATAGAGACTAAACTGCTAATTATGCAATGCCTTAACTCACAGTTTCCTTAATGTTGAGTTTTTAAGTTCAGTCGTATTTCTGAATATTGTTTATCTCATTTCAGCTTCAGAATTTCTGGTTCTTAACACATATGCAAGATTACATGTTCATATAACTGAAGTGGTCAGTACTGACAACAAACCAAGATGTGGCAAGAGCCATCACACACAGAGTTGTTTCCTCTGTGGAACTGCAGAGAAAATGAACATTTCTTATACTGCTGGTCTGTCACCGTTAGTAAATTTTAAATTTATTTTTCATCTGGTCCACAAATGCATACAGTCAGATAGTTAATATTATTATAAATAATATTAAATGTTATAAATGTAAATATTATTGCAATATTAGTAACAGTAATAATAATATCAATAGTATTATCTATTATCATCTAGACAATACTGATCATCATAATCTACAGTTATGTCCCCTACCAAGCAAAATCTAATGAAAAAAACAGAAGTCTGGTGAGAACCAGCATTCTACATAGCATGCAAAGTAGTGTTAATGAACCTAACAGGGGCCTGAGACATAAATAAAGTTCCCTGTTTTCAGTTGCTTTTCAGGTCATATTAGAGATACCATATTTTTCCTTCTGTTCCACTGCTATAGTTTTTTCTCCAAATTTTGTGTTAGAGGGGCAACCTTTCACGAGTGTTCTTCCCAGAAGAGGTGGGCACTGCTTCCTCTTTCGTGTACGTTCATGACATTTTTTCTGTATTTGGCTTTGAAAACAAACTCTACAGCACCCACATACATACTTATTCCACTGACTTTTCAGTCATCAGAAAAACTTTAAAAATATCTTTAAAACTCCCTAACAAAACACCCACAGTTAGATCAGAACTTTTCCAGCAGCTTGGATGAGTCGCAGAGTTAGGATTATCATGCTATTCATGACATTTTGAATGACAATCAGGAAGCTTTTCAACTATTTCCATATTTATTACATTAAAAAATTTTCTAGATTTGATAATCTTACAGACCTGCAAAGCAGCACTAAAGAAATCTAGGTGTTAGGTGTGTTCTCACAGCGATTGCTATACCGGATTTTGTTTCAAGGTAGGTAGATCAGACAGTTAGTAGATTTCTGGTGTAATGATGTTTTAGAGACCCTTGTAAAAGAACATACAGAAATATTCTAGCCTTCTAAAATGTCTTATTTTTTTCCATAATAAACAGGATTATTTTTGTCGTGTACCAGCACCTGCTTGTGGACTTGTTGAATAGCCTTGAGTACCTCATCTCATTGAAAATCTAGCTTCCCTCTACATTCCCAGGCTCCAATTCCTACCTCAACAAAGAAACTTCTCTCAGATATTGAATGTTTCTAAGTTTCACCTTCCAGGCAGCTACCAGGCTTGAACGTCTTGACCAATATGAGAAAAACAGTCCCTAATCAGCTACATTCACAAGCACAAATTCACAGTCTTCAGTCCACAGATGTACAGAAGATTCTGACATGCACTGCTGCTCGGTAAGGAAAAAGTATGCAATGCTCATGCCTGAAATGTAAAACAATGCACCTCTCTAGCACTCAGCAGTTTTGCTGCTACTGTTTTAGTGAGCTAGCAAATGAGTGGTTTATTTCTCAACACCTGCTGAGCAAGCCCACGTTAGGCAAACCACTGCAGAAAACAGAAAACCTCTTTTTATCAGAGGTTAGACAGTTCTTTTGTTATTTGCTATGAGCCTCTAGGTCTACCAATCTGAGAGTCAGAAGAGCTGTGAAAGGAAAAGCAACCAATTTCTCATTTCTCTTGCTCATCTGGCTGGTGAATTATGGGACAGATGAGGATCTCACCCCATTTCTTCCCTGGGAGCATAAGGCAACTAAGTAGCTACTGGGCTCTAAACGAGCCAGACAGGCAGTGCATGCAAGAACAATCAATGCACAGGAATGCACCCTACAGATGCAGAAGTAAACAGCTCAACATACTATCAGTTATATTTTCATATTATCTAAGCCCCAGTGGTACTTCTCAGGGTTTAAACAGAACCTTAAAGCTAGCATTTTCTCCTCTATGGATTTATCCACTTGATGTGAAAAAGCCACCTGAGTTCCAACAGAACTATATAACATATGCACCCACTGACAAAAGCAGTCCTACAGGAGAAGATCTAACTGCTCTCTCTACAGCTCGTTGAGCATGACACTGCAAACAGTACCAGAAATGCCTTCTAGACCATCCCTAAGGGAAACAGGAAAATACCAGGGAAGTTATTTCTATTTAAAGCTTACAGAAGATTAAAAAGAGACCAGCGTCTATAATAGAGACTGAAAATTTCAAGTCTGCTAAATAAATTACTCTTCCTCACTCCAAAGCCCGTCTCTGTTGTTAAGAAATGTTATCTAAAGGATACATTTCTTTGAAGAAAAATTAGCTTCCTTTCTTTCGCCAAAGAAAAGCACTTTGACGAAGTAGAAACTAATGTGTGCAATAGGTAAATTGGAAAAGCTGCAAATGTTGATTGATACATGTTCAACAACATGACCCAGCTGATATAAGATTGATTTGGTAAGCAGTTAATACAGAAAGTAACAGTTACTTAGAAAAAATAGGTCATCAGTAGAAAGGGTTGCTGCTTTTTTTTCAGATTACATATCCACCTGCCCTTATGCCTGAAAGGTAGGAGAGAAAGCAACAAAGTTACAGGGCAATGAAAAGGAGAGGTGGCATGGCAATGCTGTGCAACTATGTTCATCAAATCGATGAAACTTCTTAGGTGCTACAGGAATATGCATTCAGAAGACATGAATCTGTGACAAGGGGAATCATTGGCTCCACAAACTTTTGTAACAATTTTTTGTTACCAATGTAACAAACTTTGTAACAAATTTAGAACAATTCTTTGTTACAAATGGCAACAAAGGCAACTGGGTTACTGACCTCTAGATGTGATCCCAAGAAACAGAGCACAAGGCTGAAAATGAGAAGAGGCGTGGCCACTTGGGTGAGAGTGACCATGAAACAGAAAAAATTCAAGGACTGAGGGAAAGAGAGAGATTTTGAAAAATGAGATGTCAATACACTCAAAGTATCTGTAGGTAAGATCTGATAGGAATTAACTGTACAGGGAACAAAGATTTAGAGGAGTACTGGTTCCTGATAATTAAGACTGAAACACAGAAATATATGAAGGTTACATCTACATTAGCAATTAGTGAAGCACAATTACGGCAAATCACTAAAGTGAAAGAGTTGGTACTGAGGAAGCATATCCACCCCACACTCACTCCTGAGGTTTTACTTTGGACTAGCTTTAAAAAAGTCAAAGACACTTGAGCACTGAAGGAAACTACATAGGTAGGCAATGAAATTTGTCTCAGGAATTCACAGAACACAGCTCTAAGTGATCCTTGCTTGGGCAGGACTGCTAGGCTTCATTTTCTAAAATACTTCTGCTGGTGGGGGACAAAAAAAATGTTTCAGTAAAAACACTGGATTTTTTTTCAAATGAGGATTTTCCAAAACAAGAACTTTTTTGTTAGAAGATTTTGACTGGATCTAATTCTCAAAAGATAATGGCTGTTAGTCACTATCCTAAATGACACATTTGCACTCAGAAAACAAGAGATCATGAGGGGGAGTAAACAGACAGCAGCAGACACAAAATGGCATTACCAAGGCAAAAGCAATTCCTTCTGACGCTTAAGTGCAAAACAAAGCACCACCACTGCCCCTGAGAAAACTGGCAGTTATGGATCCTAACAGCTGTTAACATAGGCAGTTTGTTTGTATTTTTACCATTTTGGTAAGCTAGCGTATCAGGTGCAGGCAGCCAGGTTTGTCAGCGGAGCCACAGGGGCTCTGTGAGGAGGCCAGGGGCTGCCCGGGGCCAGTCATGACTAGTTCCAGTTGGCCCCAGTGGACACCCCTGATCGGCACCACCAACCCCCTCAGCTGCTATGTGGCACCTCAATCTCCAAGAAAACATCCTTAAGAAACCACAGAAAAATGTCTGGTAGGTGTCGGTGCAGAAAAAAAAGACAAACACAAACCAGAAGCAGCAGTGCAAACACCAAGGGCAAGTGTGGAGGAAGCTGCATGAGGTGGCAGCGAGCCCTCTGCAGCCCCTGGGACAGGCCACAGCAGAGCAGGTGTCCTCACTGCAGCCCTCCAAGCTGATGGATGTTTCCTGAATACTTCCTGTGGAGAGCCCAGATTGCAGCAGGGAAGAGTATGAGGAGGAAGGAGCGGCAGAGAGGAGCTGTTAGGGACTGACCACAGCCCCCATTCTCCATCCATCCACCCCTGTGCTGCTTGGTGGGGAGAAGGAGCCGAGTGTGAAAGAGTGAAGCTGACCCTGTGAAAACTGGGGGTGTGGGTGTGTGAGGGGAAGGTGTTTTTTTATGTTTTTGTCTTTGTTTCTTACTGTCCAACTCAAGTTTAATTGACAATATATTAAATCACTTTTCCCCAAGTGGAGTCTTAGTGGTATGTGACCTCCCTGTCTTCATACTGATCCATGAGCTTTTCCATCCTGTTTTTCCCCCTGTTCTGCTGAGGAGGGGGAGGGTGACAGTGGCTTGGTGGGCCAAGGTTAACCTACCACAGCCACTTAGTACTGCTTATGAGTTATAAAACAAAGTTTGATGAATTTTTCTTGCTATTGAGCTTCTCTGATGCTCATTTTAGAATTAGACCTAGTGCTTGATCAAAAAAAAATGACCCATGCATTTGCTATAATTTCCCATCTTTAGTTAAGTGGAAGCCAAATCTTGGAGACTCTTGCTTAATATAGGAATGATTATGTCATGTATATCACGCTGGACTGGGATCTCTCGCTGTGAATGAGTGACCTTTTAGGGCACACTTTCATTTGAGGTTCATTCATGGGAACTGTGTACTAACACTGGTGGCAAACAGCAATTTCACAGAAAATAGCACTCACAGAAATTTTCCATTGTTTCTTGACCCCATGAGGATACGGTGTTCTGACTCTTCCCGAGAGATCCTCCCATGGAACCACGGCATCTTCTCATGGGCGGTAGTGGCAATCAACTTCTCCAGCTGAGGCTTTTGACTAATGATAGCTTGTTCAAGAGCATGCCCCTAAAGAGTGGTAAAAACACATCGGGACAGTCAAACTGTCTTCTGCAATGGAAACATGACAGGTAGACTCTCAGTGTTGAATTGCTTTCAGTACATCGAAAATTACACATATTTGTTGTATGTGAAGAAAAGATCTGGTTATCATAAAGATACCAAAAGAGAAACTAACATATGGTCATCTAAATTGGGATTCTTACTTTACCTCTGAGAAACAGAATGAAAAATAACCAGTAAATTGAACCCTTAATATATCAGTATTTCAACTGAAAATTATGTCATACTTTTGTGCTAATGATACACAGCTAAATGTACTTAGTGTCACTCTGAGATGTCATAACATACCTTCACATTACATATCCTATGACAGTTTACTGAATAAACCGAACACACCGCATTTTTGCAGCATGTCTGTGTTGCAGACATCAATGCAAATTTCCCAAAAGCAGACAGGACAGTCCCAATTTTAGAGTGAACTATGTTAATATTTTAGGTATAACCTAGACAATTCCAAACCCATCTACAACCTATCACTTCTATATTTGGCCCAGAATCTGAGCACAAAACTCCTTATTTTCATCAGTTTTCAACTTGAGTTCATCAACTTACTTCTAGATTGGGCTCAGACTCATCAGAAAAAACTGTAAGCCCCAGCACTTGTAGCAAATGTAGTATAAGTTTCAGACTTTGCCAGTTTGGGCATTGCTTCACATATTTCACAGCGCAGAATACACAGGGTTCTGTTGGTACTGGTCTTTCGGTACTTGCTAGTACCAAAAGAGATGAAAAACCTAGCGTAACTCCATTAAGTCATAATGGTAACTTGTGACACCCCAAGGTGAAATAATATCCCTGTTACAGACTCCTACACTAGTGTTTCCATGTAAAGACTGGCTTCTTCACCATCATTCCAAGGGAAAAATCCAGCCAGACTTCCTCAGCACGGAACATTCCTGCTTGACACATGCAGTACCAACGACACATAGGCAGTGCTCTGCAATTAAAAACCCAAACTCTGCTTTGGACATAATCTAAATAAACATCCCAGAACCAAGGCCAGCTAAGAAGAGAGGGTGTAAAACAAGTCACCATGTCACCACGCCTGACTGCACATCAGTCTGTAAAAATTCAGAATAAAAAGCAATCAAAAAACCCCCATTTCTGTACCTTGTTCATTACGCCTATTAATTTTTAGTGCATATGGAAATATGAAGACACAGGTTAGTGCAGTGGTAGACAAGGCTATGCTAGCCCAAGACATCACAAAAGTCCTAAGTTTTGCAAAATTTCAGGAAAACTACACTTAACAGGCAAGTTACTGCATGTACTGGGGGAAAAAAACCCCCACTGTTCAAAACAGCTATGACTCCATTATGAAAAAATACTACACAGCAGCAGCAACAGCTGGAAACAAACACTGTAGTCTCTTTTTCTCCTAATTCAAAGAACACTTCATGGCAAAAACAGCCTGCATTTACCTGCAAATTCCAAGTTTGTTTGACATACTCTCTGATGAGGCTCTCTTTTAAATCTTCAAAGGGTCCCGTTTTGGGTTCAACGCCTGGTGGGCGGTTGAAAGGTTTCCTCAGCAGACAGATAAGGCCATCAGCTTCCTCTGAGTGATAGTTAACGAGTTCAGCAGGACTAGCATGCGACTTGCCTCCTGCAATAGCATAGGAGCCACTCAGCTCCCTTTCAATCGTATAATGATGAACCTTCCTTCCATGAGCCAAGGATAAGGCAAAGCCTCCCAGGTAATTCCGGCTTTGGCGGAGCAAGTATAGTCCATCACTCAATCCTCCTTGCATGAGATACTCCTCAGCTTCTTCACGTGTAATATTGCCAAAGAAGTATGGCAAATGGTTAGCAGGGTTTGCCGTGTTGGAAGCCATGTTTCTTCTTTTCCAAGTAGCAAGCTTAGTATTCTATATCTGAAAAACAAAGACAGAGACATGAGTATCGATTGAAAAAACAGAGGATGTCCCAGTAACACGGCAGTTCACATGTGGTATGTCATTAATATTTTTTTTTTTTAAGATTTTGTGTTAAAGACCACATTTTTGTTTTTATCTTGTTAGAAGTTGTCTTTCTAAATACCAATAGAAAGTTTTTCCTTGTTATATTGTAATATAAAAGTTTCCTATAACTGCATACGTTTCCTTTAACTGTTTCGCTGTCTGCTTCTTTGCCTAGCCACACAGAGGTCCTGACACTTCCACTTTTGCCTGAAAGTCTCTATCCACCCTTTTGTAGTGGCCTTGAGGTGTTTACCAAGATTCACTGAGAACAGTTTTTCATTCCAGTTTTGTGCTATTGTAATTTTGCTTATAAGAATAGTTTACACTAGCATATGGGCTGAGTACGGACAAAAGTCCTATATTAAAATAGTTAACATTCCTCTCCACAAAGACTTACCAATTTTTTTTAATGAGTGGGGAAAAAAGGTGATAATGTATTTTTGAACAGTTTTCATTTCAAACAACTGATATTGAAATAATACAAAGACACACTACCAACAAAAACAAAGAAGAGAATCAAATTCATAATCTCTGAAGAATAATAGTGAATATAACATAAATGGCTTCAATTCACACATTCTTAATTTAACAATAAAATAACCTCATACATATCTTTAATACATATCATATATATAAGAGGTCATATTATTATATATTGATATATTATATGTTTTTTATAAATATGCACAGAGTCTCTTTAGAACTCGAGCTACAGGAATACTGTTTGCCTTGTATCCTTTCTTCCCTGAGTTATCTCAGCCTCTGACCTCCATTGTCAGCAGAGAAATTTATTTTCATTAAACCCCATGGAAGACTTAAGCTGCCTGGACAGCTAAGTATTGTGCTGGAATTACTTTAATCTCTTTCAAGTTATTGAAGAGGAGACATCACAATGCAAATGTTGAATTTGGTTTATTATTCCTATTAGTGACATTTAAATGACTGTCTAATGGATACTGAGAAGAATACCCCAGCTACTTCCTGATAACATTTAAGTAGATAGGAAGTTAATATATTGACAGCAATGAGACCTGTGTTCTCGAAAGAGTATTTCCAAGATCTTTTTTGCCAGATGAAGTGGTCCACAACTGCAATTATTTATGTAAAAGCAAGTTCACCATTTGAATCATTAATTGTTTCCTGCAACACTAGGAGATTTTCATACACTTTCGCCCCCAAATGCTTCCCCAGTCCAATCACTGTTTAATCAGGACTGGCCACAGACTGTTACATCTACAGTTTAAGGGGCATAAGAAGGAAGGAACTCCATTTAGGAACAGTACAACATCTTCTTTCAGTCTAGAAAGAAAAGAAAAATCCCACTAAGTATTATTGCCTGTGCATCTCTAAAATGACTTCATCATCTGAAGAATTACTTGCAGAGAATACATGAAATGCTGAATAAAACTAGCAGCATGTGCTTACGTTTGTATTACTTGCGTGTGTTAGATTAAACTTTTCCTTAGGAAATATCTCACAACTTCAATGCCAAAATTTTTATTTCTTTTTAAGTTCAGTTGTGACAACATGACATTGAAATACTCTGAAGTATAAAAAATAGATGACAGCCTCTGTTATCTGTAGTTTATTATGTAGATTTTAGGCTAAGTAGGCAATATTACAAGTATATAAAAGGATAAATACTGTTGTTTCTTTGTATTTACAAGATCACTACACATTTTGTATTCTCATTTTCCAATGTACACACACTAAGTAAAATGTATACATACTGAATATGTACCCCACTAACATTAACCTACAAATTACTGCTATCTGAGTTTTATTCAGCTTACTGCAGCTTTCTTTTCCTACCTTCCATTACCTTGGCTAGAAGTGGACAAAAGGATCAGAAGTGCAGTTCCTGTTTCTATTGCTGTGCAGGATACAGCAGTAAAAACAATGTACTCTTCACAGTTAAATGAAGGGCACAATTTTAGGGAAGCCACACAGCAGCCTGTGGAATCTGCATTAAATAATTCAGGATGTATGTGAACATGTTTAACAGACCTCTCAGCTTGTAGCTGGCCAAAGTGTGCAACTGAGTTACATGAGTACAGGTGGAGAGGATTTAATGGAAAGACACGTAAGGAGGGAGGGTCCACAGTGCCAAGCTGCAACTGAGGAATGGGTGTCTTAACATAGGACCTTTTGGCACATGATGCTTCAGGTTGACGCCTTCCCCGGCAGGTCAGCAGCAAGAGGGTTCTGGTATGCCTACTGCTTAGTTCAGACATGGCCCATCAGTGGACTAAGTCTGATTTGCTGTCTCTTGTGGTTGGGTCAGGAAAAAGTAGAGAAATACTTGTGCTGCTCTGTGAATATGTGAAGAAGAAGTGTGTGTGTGTGAAGGGGTGCATGTGGAGGGGAACACACAAGTCAAATGAACAAGACTCATACAGTATATAAAACAAGACAGGACAAAGTCAGGACAAACCACACATTGCACAGATCTTCTAGCCTTCTTACACCTTCCCAAAGAAGGGAGATACCAAAGCTGCAGAGCCACTGCAGCCCTACAAAACAGAGCTGTGTGCAGCATGTTATTTATTACTCTTGTGGTTTGCAACCAAAGATTACTGGTTTAAGATCACATCCTATGCTCAAGTTAATCTTTCTGGCATTTTTGTTGACAAAATTTCCCTCCACTTTCCCATTTAAATGTCTCAATACTGAGAACTCATGTTCTTAACTCAAATGATCTAGTAATATATAATTTATTTATTAAATGCAAAAGAAAGCTGTAACTGAAGAGACAGAAAGAGGCAGTCCTCAGCAGGTTGCCATCAAACATTGGTTCTGCATAAAATACCATGCAAAATGACAATTACAACTGCACCAGAAGAAGACACAGACAGCTTTCCTTAAACAGAACACATTATTTCAGCAATGTAATGCAGCACCAGAGGATTGTAATCAATAGCACAAGGTCCAGTTGGAAGCCAGTTAATAGTATTGTAACCCAGGGCCAGTACTAGGGCCAATGCTGTTTAAGATCTTCATTAAGGAGGTGGACAATGGGGAAAGTGCACCCTCAGCAAGTACACAGATCATAGAAAACACGAAGCAGTGGCTGAAAGACTGTAGGGCTGTGGTGCCATTCAAAGGGAGTAGGAAAGGATGAAGTTCTCCTGATAGAAGCTTTGATCAACACATTGAATGAAAAAACAGTAAAAAGGGCTGTTCCAGGTGCAAGAAGAGTTTCTTTGACTTTGCTTATCATACCTACAAACTGACCTCCCAAAAGACAGCAACAAACAAATATAAACACAGTCATCCCAGCTCTTAGAAGCCTATCAACTTCAACATGTTCTATGTGCTTCTCACTTAGGCCAAAATGTGAGAAAAAAAGTAATACTTTTTATGTTTAGCTATGCTGCCTACATCCGAAATTAAAGTTATTCATATCTCATCATAACAAGAACAATGTAAGTGCCATGTCTGGATTCCTCGCTTTACCTGGCTGTTTTACACATCTATCTAATGGTACCCAAGAGGACAGAAACTCTCTCTTAGGCATGATGCATGCCTACTTCCAAGATCTAGAGTACAGTCAAATGTTCTGTTGACTTAAAAATAACCAGTGAGAGGCTTTTATCTTATGATGATCTTGAGATACAGCATTCACTAAAAAACTGCACCGTTTCACTGGCGTTTGTTTAAGACTCATTTGCAGTTTGAGTAATACAGATCAGAAAGTCCATGAACACAAGCCAGCTTATACACAGGTGACTTAAATCCTCCCACTCACTACAGAAGTTAAATGAAAACCATATAGCCTTCCACAGAGAGCAAATACTTATGCATAAAACTAAACAGGCAGCAAATATAGATAAAACCTTAAGTTCTTTCCTGAGTATTATCACTTCTCACAGTGTCAAGGCTACATCCCATCAATGACCTCCTTCATGAAAACATTTCATTATACGCCATATGTAAAATTCCCATATGCTACTCCTGTAAAATATTAATTAAAAATTGTAATTAAATTGTGAAAAATATCAAGGCAATAATTTGTGAGGAAATACTAGAAACTTCCACTGCCAATGCTCAATATTGGTCTCCTCTGGCTTGGTAAGCACCGCATGGTTTCAGCTGCTGACCATTCTCGCTCTGCCATTTCAACTTAACGTTTCACCTGGAATTGTACAAATTCAGTAGTCTGAACTGGTGAAAATTTGCTTCTACAGGAATCTGCATTTCACAGATCATCCAGAAGAACTCTCACATCTAACTTTATTTTCTTACAATCCTATGAGAGCATTCATCAAGATGTAGGCTAAAGGAAAAAAATACATATTTTCTTCACTTTTTTAAAAGGATGTTTGTACACTACACTTACTGACTATCTGTACACTTTAAAACGTTGTTCCTTTCTAACAGTTTACTGTTCCTAAAACAGAGAGGGAAAAAAAAATCTACCGGTTGCAATTTAGATGAAATGGCAGTGATGAGGGACTCTCTCTTAGTTCTTCAAAATGTAAAATGGAGAATTTCAAAGCTCAAATAAATAAGAAGGCCTGATGTAAAAAGCTTAAAAAATATAGAGAAGATTTCTCAATTATCACCGAAAGAACAGCAGTAGGATCCTTATGATCTCCTAAATTTCACAAGCAATTTATTTATAACTGTTTCAGGCAACAAAGCCCTGATCTTCTTTCGTGAGACAGGTTAATATCAGCGGACTTCAGGCAAGGTTTCTCCACCATATGTGAAGAATAGTCTGTGTGTAGCAATAGTAGGAAATGTTTGGACTTACATAGTGTCCTATGGACATGCAAGGAGTGAAATATACACACAAAAAAATAGATAATGATTAAAACTTCTTCTCTAATTTAGAAGAATTTCTGAGTTTGAGATGGCTGTTCTGTTTGGATGGACTTTCAAAATCTTGTCTTCCTTTTGTGAGTTCTGGGACAGTAATAGAGTAGAAGAAAATGTATTTGGGTTCACACTTTTCTACTCTCCAAATTCCTCCAGGGAACAAATAATGCCGAGCTTGTCAAGTCAGCACAGTTACGAATGTGAGACTGTAAAACGGAGATTAAGTCCTCAAAGGGCTGAACGTAAGGCTTTACCCTTCAGAGGGCTGAACGAAGTGTGGCTGGTTACCTGAGAGATGCACCTGAGTGTAACAGTAAAAGAGAGTCTAAAGTGCAACTCTCCCCATAGTCACTAAATTTTACTTTTAAGGAAGCTAGCAATGCAAGAAAATTTCATGTTACATGAAAGAAAAAAAATATTACGTAAATACATAGGAAAATTGGGTACCCACTTCCCCTCAGGCAGCCTCCTCACCAACGTTGCAGACAGTGAGTACTTCAGATATAGCACGAGAGTTTAGTATCTCACACATTTCATGCATGCAGGGAAGCAGAGCATTCTTACAAAATGGAGAAGCAAAACTCAGGAACACTCACCTGGAAAGCATTAGAAATAATCTGTTCTGACCATACTGCTACCCTTAGCTTGCTTCTCTTTCACCTCTTATATATAGACAAGGATAAAGGTAGAATAGGCTGCATAGCAGTGAGCATAGTGTTACTGATGTACTGATCTCCACTCTCACATATAAAATTATAAATAGGAGTATGAATCTTTCTACAAAGACAAGAATGGGGAACGAGACTGAGGGACAGATGATTGATTAGTTTACCCTTCCAACTATTTAACGAGTGAAAGGACTGAAGTGTGACAAAAGATCAAAAGCCATGTGGTGGTGAAATAGTGCTCCAAATAAGCTCTTTATTTGAACAGAGGTTTTTTTTTCCTTCTCTTGTTTTTCAAAGTAGTATTCTGTGAAAAATGTATGAAAGTAGAGAAGTCTAGAGCAAGCATCTTTTGCATACAAAAGACATAAGAAAGCCTCACTAAACAGCACAGAATGATGAAAATATGCTGACTGAAACAGTTTGTTCCAACACAGGGTGATATTTTAAGCACCTAGCTTTTAACCTCAACAGTTCTCTGGTCAATACACAGAAAAAAAAAATATTGGAACAATGTGAATATGCATTTTTTTCTAAAATTCTTGTTCAGTTAGGATTCTTGGAATCAAGAGTTGTGCCTGTGTGAACAGTGCTACAATTTTTAATTCTAAGGTTCTTTTCTACATTTCTACCTCATGTAACACACTCAAAAAGTGAAAGGAATTAAGCATGCATAGAATTGGAAATATACATTTGATGGTGACTTCAGGTAGTATATAAAAAACTTTTGGTACTTTCAGGGTTTAGTATAATCTTAATGGTATACTCCAAACTGATGTAAATTCTGACATAATTACCATCAAGGTATTATAAATCCATTGTTATTGTCTCACATTGAAAGCAGATATTTACATTTTTATAGTACTTTAACAAATATTCAACCACTATATTCTCATTTCTTCACCTTTAAAATCACCTTCCAGTCTGTCTAGGCAGCTGAATGTTGGTCTTGATTTGATTCACCAGATTACCTTTAAATGTCTTCTTTACCTTCCTGCACAAATGTTTATAATTTAATTTCTATCCAGACCTTAGGAGAGGAATTTTTATGAGAAAATTATGCAGAAATAAAGGAAGAACACAGTAAATGCTTAAAAGCAAGTAACTAGGGAAGGAAATGAAGCAGAATACAGTTTTGTCAAGTCATTCAAACAAACTAGAGTTGGATTGGGACACTAGGGTGAACTTTCTGACCTACTGAAAAAATCTGAAACCTTACTTAATTCAACTGGTAACGCTTATGATTTTTACAACTTTAGAAGACAGTGACATCTCCAAACAATGTCCCGTTCACTATACTGAAAGAGATGTGTGTAGTACCATCTCAAAGGGAAAAGCAACACACGTGGGATCACCAACATGTTTATTCCAGTACACTGATCTTCCTCAGGAAGTGTCCTGGCTGTGTACCAGTGCCCAAGTCATTGTGTCTCAGTCTCCACTTGCTGTGACTCTAGCCAGCTTACACCCTACAGCATCCTCGTCATCACTCATACTTTGCTCCATCACAGTAGCACTTTTAACAGACATATCCATCTTGGGTGTGAAGTTCTGTATTTTACCTTCTAGCAGTTCAGTTTAAGAAGCATTTTATTTCTTTCAGTTATTTCTGATTTCTTGCAATGCTTTTAGGATAACTACAGTGTTCTTGCTAGTGTTTTTTAAACACTGAGGCGTATTCTTTAATAGAACTGTAGATTAATTAAATTCTGTCTGGAAAATAGGGAACATGGTAGCTTTGGGCCCAGAAGACTTTTCTGCTGTGGAGTTCACAGCCTGGATCTAATAACACCATTAGTGACCTGTGGGATTGTCCAATCTGTGACAGGTTTTATGTCTTCTCGTGGTTCTGAAAGTTAGTGGCCTTGCTAGCATTTTCTCACCTTAGGAGAAAACAATATTTGCCCTTGTACATGTAAATGCTCAGCATTTTGGCCACATTAGAAAAAAACCTGCCTGCTGAACAGGTGATATTGGTGACTTGTCTACTAGGTTTAGAGAAAACAGCATTTATCTTCCCTCTTGTATCAAAGAGTTACCTATCCAAAGAACTGAGAAAAAAATCACAAACACACCTAAAAATACTACTAGCTTCAAAAAATTGTGATTTTTGAAGTATTTTTATTTTGATTTACTTTCCAGATTCATTTTTATCTACACTGAAGATAGTTACATTGGTGTTTTTATCTCCACTGAAACAAGCCAGAAGTGCTCTCATTTATTCTAAATTGCATCTGACATCCGGATGTAATCAGACTACTCCAGGCACTCTAGCTATTAAAATATTTCCTGAGGAAATACTACTTGACTTGGCAACACTATTACTGCCCTATTATAAGGCAAACAGATGCTTAGAAAAAGCAGCACAATGTTCACATGTTATTGAGGAGTTTCCTATATAAGCTGTATTGAGGTCATGAAGGGGCATTGACTACTGAAAAAACATTGTTCATGGATGCTAGGAATGTATTGTCTCTCTTCTACAACACCTTCCTTTTGGGACTCTCCTGTCTTTGGTAACCCTTTCACACATCACAGTTCTCCTCTAAAAAGGCCTTTCTGCTTTCATCTTTCAAAAAGCTCAGAATGCTACTGGAAAAAGAAGCCAGGAATTTACGGATTAGAACTGTCTTTCCCTGGCAGCAGAAACCCTATGACTTTCACATGTATTTCAGAAAAACAGGAAAAAAAAAAGGAGAAAAAAAAACTTTTTGTTTTTCTCCCCTTTAGAAAAAGAAAAGACCCACCAACACAAAAATACCAACACTTCCTTCCACATCCTCGTCACGCTCTACTAGTCATTCCCTTACCTCCTTTTCCAGAGAACTCTTACACTGTCACAAATGCAACCATTGCTTCTGGCTAAAGATGCCTCTTGTCAAAGCAATAATTTCTGCCTTTAAAACAGATGGCATTGTTTGTATGGAAGCCTGCTCCTTTTTGGGCAAAACTGGCACACAACTCTTGGTACTGTGATTGGTACCCACTAAACAACCATACAAAAAGTGGAACCATTGGGGATGAGCTAGCATGCAAAGGAAAGCATTCGATACTCCAGGCAGACCCTTCTTTCATCCCACATTTTCCTGCTGTGACAAAAATCTCCTATTTTCCCACTATGACAAACTTCTTTGGTCATAGACAGACCTTCAGCAACACCAGCTGTGGGCTCTGCAGTGACTACAGAAGAGTACAGGGATAATCGCTTCTTCCCAATGCTGACCAAAAAAGATCCTGGGTTGGGGTGCAGTTACAAAATTATTTCTCAGGGAGCTCAAAACTACCTCTGAATATTTCAGGAACTACTGAGCTGAGTTACATAATATATAAAGTTCCTCTCCGGTTTTGTTTCAAGTTTAGTGCTTTTCCAGAAATACGGTAAAAAGTAAAACTCTTCCATGTACCACAGAGGCTACTATGACTGCGCAAAGTAAGCTGTGAAATGAACTTATAAAGTCAGTGAAAACGTGTGAAGAGCAAACCAAAAATGTTATCAGCCTACTTGCTTGGAGAATCACTAAAAGTGAACTGCCTACCCAATGGCCTGGATATTTTAAGGTTCAAATATACAGTGACATTAAGTATGCCAGCATAGCCCATTTCCAGCTGAATACATTCCTATTTTACAGAAGACTTTTTACAGACACCGCTATGACAAAACTGTTATGGACAAGATGCACAATAAAACCAAGACATATCAAACTATCATTAAACTCATTCACCACTCAGAAAGAAGTTGCCAGAAGAAGCAGATCTACCAGAAGGTTGTGCCAAGAACAACGGTGAATGAAAAGGTTCCACATTTTCCAGGAAGGCAAAACCTGAATTATCTGCCCAATTTCCAAACATACATAAAAAGAGAAAACTGCAGCCCTGAGCACAGAGCTGGTGATACTGTGGAGTTTTATTACCATGAGAACTGAGAAAGACTGGCTTCATTCAGAAGGATCAGGCCTCAAGTGTGGAAAAATGCACAATCTGTAACTTTGTTTCTCATTCCTTGTGGTATTTTTAGCAAAATCTCTGGTAAAAGAGATGTCTCTCAGAACTAAAGTATCATCAGTTATAGAAGTCCCTACTGTCAAACAGAAGATCGAAGAAAAGTAATACCTCCACCTTGAAAATAAAAGATAGCCCAACAGAAATTGAAAATTATTACAGCAGTCTCAAAGATCGAAAGCCATCACAGAACTAAAACAAAATGCCATATGTTTCATTCAAAATTTGGGATAAACACTACTCTGCTTTTACTAGTGGGTAGACCCAAAAGGTATGTTTGCTTTTTGGTTCCAAGAGGTATCTTTAACTTTTTCTAAAATTTGTTGTCACAGACTGACATTTCCAAAGCAATGTTGTGAAGAGTATGAACTTCCATAGAATCATAGAATGGTTTGCGTTGGAAAGGACCTTAAAGATCACCAAGTTCCAACCCCCTGCCATGGGCAAGGACACCTCCCACTAGACCAGGTTGCTCAAAGCCTCATCCAGCCTGGCCTTGAACACCTCCAGGGATGGGGCACCCACAGCTTCCCTGGGCAACCTGTGCCAGTGTCTCACCACCCTCATAGTGAAAAAATTCTTCCTAATGTCTCGTCTAAATTTACCCTCTTTTAGCTTATACCCATTACCCCTTGTCCTCTCACTACACTCCCTGATAAAGAGTGCCTCCCCATCTCTCCTGTAGGCCCCCTTCAGGTACTGGAAGGCTGCTATTAAGTCTCCTCAGAGCCTTCTCTTCTCTAGGCTGAACAACCCCAATTCTTTCAGCCTGTCGTCATAGGGGAGGTGCTCCAGCCCTCTGATTAATTGTGTGGGTCTCCTCTGGACTCTCTCCAACAGGTCCAGGTCTTTTTTATGTTGGGGGCCCCACATCTGAACACAGTACTCAAGGTGGGGTCTTACAAGAGCAGAGTAGAGGGAGAGAATCACCTCCCTTGACCTGCTGCTAATGCTTCTTTTGATGCAGCCCAGGACATGGTTGGCTTTCTGGACTGCAAGCGCACACTGCCGGCTCATGTTGAGCTTCCCATCCACCAATACCCCCAAGTCCTTCTCCTCAGAGCTGCTCTCTATCCATTCTCCGCCCAGCCTGTGTTTGTGCTTGGGATTGCCTTGACCCACCTGCAGGACCTTGCACTTGGCCTTGTTAAATTTCATGAGGTTTGCATTGGCCCACCTCTCAAGCCTGTCCAGGTCCCTCTGGATGGCATCCCTTCCCTCCAGCGTGTCCACCACACCACACAGCTTGGTGTCATCAGCAAGCTTGCTGAGGGTGCACTCAACTCCAGTGTCCATGTCTCCAACAAAGATGTTAAACAACACCGGTCCCAGTACTGACCCCTGTGGAACACCACTTGTCACCGGTCTCCACTTGGACATTGAGCCATTGACCACAACCCTCTGAGTGCAGCCATCTAGCCAGTTCCTTATCCAGCGAGTGGTCCTTCCGTCAAATCCATGTCCCTCCAACATAGAGACAAGAATGTCATGTGGGACTTTGTCAAAGTCTTTGCACAAGTCAAGGTAGATGATGTCAGTTGCCCTTCCTCTATCCACCAGTGCTGTGGCCCTGTTGCAGAAGGTCACCAAATTTGTGAGGCACGATTTTCCCTTGGTAGAGTCTATTTCAATTTCTGAAAAAGCATTTGACACCATCTCCCACAGTATCCTTGTGGCTAAACTGAGGAAGTGTGATCTGGATGATCAGATAGAGAGATGGATTGTGAACTGGCTGGAGAACAGAAGCCAGAGAGTTGTTGTGAATGGGATGGAGTCTAGTTGGAGGCCTGTATCTAGTGAAGTCCCCCAGGGTTCGGTATTGGGACCTGTGCTATTCAATATATTCATCAACGACTTGGATGAGGGAATAGAGTGCACCCTCAGCACGTTTGCTGATGATACGAAACTGGGAGGAGTTGTTGACACGCCAGAAGGCTGTGCTTCCATCCAGCGAGACCTAGACAGGTTGGAGATTTGGGCGGGGGAAAATTTAATGCAACAAGAGCAAGGTTAGAGTCTTGCATCTGGGCAAGAACACCAGGTTCCAGTATAAGTTGGGTACTGAGCTGTTGGAGTGTAGTGTAGGGGAGAGAGACCTGGGGGTCCTGGTGGACAGCAGGATGACCATGAGCCAGCACTGTGCCCTCGTGGCCAAGAAGGCCAATGGCATCCTGGGGTGTATCAGAAGGGGGGTTTTCAGTAGGTCAAGAGAGGTTCTCCTCCCCCTCTACTCTGCCCTGGTGAGACCGCATCTGCAATATTGTGTCCAGTTCTGGGCCCCTCAGTTCAAGAAGGACAGGGAACTGCTGGAGAGAGTCCAGCGCAGAGCCACGAGGATGATTAAGGGAATGGAGCACCTCCCTTACGAGGAAAGGCTGAGGGAGCTGGGTCTCTTTAGTCTGGAAAAGAGGAGACTGAGGGGTGACCTAATCAATGTTTATAAATATGTGAAGGGTGAGTGTCAGGAGGATGGAGCCAGGCTCTTCTCTGTGACATCCAGTGATAGGACACGGGGCAATGGGTTCAAGCTGGAACATAGGAAGTTCCACTTGAATATGAGAAAAAACTTCTTTACAGTAAGGGTGACAGAGCACTGGAACAGGCTGCCCAGAGAGGTTGTGGAGTCTCCTTCTCTGGAGATGTTCAAAGCCCGCCTGGATGCGTTCCTGTGCGATCTGATCTAGATGTTCCTGCTCCGGCAGGGGGATTGGACTAGATGATCTTTCGAGGTCCCTTCCAATCCCTAACATTCTGTGATTCTGTGATTCTGTGATTCATCTGCCTGTTCCTTCAGGACCCACAGATGTATCTCATCAGGTCCCATGGACTTGTGCACCTTCAGGTTCTTTAAATGGTCTCAAACCTGATCTCCTACAGCTGGCAGTTCTTCCTTCTCCCAGTCACTGCCTTTGCGTCTGCAACTTGGGCAGTGTGGCTCGAGCTCTTGCCAGTGAAGACTGAGGTAAAGAACTCATTAAGTACCTCAGCCTTCTCTATATCCTGGGTCACTAGGTCTCCCGCTTTCTTCTGGACAGGGCCCACATTTTTCCTAGTCCTCCTTGTATCATTGACATACCTGTAGAAGTTCTTCCTGTTACTCTTAACGTCCTTGGCCATATTTAATTCTGTTTGGGCTTTAGCTTTCCTAACCTGATCTCTGGCTTCGCGGACAGTCCCTCTGTATTGTCCCCAGGCTACCTGTCCTTGCTTCCACCCTCTGTAGGCTTCCTTTTTTTGTTAGATTTTGCTTAGGAGTTCTTTGTTCATCCATGCAGGCCTCCTGGAAAAGTGCACAAAGTCTTCTTGTGCAGTTTTGTCTACCTCTACTTAGTTGCTGGTCTAGAGGCTACAAATCTGGAGACATTCAAAGCCCGCCTGGATGTGTTCCTGGGTGATCTGATTTAGGTGTTCCTGCTCTGGCAGGGGGATTGGACTAGATGATCTTTCGAGGTCCCTTCCAATCTCTAACATTCTGTGATTCTGTGATTCTGTGATTCTGTGAAATGCAGATAATGATCTCAGTTTCTCAGCCACGAATATTAGCAATTGCATGTGATTAAGTGAACGACAAACCAAGAACATTTGGATCCCATTATACTTCATTAATTTCTATGAAATATATTGTTCTAACCCTAGGATTGCTAAAACCTGTTTCTGAATGGATAACTCAATGGACTGGCCTCATTGTGAGTCAGAGTGGCAAAATTAGGCAGGTTCCTCTTTCAGACCAAGGTTATCTGTCATCTGAAACAGTCTGCAGTATCCTGCTTCATATAAAGGGGATAAGTTATTGCAGAAACAAAAATAACTTGCTTTTCATACTCCTAGAACAGGCAAGTTCCTACAAAACCGATCAAGACTTCTCAGTTACACTTTCTAGAGCCTATAAAAACTGTGCCACATTACCTTATTCTCTGAAAAGCTCCCAGTAGGAGGATATAGCAAGGTTAATGTTCTGCTATAGAGGCATTGTAACTGACAATGGCTCATCTCTTGCTGGCAATTACACTCAGAAAGAGTTCACACCCGTAGAGGTATGGAAGAAAGAACAAGCATTTTTTATTTTATTTTTGTGAAAGGAATATGTGATACTAGCACACACAGCCAGACTGCCAACATTAAGGATCAGTTTCTTAAAATCTGTGTAATAGTTTTCTCATTAGGAGACAGATTAAAAGAAGGATTCTCTCCAAAAACAGGATCCTCCCAGCAACGGAGCCAGCTCTTCCTGACCAGCTTTTGTGAGGACACGTATATCAGAAAGGCAGACTGTACAGCAAAAAAGGCTCCTCATACCAATTAGTGCATCAATGAATCAGCAGTCCAGAAAAGACTAAGTCTGCATCCTCTCTCCGTACCAGCCTGTATCCTCAGAACAAGCAGCACAGCTAAAGCTTACTTCTCATTGCTATAAAGGGTGGATCAAACAGTCTTCTAGTGGGCAGGATACCCTTTTAGCCAGCAAATGACCTCTTGGATTAACTGTTATTTTATCTCCCACATAAAACATGATAATGTTCCCAAAATGCTACACACAGAGATGCATGAGCCTTCTCCTCCCCTCCAATGGAAGAAGCCTATTTGTAGCACGTGGACCAGTGAAATACTCTTGACAAGGTCCGTTTATCACCCTGGGCAGAGAGAGGATGCACCTGGCCTCAGAACGTTCTGGGCCAACAGGCAATATTTCCCTAGCTCATGCATAACAAACTGCCAGACTGGAAAAAAAATAGCTCGTAGTCAGGCTCCTTTGCTCATATTGTGTCATACTGTGCATTGCATCCATGGTTACATTGCTAAATGGTCCATGTCACTATAGACAGTTGCTACACCAGGACACCAAAATCTGTCTCCATTTGATGAAACTTATCTCTTGGGAGTCAGAGGCAACCGGATTTTACACTACCAACATCACTGCCCTGAGCACACCACTGCTTCCAAGTGAACCCAGGTCTGCATCCTCTGCAGAAGGCAGGATCCATTGGGTTTGAGTTCACTCTTCCCTTAATTTTTTTCCTGCACTTCCATGCGTAGGAGTACCTGCAGACCAGATCTTTGTTACATCCACTGGATGAATAGTGACACATAGGTGTTCAGTTCATCTCAAGCAGCATGAGATTTCTTATCAACTGCACAGGATAACTGAGGACAGAATAGTCGCTCAAAGCTGCCCTCAATGCCTACTTCAGTTCTGGGGTGTCCTGTTACGTGTATAACCAGAACTGTTCAGAGCACTGGTCTTCCTCTTGATACTCTTTTTAAATAAGTCATCATTCTCAGAAAATTGCAAGATGGTCCACTGATTCAAAAAATAGCTAATCCCAGTGTCTGATTTACAAAAATAATCCTTACTTAAACACTCTGCTTGCTTTAGTAATTTTTGAGCAAAATACTCTGCAATTCATATGCATTCTTTGAAATGCAGCAGTAAAATCTAACACTATGTCAAAGATGTCTACATTAATGCTGCTTTCTTTACTTACATTCCCCACATTTCTGATATTGGAGACTTTCACCTTGCCAAAATCTTACTTTTGTGGTGTTCTTTTTTGTTTTTTTTGCATAGAGTGAATTTGTTTTCTTGATTTAAGTTATCAAATTTGGGCTGAGTCTCCCAAAATAGGATCTTATTCATAAAAAACTGCTTAGTACACTTACTAGCTTCCATTTAGATGTTCTCTCCAAACAACGTGATAAAAAGGATTTTTCAGTTTAAGCTTTCCTTCAAAGAGCTGGCAGGAGGAATTGTCTGTATAGTAGATTTCTAACATAATTTTCCCAATCTAGATTAAGAAATCAATTTTTCAGGCAAAGTTTAAAAAGAAAAATAAAGAACACTAGTTTCTAAAAAAAAGACATTTAAACTGAGCTTAATTCCTCTGAAATTTATCGAGCCAATTTTGAAATCTGTGCTAAAATTTTTAAAAGCAGAACTACACACTCAGTGGCCAGCAGTGACACACATTTTAACATTTTAGCTCTAGCATTCCACAAATGCTCTCAGGTAAACTGGCTTTAGCTAAGAGACAGTACACTGGCTTCTACATGGTTTAGAGGCTGTGATCTTGAAAGTTTTGTGTTTTTTTTTCTTTTCTTTTCTCAAATACTTCATTATTTGATCCAAACAGGGGGAAAAAAAGAAAAAAAAAAGACAGGGCAGGGGTAGGCTATTTGATGATGACCCCTGGTCCTTTTAATCATTTTACTGAATCTGTTCCTTAAGGTTTTCAAGGTGTTTTTGTTTTTAGAAAGAAAAGCTCTTTTTTTTTTTTTTACTGTGTTAAAATATTTGGGCAATTGCATGCCCATTTGCTTGGTACCTATTCTACTCTAACACTTCCTTGCCTGTGTTTCCTCTAGCTACCTCCTACCACAACTGTGATTCCTGCCAATTTCAACTCCATGCCTAGTCTAGGATTTGCCTCATGGGTTTAATTGCTGTATTTACATGGCTGGATTCCGATGTTACAGTACCACAAGTCCTACTTCTTTACAAAAGATTTTAGCACCTTAAATCTCCCCTTTACTAAGCATCAGTGCTGGAAGATTCCTTGCATTACTTCCTTGTATTTTGAAAAGAACAGAAGCTGTCGGACATATTGTTCAACATATTGTCCATTCAGGACACCTGGCATCCTGCATCTGTTCTGGAGAACACTGCCCTAAACCAAATTAAGACAAATCTGGAGAAATGATAGGCTAGTCCTAGCTGGTCAAACTAATACATTCCGACATCAGCTAGTTACAACTGAGTGATAGTGAAACCGCACAAACTACCTGTATCATACTGCTGTGCACCAGTTATTTAGATTCTCATACTTGTTAATTTTTTATTAGTTGCTCTGGTATCCAGTACAAAGGGAAGGCTTGCAACATTTTGCATACACTGAAGTTTCTTTAGAACATTATGATACCTGTGAGTCTCAAAAATATTTTTCTCCTTTCTTTCCTTTTTAGAACAACCACGTTTAAAGAAGTGGCCATTTAGTCACTGCCTGTACAGGGACAGGAAGTTATGACTTCGGAACATAAAGGCAAACTACAAAATTTTATTTTATTTCTCTAAAGCAGGTGATATTTTGTGTCAAATGTTATGAATATTTATAAATTATCCTTTCCCACAGCAAATCTTGGAATAATTTATTTTGATGCAGCAGCATACAGGCTCCTTCACACTGCTTGCACTTGAAGTGCTGATGTTTCCCCATCACACCGATAAGCAATGCAAAAGTCAATGGCAAAGGTTCTCTTCTGCTTAATTGCATGCTTCCACATCACCCTTTCATGAAATTAAAAGCTACATACATCAGCTATGTAACCTTGCTGCTGAAACCTTAAATCAAAGAAGGAATAGTAACCAACAATTCTGTGATCAAATTATTTTTACTATGCTCAAAATATATATTAATAATTGTGTATTGTACTATCCTCTGCTGCATACGAGTGCAGGGAATGATCCTGTGAAGCCCAAAGCTTCTTTTTCTCAGAAGAGTGATCAAAGGGCTTAAACTAAACTGCAGAAATTAATAACGTTTCTCTTTAAAAGTGGTGTAAATATTAGGAATATTTCTGTGCAAAAGCATTTCTACAAATGCCAGCTGAGACAAAAAGTGAGCGAGCATCACCTCCTCCCCCAAGATTTTTTTCATTTGTCAAATGCATGCAAAACTACTGTCAAATTAGATCACAAAACTGTTTATGTGTAATAAAATGCTATTTTTTTTACTAAATTAAAAATTAAGAAGCTGATATTGCAAATCCTTGCAAAGTGAGAAGTTTTCATTCCTGACTGAACCTTACTACTCACACTCACAAATGCCTACAAGACCACCTTCAGCTTTTAAACAGGCACCTTGAATGGTACAAGTACTCTTGCCCTAGTGGAGTAACTAGCTCATTTAAGTGCATGTTTACCTTTAAGTAAAAAAACAAGTAATTTTAAACAGCTCATTGGAACGATATTTCTGTAACAATTACTCACATTCGAAGATAAGTGTTGCATTACTTGTAATTATGATATAAAACCAGACAAGTTCCCCTTTTCAGCTGTGTTATTCTGGAACTAAACACATCCACTGAAAGCAGATTCTGGCACAGAATCTAATGTCTAATCTGTGTGTCTAATGTGCACACAGCAGACCTCGAGGCACTGATGCAAAACTCTATAAAGCTGGAAAAAGGATGACAGTACCTAGTATCGTCAGTGAATTCAGATACAAACACAATTTCTTACAGCCATGATATTCAAACTAGCAATGACAACAGTCTCATTGCTTTCTGATAAATACTACATATTGGAAAAGCATTAGGAAGGAAAAATAAGTCTGATTGTGAGACTATTACCTCTGAATGCAACATACATTTCAGAAGTGACTTCTCCCACTTCCAAAGCCTCTGTCATAACAGATCCAAAAGAAAGGATGGGAGACTAAGGAAATCATAGAATCAGAATCATAGAATGGTTTGGGTTGGAAGGGACCTTAAAGATCATCTAATTCCAACCCCCCTGCCATGGGCAGGGACACCTTCCACTAGACCAGGTTGCTCAAAGTCTCATCCAGCCTGGCCTTGAACACCTCCAGGGATGGAGCATCCACAGCTTCTCTGGGCAAACTGTTCCAGTGCCTCACCACCCTCACAGTATATAATTTCTTCTCTACATTATTCCTTTTCGGTCACCAGTATTTTCAGAAGTGCTCAATTCTAGTTTATAATTCAGCCTTCTAAACTGTTATTTTTTTGCTCAACATAACCCACTAGCTGCTTCCAAAAATAAATTTCATTTACCCGTGACTTCAGATCAAATTCTGCTCTTGTATCAGAATCACAACACTATGCAAATGGAAGAGCAGTTCACCTTTTCTTTGACACAGTGTTAATATTTCTTAACAGAAGCAAAACTAGAACACTTCAGCTGTATTATTGCTTTTGGAATTTTGCTGTTATTTCAAGTGAATGCAAAAACTGATGCAATTATTTATTTTCTTCTATCTCAGATATTTTTGAACATCCTAATTGATTCCAAATGTTTTAATTCAAATTATTTTATCTTCACCAAGCCATAATCTTTCTTCCCCCAGCATAACTGTCAGAATATAAAGAACAGTCAGACTTCCTTATTTGTCTGTTTATCGCTCAATGCTCAACAGAGGAATGAAAAAAAAAAAAGGAAAAAAAAAAAAGAAGTCACAGTTCCTCTAAGTGGACTGCCTGAATGTACTCTATGCTGCTGCAGTTTACGGCCTCTGAGCCTGCAAAATTACACATCTTTGCACGGTGATACTAGCTCTGTACCGGATGGTTGTGCCTATGGATTAGGCTGAAGATTCAACCCAAGGGCTCAGGCGATCTGAGCTTCTGTAGTCAAAAAAGAGCATGAAAGAAGCCTAATAGAAAAGAACATTTAAAAAAAAAAAAAGTATGAGCAGTTAATTCCCTTAAAAGAAATAACCTTGTTTTAAAATGGAAGCACTTTACAATATATAATGAAATTTAGCCAGACTGGGACGCCACTTGCCACTCTTCTACTGGAGTCGGTGTCGCCTAACAAAAATATTGCTTATCTTTGTCCAAAATAACATCACTTCAAACTAATCTATCCAACTATACCACAAAGCTTACACAGTACAGTGCTAAAGAAAAGAACTGAATAATGCTGGCAGAACACATGAAACAGATCAATGACTCTGGCATCAGGCTCATTGTACTCAACTACTTCCAGCACTTCTAGTAATACACTACAGGTTTTTTCCTGGAAACAAAATAGGGAAGTTTGTTAAGAAAGAAACACATTTTTAAAGACATTTTGTCAGGCATCACATCTTCGACATACTATGCACCATTCAGACAGAAGGTCTAATTTTGTGTACAGTTTGCTCTGTTTAAAACCCAGCACAACAACGTTATCAAGATAGAATTTTTTTTTCTTGGTAGTTAAGTTCTAGATTTAAGTTCCTCAAACACTGGACTAGTGGTACTCATTTTCTGGAACACGGGAAGGTTCCACGCTGCTGTAAGGCTGGTGCTCTCCCAGTCTCCCGCTCCCGCCCCGGCAGAAGTGCCACCGCCCCGCCACCGCCCCGCCACCGCCCCGCCGCCGCGCCGCGGCTCTCACCCCTTCTCTCCCGTTCACTGCCGAGCGCTGCGCACCGCCAGCGACCCAGCGGGGCTGGCTGGCTCTGCCGGTCCACCCTCGCTCCCGGGTACACCGCGGACGCGCAGCTTAAGCTCCGCGCTCCCCACCCGGCCCCGGTCCCGGCCCCGCGGGTCACTCACGGCTGCCCGCGGGTCGATCGGCCCCGCGCCTCTGCCTCCTGCCGCCGCCCGGCGGCCCCTGTCGCTGCCCCCGCCGCCGCTTCCTCGTTTTCTCTTGCAGCCGCGGCCACTTCCTCAACGGGATGTCGGCGCGCACTCCTTCCTCCTCGGCGGGCGCAGCCGCTGTACTCCCGACCCCGTCTTTCGGGGAGCGCCCGGCCCCGGGGGCATGGCACGGCAGGGCAGGGCACGGTGCCCTGCAGCCGCCCGGCCCCTCCGGTGTCGCTTCTTCAAGGGGGGAGGAAGGGCCCGTCTCCTCTAGACCCCGGGGGATGAACAGCTCGGGACCCCATAATGTGGGTCTTCTGAGTACCCTGTGATTTGTGTCCCTGTGGCAGCAGTGTATCCTCGCTGGCGGCTGGTTTTGTAAGATGGACACTCTGCTGCTCAGCGCCACACTTGGGACGTCAGATCAAAGTGTATCAACCGTGAGCTTTGCTTAGGGAGAAAAGGAGCATGCAGGCTTCTGCTGAATACTGAAGTTCTGTGTTGGTACGTGTGTGTAGATTGGTGAGTAAATGAGTCTTGGAGGGTTTCCTTTCAGAAAGTGGCATAACATGACACAATATCTCCCTTTCCTGTTATATTTCACTCCCCCCCGTGTTTCAATCAGAAATACTTTTGTAGTAACATCAGGTGTGGAGGAGACTGCAGTGTGGCCAGACACTGGGCTTGAAGGAAAGTCCCTCTTCAAGGCCTCCTCAGCACCCTGTGTGACAGGGTATTAATTCCCACTGAAGGTGACCCCACACAGCCAAAAGGTGCCAACTGTCTTTTGCCAGGGACCGTCCCAGGATGAACTGCAATGGGTCACACAGGCTGATGAGTGACACGAGGGGCCTTTGCTGAGGCATGGGTAGGCAGGTCTCCTGCAGCTGTGACTGTGCTGCATGACATGGCACTGTGTCCCATGATAGGGAGTGCAAGTGGGAGGTAAAGTCCGTCTTCTTCTTCCCTATAATAAATCACTCTTAGCGCCAGTGTGGGATACAAGCATTGTTTTCAACGGCAAAACACTGGCTCTCTTTCTTCGTTGCAAAATGGACCATACACTGCTTACAGTTAATAGAGCCACCAAAGTACAAAACTCTCATATTTCATACCATCTAAAAGCTCTCTGGTTTTGTTCCATTTCAGTGAGACTTTTGGTTAATACTGTAGTGGTGATGTGTTTCTTATTGGCACTGCCTACATGTCAGAAAAAAAGGGCAGAACTTAGAAAACCAAATTCTTGGGTGTGTTTTGATGGCATGTTTCTTTTCCTATCAACAAGGAAGAATGAACAGAGCATAATCTGCAGGAAATAGCTTTTGGAAAATCGTTATTGGACTACGAAATTTTTTAAGGAGAAGACTTGTCTTAAAATTGGTGAAAAAATGATGAATACTGCATGGCTTTAAATTAGACATGAGCAATTGTACTGGGCATGGCTGGGATTGAGTTAACTTTTTTCATAGCAGCCAATATGGTGCTGTGTCTTGGATTTTGGCTAAAACAATATTGATAATATTTTGGCTAAAATAGTATTGCAGCCCTGAAGAGAAGGATTTGGGGGTGTCGGTAGATGAAAAACTGAATATGAGCTGGCAGTGTGCACTCTTGGCCCAGAAGACCAACGGGATCCTGGCTTGCATCAAGAAAAACGTGGCCAGCAGGTTGAAGGAGGTGATTCTGCCCCTCTACTCTGCTCTCGTGAGACTCCACCTGGAGTACTGTGTCCAGGTCTGGGCCACTGAGTGCAAGAAATATGTCAAGCTGTTGGAGCGGGTCCAGAGGAGGGCCATGAAGATGATCAGATGGCTGGAACACCTCCCCTATTAGAACAGGCTGAGAGAGTTGGGGTTGTTCAGCCTGGAGAAGAGAAAGCTCCAGGGGGACCTTACAGGAGCTTTCTACCACCTGAAGGGGGCCTACAGGAGAGATGGGCAGGGACTTTTTAAAAGGGTATACAGTGACAGGATGAGGGGTAATGGATTTAAACTGGAAGAGGGCAGATTTAGACTAGACATTAGGAAGAAATTCTTTACCATGAGGGTGGCGAGACACTGGAACATATTGCCCAGAGAAGCTGTGGATGCCCCATCCCTGGAAGTGTTCAAGGCCAGGCTGGATGAGGCTTTGAGCAACCTGGTCTAGTGGAAGGTGTCCCTGCCATGGCAGGGGGGTTGGAATTAGATGATCTTTAAGGTCCCTGCCAACCCAAACCATTCTATGATTCTATGATTCTATAACACACTAACAATTTGGTGATTCCTGAAAACTGCTTGATTAATGTTGAGACTTTCTCCATTTCCCACTCTGCTCCTGTCCCCAGTGTGTAAGCTAGAGGTGGACAAGAAATCAGAAAGGGGCACAGCTGGGACAGCTGCCCCAACTGACCAAAGGTCTATCCCATGCCGTACTCAGCAAAATTGGGGGTAGATGAAGGGTGGAGGATTGGAGGTGTCTTCCAAGGTGGACACTGCTCGGAGACTTTCTGTGCTTGTGAGAGGTGGTGAGTGACTACCTATGCATTGCTTGTTTGCTTTTATTTTTTCCTTTCCTTCACTTGTCAAACAGTCTTTCTCTTGACACATGACTTTTTTCTTACTTTTGATCTCTTCCTATTCTGATGTCAGTCCTGTTGGGCAGGGTGAGTTTAGCAATTGGCTGCATGGGTGCTTTTGCTGCCCAGGCCAGCCCATAACAGCAGTAGATGGGAAAGCTTGTGAGGGAAGTAAATATTTTTTGATGCTGTCCAGTTTCCTTTTTCTTTCATTTCATGTGACATTCGGTACAAATAATTGTGTTATGGAGTTCTGCTGTGCTGATTCTTGGTAAGGACTCACAACAGTGGAATATATTGTTTGATGTGTTATATGTAATGTTACATATTATTGTAGCTTAACATATATGTTATAATTCTGAAGCTTTTCTGTGATGTGTGGCTCACTGTAGCAGGCCAGTAATCGGTAAAGTAAAATTATTCCTCTTTCTGTCTGGCAAAATTTGGTCAGAGTATATCTGGGGTTTCTGGTAAGATTCAGGAAATTTGTGGAATCTCCTGCCCAACGTGAATACATACAGTAGAAACCAATAGTTTGTACATAGCCTCCCACTAGCATCCCGTAGCATCCTCTGTTCTTTTGGGGAGCACCTGATGGAGTTTCAACACTTTTGTTATTGCAATACGATTTAAAAGACCTCTGCTTTCAGGAGGCATGACAGTTTCCCTAAGACTAAGGTACATCTATCATGGTGGGAGGCTTTACAACTTCATGACCATGTGCTGCGCCAATTATTGCTAGTAGAAGAGGAGAAAGATGGAGCCTGGGTGAGATGCTATGTCTCTTTCTGGAAAAACTTCAACCCTGAAGTTGGACTTTTACTGCAGACAAAGTTCAGATTTCTCCAGATATAAAAAAACTTGAATAATTTCTCACATAGTGTGACACTGTTACAGTCATCAGCTTCTCTGTTTCCTCTGCAATGTGAAATCAGTTTGGATGACCCCTTGAAGTCACAGGACCCAACATGTGAAAACAGGGGGGCGTTACTATTGGTAATAATGAAATTTACACCACTGACTTGTTTCAAATCTGTTTTTTTGTCCTATAATGAATGGCAATAGAGTTGATTAAATGATTTAGAAGAATATTCTGAAATCTACTTTCTTTATTGTACTGATTGTAGGATCAATATAATTTATAAAAGGTAATTACGTAACTGAGCAGCTCCAAAATTCTGAAATTTGGAGTTAGAATTGTCTACTCTGTTGCCTTCCCACAATCTGTCTTCATTGTTACAGGGAATAGATGAATAACAGAAAATACAAGTAGGTATATTGAAATAGACCTTTCTTCAGCTAAGCTACCGTACTGAAGCATTATTATTTATTTCATTCTCCAGAGGGGATATTTAGGTTGGCTTGTGGCTTACAGGTGTAGTGGAAGTTGCAGATGTACCTTTGCAGGCATAGTTTCCACTGGTGGAATTCTGCTCCAGCAGAAAGGGTACTACTGCGACTTACTCCCGAGGTAATTACCATCTGAAGCCAAGCATTTTCTAAAATGTCATCTCTGTTTCTGTAGTAGGTAAGCTAAGCTGATGCTTGGTTGTGTAGCTGAATGTTAAAACCTCTAAAATACAAAGCAACACCACAGACGGGCAATCTAATTTGAGGATCAAATTCTTCATACTTGGACATATCTACAGCTAAAAGTCAAGGCTCTCCATGATAGAAGCAATTAGTGTCACGAAGATGGGATGCTACATTTATAAAAAGAGAAGAGTGCAGAAGTGACTCATTTTTCCTAAGGAATATAAAATTTCTGCACAGTTCATTTAATTCAGTCATAACAAACAACACAATAAAAACACATGCTATTTGGGAGTTATTTATTATTTACTTCATTTTAATTTTGACAGAAGCAGCGATTTAGTGTTAGTACTGTTAGCGGTAAACAACATTTAGAGAAAATCAAAACCAATAGCCTGAAAGCAGTGTTGTGACACAAAAGAAATGTCCTGTGTTACAGTCCAAAATAACTGAGCTAGATCAGAAGCTTCAAAAAGTAAGGATATAATAAAGCATCTCACATCCTTTGGTCTCTTTCTGTTAACCAAGGAGTAGCAAAACCCCCTGTTTTACACAAGAACCAAGCCTGAAAATATATGGTACATTGTAAATACCAGTTATTTGTGTTTCTGTAAGGATTTCACTTATTTACAGCTGAATCTAAGTGGTATGGCGGGTTGGCCCTTGGCTGGGGACCAAACCACACACACCCGCACACACAGTCCCTGCCCCTATCCAATGATAGGGGAGAGAATAAAGAGGTAAATGGCAAAGAGGACTCGTGGGTTGAGATAAGGACAATTTAATTACTAAACTACAATAATATTAGAAATAATACTATATACAAAGATGCAATGTGATACACAGTGATACTACC
>WKFP01014285.1:317161-333700 GCA_011057875.1 Pterocles orientalis
GAACTGAGGGGCCCAGAACTGGACACAATATTCCAGATGAGGTCTCACCAGGGCAGAGTAGAGGGGGAGGAGAACCTCTCTCGACCTACTGACCACCCCCCTTCCGATACACCCCAGGATGCCATTGGCCTTCTTGGCCACGAGGGCACAGTGCTGGCTCATGGTCATCCTGCTGTCCACCAGGACCCCCAGGTCCCTCTCCCCTACACTCTCCAACAGCTCAGTACCCAACTTATACTGGAACCTGGAGTTGTTCTTGCCCAGATGCAAGCCTCTAACCTTGCTCTTGTTGCATTAAATTTTTCCCTGCCCAAATCTCCAGCCTGTCTAGGTCTCGCTGGATGGAAGCACAGCCTTCTGGCATGTCAGCAACTCCTCCCAGTTTTGTATCATCAGCAAACTTGCTGAGGGTGCACTCTACTCCCCCATCGAAGTCGTTGATGAATATATTGAACAGCACAGGTCCCAGTACCGAACCCTGGGGGACTTCACTAGATACAGGCCTCCAACTAGACTCCATCCCATTCACAACAACTCTCTGGCTTCTTTTCTCCAGCCAGTTCACAATCCATCTCACTACCCGATCATCCAGATTTCACTTCCACAGGTTAGCCGCAAGGATACTGTGGGAGACAGTGTCAAATGCTTTTCTGAAATTGAAATAGACCACATCTACTGCTTTACCATCATCTGTCCACCTGGTAATTCCTCATAAAAGGCTATCAGGTTGGTCAAGCATGACTTTCCCTTGGTGAAGCCATGTTGACTGCCTCTAATGACCCTCTTATCGCTGATATGCCTAGAGAGAACATCAAGAATAAGTTGTTCCATCACCTTTCCAGAGATGGAAGTGAGGCTGAGTAGTCTATAGTCACCCGGGTCCTCCTTCTTGCCCTTTTTGAAGACTGGTGTGACATTCGCTTTCCTCCAGTCCTCAGGCACCTCCCACATTCCTCACAACTTACCAAAGATGATGGGGAGTGGTCTAGCAACGACTTCCGCCTTCTCCCTCAGCACCCGCATGTGCATCCCATCAGGACCCATGGAGTTATGGGTGTCCGGATGACTTAACCGCTCCTTAACCCAGTCTTCATCTACCAGAGCAAACTCCTCCTTTGTCCTGACTTCCTCTAGGGCTTCAGGGGTATGGGACTCTTCAGGAAAGCCTCTGGCAGTATAGACAGAGACAAAGAAGGCATTCAGTAACTCTGCCTTCTCTGTAACTTCTGTCACCAGAGCACCCACCTCATTGATCAGTGGGCCTACATTGCCTCTGATGTTAGCCTTATCTGCAATGTATTTGAAGAAGCCCTTTCTATTATCCTTGACCCCTCTAGCAAGGTTTAACTCTAAGGAGGCCTTAGCTTTCCTAGTTGCCTCCCTACACTCTCTGACAACATTCTTATATTCCTCCCAAGTGGCCAGCCCCTCCTTCCGTGATCCGTAGACCCTCCTTTTACATTTGAGTTTGCCCAGCAGATCCCTGTTTAACCATGCAGGCCTCCTGGCACCCTTCCTTGACTTCTTACCTTTTGTGATGCACCGATCTTGAGCTTGGAAGAAGCACTATCTGAATGCTAACCAACTATCTTGGGCCCCTTTACCTTCAAGTACCCTGTCCCACAGGATTGCCCCTAGCAATTGCTTGAAAAGGCTGAAGTTGGCCCTACTGAAGTCCAGCGTTGCTATTCTGCTCTGTATTCTACTACGGCCACACGAGATCCTGAACTCCACCACCTCATGGTCACTGCAACCATGGCTGCCCTCAACCTTCACCTCTTCAACCAGACCCTCCTTATTCGTGAGAATAAGGTCTAGCAGCGCTCCTCTCCTAGTCGGCTCGTCCACCATTTGCATCAGGAAGTTATCATCAATGCACTGGAGAAACCTTCTGGACTGCAGATGGCTGGCTGAGTAGGCCTTCCAGCAAATATCAGGGTAGTTAAAATCACCCACAATAACCAGGGCCTGTGACTGCGAGGCTGCTACCAGCTGCCAGTAGAAGACCTCGTCAACTTCCTCGTCCTGATCCGGTGGCCTGTAATAGACACCCATGACAGTATCACCCATGCCAGCCTGTCCCTTAATTCTCACCCACAAACTCTCAACTCGCTCGTCACCCACCCCTGGACAGTACTCAATACATTGAAGTTGCTCTCTCACGTAAAGAGCAACTCCCCCACCTCGTCTTGCTGGCCTGTCTTTCCTGAGAAGGGTATAGCCACCCATGGCTACATTCCAGTCATGTGAGCTGTCCCACCATGTCTCTGTAATTGCCACCAGGTCATAATCTCCTGATCGAACCCGGATTTCTAACTCCTCCTGCTCATTCCCTGCGCTGCACGCATTTGTGTAGAGGCATTTCAGGGAGCAAGCTGAGCGCGCCGGTTTCATCCTAGGAGGGTGGGAGGACCCCCAGTCTTTATCAATAATAGAGTGCTGCCCCACTGGTGCAAGCCCAGTTACAGCCCCATCCCCCTTCGAATCTAGTCTAAAGTTCTCTTAATGAGCCCTGCTAGATCCTGTGCTAGGATGCGTTTCCCCCTATGAGACAGACGAGTTCTATCCGCTGACAACAGGCCAGGGGCTGAGCAAACCACCCCACGGTCAAAGAACCCAAAGTTCCTGTCTCGACACCAGTCCCTCAGCCAATTATTCGTGACTTGTGTTTTCCTAGCCCACCCCATGTCCTGCACCTCCCCAGAAGGTATAGAGCAGAACATCATTTGTGCACCCGCTCCTTGAACTATCTGCCCTAAACCTCTGAAATCTCTTTTCATAGTTCTCAGGCTCCTCTGAGCAATTTCATCACTGCCCACCTGAACTATGAGTAACAGGTGGTAATCAGTGGGGTGAACCAGCTCTGGGAGTTTTCTAGTTATATCCCTGACCCGGGCCCCAGGGAGGCAGCACACTTCCCTATGGCTTGGGTCTGGTCTGCAAATGGGCCCCTCCTTTCTTCTGAGAATGGAGTCGACTACCACAAGCACCCTTCTTTCTTTCCTGGCAGAGGCAGTCTGAATGCGCAGAGTCGACTGCCTCGCCCTTGAAAACCTCTTAGGGGAACCTTCCCGCGCCTCCCCACCTACCTCCCCTTCAATGTCCAAGGCTGCAAACCTATTGCTCAGGGGAACGCGGGGACACGCAACAGGCAGAGGGGGGCTTTGCCCACAATGCCGAGCAGGGACCTTCTCCCAACCCTCCCCATCCCTCAGTTCCTCCTCCTCTGCCCGACAGGGCAGTGGGTCCGCCCCCAGTTGTGGGGTATCTCCCCAGTGCCTTTCCCTCTGGCACACCAGGGAATTACTCCACCAGTTGATCTCCTGCTCACAGTCCCTGATGGCCCTCAGTCTCTCCACCTCATCTTTCAGCTCCGCCACCATGGTG
Organism: Pterocles orientalis; assembly: GCA_011057875.1. Taxonomy (NCBI): domain Eukaryota; kingdom Metazoa; phylum Chordata; class Aves; order Pterocliformes; family Pteroclidae; genus Pterocles; species Pterocles orientalis. The sequence continues at coordinate 320,549 of WKFP01014285.1, forward strand.
AGCAGATCTTCCACCGTCTTGCACCTCACACAAGTGGAATGTCCGCCGCCCTCCCCCGGCAGCAGCAGGCTCTGGCACTCCCTGCAGCCAGAGACCTGTGTAGCCACAGTTCAGAACAGGCGCTCCGTTTGGGTCACCACAGTCTTTCTGGGGCAAGCTCCCTGCCTGGTGGAGACCATGACAATAACAGCGGTCACAGACTGCCAATAGATACGTAGGACTCACAAGCGAGGAGGGACAGAATTCCTGTGCCCTGCTGCACAACCTCCCACACCCACTGCTGCAGCACCTGGTCTTCAGTTCTTCCCTCCTCCTCAGAGGAACCCTGCCTGCTCGCTGGGCTCCTAGGGTCGCCTTGTGAGGCTTCTGCACCCGGCAAAACTTCAGCGTCCCACTACACGAGCCACAGGTGGTGCTGCTGACTTGCATATGCCTTTAGGCGGAGAGCATGCTTTCTGCCCTCCCGGCAAAAATTTAATGAGTGAGGGAGGGTTGGTGACCATGGTTGCCCCAGCATCTCCCGTGCCACGTCAGCCTCGCGCTGGAGAGCTGTCGCGGGAGTCTGGATATTCCGCTGCCTCGGGGTTTTTCTGTCGAAGGAATCTCCCGAAAAACCTCCCTGTACCTCGCCATCAGTTGGTCTGGCGGAGCTGTGTCGGCTCCGAAGCAGCTGATCTCGGCGACTGAGTACTAGTGATTCTGTCCATGTCTGTCCACACTTTCTCTCATTTTGATTTACTTTCTTAATGGATGACAGTGCTAGATTACCTAATAGAGAGTTAGCTATAGAGTGCTCAAAATAGTGTATTAATTAGACTTTGGGGTCTAAAATTACCTTTTGAATACACACTTCAATCAATCTGAGATGGCAGTATGTAATATTTAGTTATGTAAATATTTGTTCATTTAGAAAAAGCAAACATAAATGAAGAAAAGTTAGCTACTGTGATGAGAACTCCCCAGTTGTTGTTCTGACCTCACCATGTTACTCCTTCACAATAACAGGCAATAACAGCAAAATGCTGCCTCTCTGTGTGACGCATCCCTTACCTAAACTCTGGTGTGAGAAGAAGATTGCCTTGAGAATGCTAGTGAGGCAGAGAGCTGTATGACACCACAGAGCAAATCATCACAGTAAATCTCTGACTGCTGCCATTTCTTTCTTCGAACTGTAGCAGCTAAGATATAGAAGCAGTTTGCACAAAAAAACCCCCAAACAACCAAACAAACCCCAAACATAAAAAGCCATAGTGTGGTCCAAACTTCCCTAACAGCAGTGGAACAATTTCTACAGTCCTTATCTCATATGCTCAGAGAAGTGTGGCTGAGTACATAGTTACACAGAGCTGTGGGCTTTTACTCAAATGACAAGGTTGAACATAGAGCTCATGCTATTGTTATTTTTCTGCACAGAGTATTTATCCAGTTATATCTGAATATAAAATGTGCTTAATAAAATTGCAGGTGAATTGAAACTGGGAGGCATTGCAGGCTGGAAAACAATATTAGGATTCAAAATGGAAAACAAATTGGAGAAATATTCAGAAAAATTAACCCAAAATTTAACAGGGACAAATAAAGGAAATGCACGTAAGAGGGAGTATCAATGGCACAAGTGAGGGAGAACAGTCAGCTGGACACAACAGTTCTTCTGAAAGAGATTGAGAGATTACAACAAGCTCAATGTGGATTAACAATATCATGATACTACAAAACACCCCAACAATTGTACTGGAATTTATGGGGAGAAAAGCCAATGAGGCATGTGAAATCCTCCTTCTGCACTAGGCACCATTAGTAAAGCTGTGTTTGGAGTGCTATTTTCAGTTGTGAGCACATGCATTTCCAGAAACATGTAGGGAAACTGTCTAGAGCAGAGAGATTCAGAGTTAGTCCAGTCCACAGAACTGCTGACAGGTCCAGGAACCGTGCCCTTTGGGACTGTTGACATGAAGAAGCGAAGACTGAACAGAAGACATGATTATCACCTCTAAGTAACAAAAGGGCTATGGAAAAAAAGAAATAAATAATCTGTTCTCTCTCTGAAAAGTAGATAAGACAAGAAATAACCTGCTTAAGCTGCAATCAAAGATATCCAGGATAGAAATGAGGAAAATTGTTCTAAAAAGGAGGGCAGTGAGTAACTGGAATAAATAGTGTGGTCAGGTTGTGTAGTCACTGTCTCTGAAAGTCTTCAGAAACAAATCACTGGCATAGACCTCATATGATCCTGCACTGGGAAAAAAGCCCAACATGGAAGTCCTCTTACTCTTTCTTCCAGATCTAGTTTTCTAGAAATCTGCCCAAGGGAATGTATTAGATTTTACTTCTGCAGTAGATTTGGGATTAGTGGAGATCCACGCTAGTTTGCTTCATGTTTTCAGCAGGCAGTCTGTGGCACTGTGGGAACTCCTAACCCAGCTGTAGGCAAATGTTCACAATCCTTAGTTATTTACTGATTGCACATGAAGTAAGATTTTGGCCTTCCTGGGTTCAGAAGTCCTAGTCAAAATCTTGCTTCACTAGAAGGTATAAAGTGGAAAATGCTCTCAAGATTGTATTTTGGTTACTGTTATTCAGGAAGTTACAAATTGAATAAAATAAGCTGGAAAGATCTCTACCACTGTACACTGGTAAATATCACTTTTTGCAGATTTTTTCAATTACCATCTTATTTTTCAGCAATAGTTGTTCTGATGTCCTTAGCTGAATCTCTGTAAAGAAAAGAGATTTGAAAGATGAAGCTGTACTCATGCAGCTTCTCAGCAGTGAAGCGACAGTCTGACATAATTCATGGTATCACCTAATGCTTTCAGCTTGCCTGCCTTAGTTTGTTCATTAGCATATTTCATATAAAAATAAATTAAAGTCCAAAGATAACAGGAAAAGCTAATTAACTATGCATCAAGGAGAACATAGGAAGAAGAGGTAAATTTCAGAAGAAAACATGTCAGCCAAGAGTAAGACTCAAGCAAGACTGTGGAGGTTCCTCTCTGTGTTGTTTCTGTGTACGGTTCCTTTCCAGTGGGGACTCATGCAAGATAGTTAAATAATGAGAGAAGGGAGCACATCATGTAGTGTTTTGAAACTGATGTTAACTTTTGATGTTGTGAAAAGGTGTCTCAAAACATAGTGATGACCACATTTTATATGATATATTCCCACATAGTGTGAAAACTTGATTTTGTAAATCTCTATAGACCATAAATTGGCAATGAATTTTAAGCTACAAATCTCAATCTGTGAAGAGGGAAGGTGTCATGTGTAGCTTTAAGTAGTTGTGGTAGGGGTAGGTTGCGACTTTTCGTACATCAGTTTACAGTCTTTGGTTGAAATCAGTATTTTTAGTAACCCATTTTCCAGAACCCCAAAGTCTCAAATAATATCTACAAGAAAATGCTCATCTGAGTTATAATACCAAAAAAAAAAAGAAAGACATAAAATAGAGAAAGTTTGCATTAAGGAAGTCTATCACTAAATTTTGTTTTTGTTTTACCAGCTGCACAGAAGTTTTTGCCCTGACAGTATTCACTGGAAACTTCCTATTTCTCTCTTATTTACTGCCTTTTTCATGTACTGTAACTTAATTGTGAAGCCCTTATGTCATATCTTCCCTTGATAGTCATATAATTTTGTTAGTCTGGATGTCACAAATAGCTATTTATCTTTTTTCTACACTTGCAGTTTAAAATCATTATTTTCCCTTCTTATGCTCTACCAGTAGTTTCCAAGCTGTTTTCACAACCTACTTGTAGTTTGTCAGTCTGTTGGAATTTGTCTTCAGTTGGACCCCAGACTAGGTTAAAATGCAAACCTACAGAGTAGTTTTTTAATGGCATGCTGGGATGTCAGCACAGAAGAAATTTTACACCTCAACACTGGTACATAGCACTATGTGCTCAGAAATCACAGCACATATTAAATAATGCATTGTAAAGAAGCGAAAGGTTATATTGGACCCTTACCTGCACTGTGCTGCTGTTTTGAATCTTCTTTCTTGTTTTCCTCTATACATAGGCCCAAACACTGTTGTCTGTACTTCTGAGAAGCTATTGTGCTGTTATTTGCCACCACTACACTAATCTTTAATCTATTTGACACCAATGTCAAACTCTTGCTTCTCAAATAAGCCAAAAGAATTACTTTAAAGCTGTGGAGGAAATAAGTCATCAGAGCTATGATTACTATGGATTGGTAAAAATCATGGGCATGAAAGAACTCAAGATGATTCAAGATGAATGAATGACAGATACCTTTCACATTTCTACATTATTAAATGATAGACAAATTATTAGTATTTATCATTGATAGCATTTTAGAGTCATTATTAAACCATCAGCTTGAGAGAATTACTGTACAAATCTTATCTCATCGATGTCAATCTAAATGAACAGGCAAGATAGTGATGCCAAGCCTTATGAAATTCATGTCTCTCTTGTTTAGCTGCATGTTTATTTCAGAACCACAGAGCAGCTGATGGCTGCTGGAGACATGTATTTCACTGATGCTCACAGCCCTAAAGATCCCCTTTGTAATGAGGTGGAGAAGCAAAGAAGCACGAAGTAGGCATACTGCAAAATCCTGACATAGCATCATTCTTGACACTGGATCCCTGTGCTGGAATATTCTCCTACAGTTGTATAACAATGTGCGTGTCACGGCTGCCTGCCTGTCAGTGTGATTTCCTCTTCTGATCAAAGACTCAGGGTGGGGCACCATGCAAACTAACCTTTATAGTTTGGAAATTTCTCAGTTTCCTTGGGAGAAAGCACAAACTGAGTGCCAGTGAGAGCCTGTGTGTGGCAACAGCCTCTGCCACCCCTGCTGCTCCAGGCCTTTGGCTGCCTGTCCTCAAGACCAGCCCTGATATCGTGTGCCTTTGCATCATGCTCCTGGGAAGGAACAGTGTGAGAAAAAGCTGGAAGATGCCCCAGCAAAGTCTCCTTGCCTTGGCTCAGGAGCCACAATGGAGCTCAGGAACCACAGTGGAGCTCAGGCCCTTGCCAGGACTACACCACAGCCATGACTGTGACTGTGCACAGCCACCCACCCTCCAGGTCCTGGTCACCAGACCTGACACCTCGGTTTGGCCTCGGACCTGCCTCAACCCTGGGGCTTGCCCAGCCATGACTGGCCTCCCGGCTGACCCTGATTACTGTCACTAGCACTGCCCTGCTCCCCCAGTGGCCAGGGGTGCCACTTTCTGTCCTGTCCCCATCTGCCCCTCTCTGCTCCCTGACACCACAACGTCGATTTTCAGGGAGAATTGCATGCATTAAATAGTGCATATCAAGTAATAACTTTATTAATAGAGTTGTTTGAAACCTTACGTGATGCAACTGTCTGTCAGAAAAAGCATTCTTGTCAAAGACCAAATTTGCTGCCGGGAACTGTTAATAATAAAGAAAATAGTAAAGGAAGAAACCAAACTTTCTGCTTCATTAATGCCAATTTCATTGACTTCTAGAAGTCGTTATAGCAGAAACTCCTAAACTAAAAGGAAGGTGTCACTGCTTCACATTGCAATTTGAATATTTCAGCCGCTTCACCCTGAATTTAGAAAATAATTTTTACTTTTCTCTAGAGCTGTTCCTATTTAGGATTTTTTTATTCCTGTTGAGAAAGGAGAAAATAAAAAAATAGAGAAGATTAAAACACGAAACTGTGCAAATTCTAGAAAGTAAGAAAAAAATCTGGTATAGAGATATTACAGAAACCATAACAGAGGTATGCCAACATTAATTTCCATCAGTATTTTGAGCAAGAAAAATAAGTCGTTGGAATCTAAATATTTAGCTTCAGCATTGGTAGCACTGAGCATGAAAATTTTTTTTATTGTTCAATGCACATCCTATAAACAGCAGTTCAATTTTAAAGTAACAGTTTTGTGTTTTTATGTGATCTCTGTTTTCTTTAGAAACTGGATTTTTACCTAGTACCAGATTTTTTTTTTCTCTTGAGGAAAACATTCAGAGGTGAATCGCTGACCTCAGCTGTAGCTGTTAGCAAAAACGAGTAAGTTTTACTGATTCAGTGGTGTGAGAAAATTCAAGGTGGACACACACATCATGCTCCTTTCTGCTTCTGCCACTATCTGTAGAACTCTTCCCAGGACAGAGTTTGTTTCAGTATGAGAGCAAAGACATACAATGCAGCTGTCTTCAGTGCCCTGACATGAAAATGTGGGAAAAGAAAAAGAGAGATAAAAAATCCTGGAGGTATTTTGTCATCAGCGACCATGAAAGTCTGTCAAAGCATGTAGGTATCAGCTGCTCCAATGTGTTGCAAGAAAGACAGCTGGTGAAGAATCAGTGCCCAGACTGCTATACCAAGAGCTAACAAGACAGCTTAATCAAATGCTAAAGGTGAAGGATGTCAGAGCCCATAAGAGGGTTTAGTTCACATGTTGTCACAAGCAAAAAGAAAAAGAGGGTGTCAATGCTAGCCTGAAGAAGAGTTATTTTGGAAAATACTGTTTGCTAAACTTCAGCAACACATAACTAATGAAAACAGTTAGATCAATTCTCAAGGAAAAAAAGCCACCTTTATGGTTCTGGAACTCAATAACAAACCTATACGTAACTAAGCACAGTGTTAAACTCCTTCAGCTGTCTGTGACAGAGTCAGATAGCAATAATTTCCCCAACCGCTACAAGGCTCTGCCACAAATCTGTGTGATCTAGAGTAGACTAAAGTAACTTGTGGCCAATCCTTTGCCTTTCCTCTAAGGCATTTTAACTTTCATGGAGAAAATGCTGATAAATTCTATTAAATTTGTAGGCTTCAGAGAAGAGGTCTTTAGAAGAGAGAACTTTGATCCTACAAAATGCTAAGTGAGTTAGAAAAGGGAGTAGGTCCCAAATTGTTTTATGCACATACACAGAAAAAATAACCAATGCATACACATTAATCAGTGTTTAAATAGAGAGTGGAAAAGATCAAGGATGCAAAAGACTTATTCTGAAGAATGTGACGGGGGAAGCAGCAGACACTCTTGAGTTTAGGGAAATGAAGACTCAGTATTATTTACACCACAACCTTGCTCAAGTTGTTTCTTGACAGCAACAGGAGCTCTGAGTATCACTTGCTTGCCTCCTAAGTATGAAATTTGCTGTGGAGAAAATTTGGGAGCTGCAATTATTATTTAATTTGTGTCTGGCAAAAGACTCTGACCAGTGCTTCCAGGATGTCCGTGGACACGCTCTTTGCCATGGCCAAGTTACGTTATGATCAGGAAGATGATAGTGACTAATGTCAATGTACGTTAGTAGGCATTGTTTTAGGACTGAATATAGTGTCCTGAGATGTCATCATAACTAATTAAAGGCAGAAACAGATGGAAGATAAACAGGAGCATTTTCACAATCTGGAGTGATGCGGACATGGCCATAGACACAGGGTCAGACACAAGTGTGTCTTTGTCAGTAAGACACTTCCCGTACAACTACTGCTCCCAGATGAAACAAGGGATTGTTACATTTCCTTGCTCTGCTGGAAATCAGAAGTGGAAGTGAAGTTCAGTTTTCTGTGGGTTTTTTTTTTTTTTTTTTTTTTTTTTTTTACTGCAGAAAGAATAAGTTAAGAATTGGTAACAGGCTTGTGTGTTTGGAAGTGGGCAGGAATTCACACCCTCAGGACTCATCACTGACTCTTCAGCTTCCCTTCTGTGCACAGAATAAATCCTGGAATCACTGGACGTAACCATTATGGAGTTATTAAATAAGAGCAGCAACAGCAAGGAAAACACTCATGATACATGGAAGTAAATAAAGTTACTTCATTTCCCTTTGTGCATTAAGAAAATGTTACTTCAGCTGTTTCCATTTGGCTGACTTTCCTCTTTAGCGCTGACTCAGAAACAAGTGAGCCAAGAATAGATTTGTTCCACCATATATTAATGACTCTTCTTTAATATTTTGCCTAGAACAAAAAACCTGTTTTCTTTCTTTTACATCTTGAATTACAGGCAACCTTTTTGCATAAAAAGAGAAAACTGTTTTCAAAAATGTCACTAATTTGTAAGTAGCACTTTGGCAACTTAATGTCTTGCTCAAAGAGAGCTCTTGCAGAGGTGACAGTTTTTCATTTCCTGATCTGGATTTTTACAGTTTGTTTGCTTTTGTTTTTGTTTTTTTTTTTTTTTTTTTCATTAGGGGAGAGGATGTCACTTTGCACATCTTATGCCTGCTTAGCTCTTTTACACAGAGGACTTACAGATACGGTCCCAGGTCAATGTGAACTAAGACTCAATAAGAGGTGATAGGAGTGTTGGGAAATACAAGGTAAATCAATCCATAAAGATAATTGCTTCATTTTGTTTTGTCAGTTATCCATTTTCCATGCATATAATCTTTCATTGTAATGTAAAATACCAGTAGTACTAATATGTCCAGCTTTATTACACTCAACATGATAGAACTGAGTTGACATGGGGCAAGAAACATATCTTAACTCTCATGCCACCTAAATGAACTGATGTTTATAATCTGTACATTATAGAATCCGAAGCTTCCTTTGCTCTTTTTGTAACCATTTCTAATGCTTACTCTGACTCAGTCACACAATAAAAATGGCTATAAACAGAGACGTGCAAAACAACTGATACAATGTGAAGCATGACTATTGCGCATATTTGGTTATGTTTCTCCACTGAAGCTCGATATGTACATTTTTCTCTATCACAGAAATATTCTGGCTGAATCAGAATATTTCAAATACAGACTGCAACTGAAGCAGGGTAGGTACCATTAGGTGCTAAATAGGAGCCTGAGAATATGTTCAGTAACTGCAGTTGCACGTGAGTAAAAAGCACTGCTTCTTAGAATTTTAACAGTTGATTGGAGGGACAGGAACTTTACACCAGGGCTGGTACACTTTGAGAGTACTTTAAGTTTAGAAACGTGAGTATTTGTCTGCACTAAACTCAGGCGGTGAGGTGAAAGCTAAAAAGCACAACTGGAGCTCCTGACCTCTTTCTGAATTTTCAGGACTGTCTGAAGGAGGAAAGCCGTAAATGTTTTCTGCCTAAATATGTAAATATCACTGAGAGGAACATTAATATGATTATGGACTTACTATTTGTTAATATAGTAAGTATAGTAAGTAGCCCAAACAGAATTAAATATGGCCAAGGACATTAAGGGTAACAGGAAGAACTTCTATTGGTATGTGAATGATAAAAGGAAGACTAGGGAAAATGTGGGCCCCCTCTGTGACCCAGGATGTAGAGAAGGCTGAGGTACTTAACGAGTTCTTTACCTCAGTCTTCACTGGCAAGAGCTCGAGCCACACTGCCCAAGTTGCAGAAGGCAAAGGCAGTGACTGGGAGAAGGAAGAACTGCCAGCTGTAGGAGATCAGGTTTGAGACCGTTTAAAGAACCTGAAGGTGCACAAGTCCATGGGACCTGATGAGATACATCCGTGGGTCCTGAAGGAACTGGCAGATGAAGTTGCCAAACTACTATCCATCATATTCGAGAAATCATGGCACTCTGGTGAAGTTCCCGCAGACTGGAAAAGGGGAAACATAACCCCCATTTTTGAAAAAGGAAATAAGGAAGACCCGGGAAACTACAGGCTGCTCAGTCTCACCTCTGTGCCTGGCAAGATCATGGAGCAAATCCTCCTGGAATCTATGCTAAGGCACATGGATAACAAGCAGGTTATTGATGACAACCAACACGGCTTTACCAAAGGAAAATCATGCCTGATGAATTTGGTGGCCTTCTACAACAGAGCCACGGTGGATAGAGGAAGGGCAACTGACATCATCTACCTGGACTTGTGCAAAGCCTTTGACACATCTAGATGGCCGCACTCAGAGAGTTGTGGTCAATGGCTCAATGTCCAAGTGGAGACCGGTGACAAGTGGTGTTCCGCAGGGGTCCGTACTGGGACCAGTGTTGTTTAACATCTTTGTTGGAGACATGGACAGTGGGATGGAGTGCACCCTCAGCAAGCTTGCCGATGACACCAAGCTGTGTGGTGTGGTGGACACGCTGGAGGGAAGGGATGCCATCCAGAGGGACCTGGACAGGCTGGAGAGGTGGGCCAATGCAAACCTCATGAAATTTAACAAGGCCAAGTGCAAGGTCCTGCACATGGGTCTAGGCAATCCCAAGCACAAATACAGGCTGGACGGAGAATGGATAGAGAGCAGCTCTGAGGAGAAGGACTTGGGGGTGTTGGTGGATGGGAAGCTCAGCATGAGCTGGCAGTGTGCACTTGCAGCCCAGAAAGCCAACCATGTCCTGGGTTGCATCAAAAGAAGCATTAGCAGCAGGTCAAGGGAGGTGATTCTCCCCCTCTACTCTGCTCTTGTGAGACCCCACCTGGAATACTGTGTTCAGATGTGGGGCCCCCAACATAAAAAAGACATGGACCTGTTGGAGAGAGTACAGAGGAGAGCCACAAAATTAATAAAAGTGCTAGAGCACCTCCCCTATGAGGACAGGCTGAAGAGTTGGGGTTGTTCAGCCTGGAGAAGAGAAGGCTCTGAGGAGACTTAAATAGCAGCCTTCCAGTACCTGAAGGGGGCCTACAGGAGAGATGGGGAGGCACTCTTTATCAGGGAGTGTAGTGAGAGGACAAGGGGTAATGGGTATAAGCTGGTAGAGGGCAGATTTAAACTAGACATTAGGAAGAAATTTTTTACTGTCAGGGTGGTGAGACACTGGAACAGGTTGCCCAGGGAAGTTGTGGATGCCCCATCCCTGGAGGTGTTCAAGGCCAGGCTGGATGAGGCTTTGAGCAACCTGGTCTAGTGGAGGGTGTCCCTGCCCATGGCAGGGGAGTTGGAACTTGATGATCTTTAAGGTCCTTTCCAACCCAAACCATTCTATGATTCTATGAATATAACTTTAAATAGAGAGTGCCATAAGTTGGGGAGTTTTGACACACAAGCAGTAGCTGTCTCATATGAAAATATCCCATGCAAAGAAACTAGTTGAATGTTTTGTTATCATCAGCAGCATTAATTCCGAAATCTCATTCTTCTCTAAAGGTTTCTAATGTTTCATACTCATAGATAGGTTTCATATAAGAAGAGTTATGTTGCTGGTCCCTGGTACCATCTAATCCTAAAAATACTCACATTTGTTTTGTTGTATATCTTAAACACCTCCAGTGCCGTTAGTGAGGTGGGTTTTTTTTTGTTGTTGTTTGTTTGGTTTTTTGGGTTTTATTTGCTGAGTAAATATCCAAACCTTCAGGAAATGTTAGCTTATGTGTGTTTCAGTTCCTAAAAGTGTTCACATATCATCAGTTTTCAGAAGCCCATGGTTGGCAGCAGCCCATTGGTTTCAAATTCAATTACATCAGTTGTGTTCGACTGCTTGAAGCAGAAAAAAAACTAACACTGCATATTTTTACTTTATCACCATCCTCTCAGAGGATAAATAAACTGCACGATCTGTACTAATTACATCTTCTGAATTTTTAAAATTGTATGAAACATACTTTCAATATGTTGGGTTTTATAATTGTTTGTCCTGTGGAAATTGAATACCTAAATGCTTAGCACACAAATAAGAGCAAACACTGTGATCTGGTCAGTAATCAGCACAGATTCCATGATCATTGTAGCTGACTGTCAAAAAAAAAAAAAATCAGGCAGCAGCATGTGTCAAATGAATGAGCAAGGCACAGGGAATTTTGGCCAGATTCTTTAATATAAATGTCTCTGTTTGCCCTGAATTTTGAAGTGGAGGTATGGAACTGACAAAGTAGTTATGAAAAGAAGGAAGTGTGGTTTTTGGTGCTATGGTTTGAGCATAATCTATTCTATTTACTTCCTGAACATACTGTGGTACCATACATTGGAAATAATGTATAATTGTCTGACAGATATGTTAATTTCTGTTACAGGTACTGTTACTCAAATGATATCTCTCCTTTTTCAAGCTTTAAGTGTGTGTATATATATATATAGATACAATAGATATATAAAAATATATTTATTTATGTGTTTATATATAAGTACATGCAGAGAATAGTGTGTGTATATATAGAACATATTTATTTATGTGTTTATATATAAGTATATACAGACAGTTATATACACAGAGAACAAGAAATACGTAATTTTAAAATGCAGTCTAATTACAACCACAAAATTGCACAGGTATTGGGAAATTGTTGTGACTGGATTTGAGCTGTCTTACCATGGTAATACATTAATACAAAAAAAAAATCTGTTCTGAATAATAATAAAATCTGTGGACACAGTACAATTCCCCCTGGTGACATGCTACAGTCACCTAAAACTAATTCAGACAACTGTAGAAGAAATTCTAGTGACAGAAAGACAGATGACCACTATTTTAGCCTGCATGCTTCAGTGCAGAGTAACCAAACAGGGCAGTTTTTACGCTGTTTTTCATTATTTTTCTCTATAATATGTTAAAACTGTGGTCATCTCTGATTTTCTGCACTTCTTGTACAGTCTGTTAGAGGCAGAATGCCCTTTACCACAGCATCAATGTTGTTTTAACTTCCTGTACTCTTTGTCCTCCAGAGGGCTACAGACGCAATAGTTTTTATTTACTGTTTCTTCCATCTTCTGATTGACCTTGTCACGGTCCACTAAGGACTCGTGGAGGTTCTTTGCTGAGATCTCTAAGTGCAAAATTAAGGCGACCACGCCAAAAGGGGTTAGCTTCAGCTAAACAGCAAAAACTTTATTATTTTGTGTCCGTAAGCGACATGCGATAGATAAAGTTAGTAAAAAGTAAGTAAAAAGAGGAAAAGAGGAATATAGCTACCACCGTGGGTCCAAGGCGTCCCCCGGGCCCGGAGCCAACAGCGTCCCGTCGGTCCTAACAATCGATCGTCGTCAATCCTTGGTGGGGAAGGCTTCAACTTTAGGTTGCTAGGGGATGACCTTTTATGCTAAACTACACACCTTGCTCCTCCTCTACCTTGGAGGCAGGTAGCCTTTGAGATGGAGGTGTGTTCTGGTATTATAATGACATTATAACAAGCAAAGTTCTCCTCAGGGTAAAGATTTTGTCACAGTGCTTGGCACGATGTCTGCCATCTTTCTGGTTGGATAGCCGTGGCACCTGCAGCTCATTGTTCCCGTCCTTGCAGAGGTACAGATAGTCTTGGACAGGGCAGGGCCGTGGAATGAGACCGTTTCACTCCGTCCCCCAT
>WKFP01014285.1:360118-380320 GCA_011057875.1 Pterocles orientalis
GGTCCCAGTACCGACCCCTGCGGAACACCACTTGTCACCGGTCTCCACTTGGACATTGAGCCATTGACCACAACTCTTTGAGTGCGGCCGTCCAGCCAATTCCTTATCCAGCGAGTGGTCCTTCCCTCAAATCCATGTCCCACCAACTTAGAGACAAGGATGTCATGTGGGACTGTGTCAAAGGCTTTGCACAAGTCCAGGTAGATGATGTCAGTTACCCTTCGTCTATCCACCAGCACCGTGGCTCTGTCGTAGAAGGCCACCAAATTCGTCAGGCACGATTTCCCTTTGGTAAAGCCATGTTGGTTGTCATCAATCACCTGCTTGTTTTCCATGTGCCTTAGCATAGATTCCAGGAGGATTTGCTCCATGATCTTGCCAGGCACAGAGGTGAGACTGACCGGCCTGTAGTTTCCCGGGTCTTCTTTATTTCCTTTTTCAAAAATGGGGGTTATGTTTCCCCTTTTCCAGTCTGCGGGAACTTCACCAGAGTGCCATGATTTCTCAAATATGATGGATAGTAGTTTGGCAACCTCATCTGCCAGTTCCCTCAGGACCCGCAAATGTATTTCATCAGGTCCGATGGACTTGTGCACCTTCAGGTTCTTTAGATGGTCTCGAACCTGATCTTCTCCTACAGCTGGCAGTTCTTCCTTTTCCCAGTCACAGCCTTTGCCTTCTGCAACTTGGGCAGTGCGGCTTGAGCTCTTGCCAGTGAAGACTGAGGTAAAGAACTCATTAAGTACCTCAGCCTTCTGTGCTTTTCTGATTCAAAGTAATTTTCTTCATTGTCCTCCTGTTTAAACATTCATTTTTCTGATAGATTTCTAAGACAGTGTCACTGCTTTCATTTCTGTGTATATACACACACATATATTTCCACAAGGTGGAAATATTTAAAACACTTTTTTTTTTAAACCACCGGAACTTAAAGTTAGTCTTATTGATACTGAAAGTTTGATAAAAAGATAGATTGTAAAATTATCCAGGTTTGCCTCTCCAATTCTAATTACTCCTTTGGATAATGGTATATATTTTTAAAAATCTATTTATGTAATGTATCCTAGAGGACAAATTTATTGCTGGAGTAAATCATGTTAACACCACTGATTTCAACAGAGCTGCAGCTGAACTGCTGTGTACATTGCCTTTTCAATCCTTCCTTGGAGAATTAGAACCAAAGTGAATATCTTCCCATACATATTTTAGCAATTAAATAAAATATATTATTTCCCAGATTTATTCTGTTTCAGGGTGGCATATTTCAAATAGATTTTTTTTCAGAGCTGCAGCAGCAGGGGACACACTAGGTTGCTCTTGTTGGCTAGTCAGACACTGAAGAGCTGCAGAAAATTGAATAGACAAGTTGAATAGCAGAGTTTTGTTCTTTGAACTCCTAAGAAGATATAATCTAAAATATAGTATAAACTCTCCTTCACAGATTTCTTTGGGGTCTGATAAGAGGGGAATCTATTCTGGTGATTGTAACCTCTCTCAGTATGTCTTTTCGTACTGAATTTCCAAACAGGCTGATGTACTTCAAGAGAGCATGTGAAGAAAAGACATTGGGAATCTCACTGAGAAGCTTCCTCTTTCTGATTCCTAAGATAAATGCTTGGACACTCCATTTCTGGAAATTCCTTTAAAAGGGAAGTTAAAGTAACTTGTGTTGAGCCATGTTGTTCAGTGAAATGTGTCTAAAAGATTCAAGTAATCAGCAAAGTGAGTCAGCCTTGCCCAGCATCTGTCCTGGAGGGAACAGGACTTCAGTCAGTTTTGAGGGTCAGATTTTCCCTGTTGTAAAAAGAATTACGCTACTTTTACATTACATTAGGGATCATGCAGGCCATTTGTAGTGTAACATTCGTATCTTGAATGCAGACCAAAAGGCTGTGAGGGATAGCCTTCAATCTGCTGAGCTTATGCTACTCTCGTACAGAGGGTGCAAGAGGTTTGGTAGATTTGTAGAAACTGTGTCTTAAATCCTTGTTTTCAGCTGTTGAAGACAGCTATGAAGAACTCAGGCCATTTGTGGTGAAGCTTATTTCCCTTGTAGTGGAATGATTGGCACTACAGACCTCATCAGAATGTTAGGTCCTGTAAACGCTTTGCCGAAGTACAGATTGATGTAGGACTTTTTAGAACTGTATGTCAAACACACATGTTTTTTGCAGAGTTATGAATGCTAATGAGGTCAGCGGGAATAGTGTGGGGCACACAGGCCTATCCAAAAGCGAGCAACGAAGGCAAACTTAGTGAGCACAGTGTAATCTACCACTAATAATGTGGGGCTACAACATGGGTACACATAATATTCATAAAAGATATGAAAAAGATGTGGTAATAGATCCCAACTGGTTAAAGACTGGAATGTAATTTGTAACTTGTTTAGATCCGTGTAAACTCTTTGGTTTATGTAAACTCTTATTTTTGTCACTTTATAAAAAGAGAGTTAAAAAGTGTATCTTTGCACTGGCCCAGGAGATGGGTATTTGTGCTGGTGCTTTTTGGGGTTACTGCCTCACCAGAGGGAGGATGGAAGTACCGTGCCTTGCTGAGAAGACATCAGGTGTGCACTCCTGAACTGAGCTCTGGATCTCACTGTGTGGAATAAGATCAATGCCAGGGCCTCCTAGCTGTTAGCACTGTGAGATCTCCAAATCTGACACTACTAGGATAATATATATTTTATAGTAAACTGATTGTATGAGATTACTGAAATCATTAGGAAAGGAGAATTCTGGCAATATTCTCTGTCAATACAGATTCAGTGAGGGACTGAATTGTTGTACTTTGGGTTATCTTGAAGTATGTGAAGGTTAGAAGGTCATGCTGATGTTTTGCAAAATAAGAATAGTATACCCAAAACCAACAGAGAAAGAAGCTGGGATACTGCATTTAGTCAAATTCCCCAAACTAAACAAGCATGTGTGTGTAAATCTTTGGGTTAATTGAAATAATTAAGTTATGTCCAAATTGCACACAAATTGTATATACACAAATGAACCTCCTGAGTCGATCTGGACTTTGCAGCTCAACTTAAGACCTTCTGGCAATCTGAAATCAAGACCTTTTTAAGAAGCACATGAAACTCAATGCAGAGACCTCTTGCAATGAAATACAACAACCGAAAGGAACAAACAGCTTCTCTCTTGCTTAGAGATAGGTAAAGGACTTCAACGAAATCTTAAATTATTCATCTCCTTCTTGCTTTCTCTGATAGCTCTCTTCCATAGGGAGAATCCTTTGTGGTTAACTGAGAGAGATTAGCAAACCATCTCTAAGCAAATATTTTCTATCCATTATGCTTCCATCCAAAATTTGTTTCAATAAACTGTTTGCCTATTTCCGATTTGTATGCATCAACATAGTTCTTCCTGAAATTATATTAAGAATATTTTATAAAATGAGATGTTCAATGTCCACACAACAATGAAATAGAATGATTAAGTTTATCTGTGAAATGTCAGGAAATGTAGCAGGAAAAGAACATTTGCTAGATTTAGTGAGATTGTGTAACTCACAGAATAATAAAGTGGTAGCAGTTAATGCAAGTGTATTCTGTCTATGCCAGCACAATTGATTTGAGCAGAATATACTTGCATTCGTCCTTTTTCCAGGACTGCAGCAGTGTTACAGAAAGGAAAGGACTCATTTGTTTAGAACCCACTTACACAAAAAGTCCCAATTCTCAACTCTGTAAACTGGAAAATCTTGAAGTCTAATTTCAATGAAGCTAGACTTTGCCCACTGAGTATTTGGCTGAAGTTGCTTACTTTTTTTACAAAAAAATCTCACCTACAAAGAGCAAGAGCAGCAGCAGGCTTTGAGCTAGCTTTGGGATATCTTATAAAACTGGCAAGAGAAAAGGCACGTGCTATCTTACGTAAGAATATTCTATATTGAATTTTAGTTTATTCTGAGAAATCACATTTCTTCAGTAAGTGCTATTACAGAAAACAAAAGTCTACTAACGAAGTTCTATCTTCTGCTGAAGTCTGCAGACCTCTCAAGAATTATTATTGTTGCCACGCCATAACTGTCTAATAGTTAGGTGGGCTTTTCAGGAAAATTATGTTCTTAGGTGCACTATTTATAACCTGAATGATTCCTTCAGCATGAATGAGTAGTGGTAGTAGTAGTAGTAGTAGTAATAGTAGTAGTAGTAGTAGTAGTAGTAGTAGTAGTAGTAGTAGTAGTAGTAGCAGTAGTAAAGCTCTTTAGAGTCTTACTTTTGTCAGTGCAAACCCTTAATCTTTTGGCCACTGTATAGACTGTGGACTCTTTGGACATGTCTACTTACAGGGTATGTCTGTGCAGCACACAATCCAGGTACTAGCAGAGGTCCCAGATGTATAATCATCATGTCACTGAAGACATCACACTGCACTTAGTATAACCGATTGCTTCAAGAGGACTTCTGAGACGAGATACTTGTGCTGGTTTTTACTTTGGAGCTAGCTTATCTGGCACAGGCTCAGGCACAGTCCACACATACTCTAAATGATCCAAAGCCTAAAACAGAAGTCATATACCTTCTTGCATCCAAATCTGTTGACACTCCTCAAGAGAAATGTTCAGAGGACTGAAGTTTTGATTTAACATGTGCCTAGCTGGTTGTCTGCATAAAGAATTTCATGATCACAGTTACAGTCCAGAACTTCTGAGGCCTGTAATGCTCCAAACAAAAACATGTTATTGCGTATTAATAACCTATGATACAGTAACAATGGCAGAGAAGAATGCAGAATTAGCCTGCATAAATGGCAATTAAGGTTTTCTTCACTAATTTTCTTAAATAAACATGATTATGCTATTGGGAAAATGTTTTAGGTTAGCATTCCTTATTTCTTCTAGGGAAAGCAAATATTACATATTCCTTTCATGTTGTGCAGTATAATAGCACACAGCCCACACAATGGATAATTTAAATGAACAGCAGGCCTTACAATGACACTGAAAGGGCTACTGTATTTCAAGCAGGAAACATTTTTATTACAGTCACATTCCTGACATCCTACAGAATGTATACATTTTTTTTCTTCTTTCTTGATCTCTGACCAACAGGCAACTAGCTGGGATAAGTAGGCATCTCTGAGATACACACAAACAGTTTATGAATACACATGCCTCAATATTTTGATGTTGGAACATTTTGTACTGTGAGAAAACTGCATTTTGTAGTCAGGAACTGTGACATGAATTGCATGTGGGAAGCCTCATCAAATACAGTCGGTGATCCACAGTTTCATTCAGAGCAGACAGCTGCTAATGGCATTATCCACCCAGCGAGCAGGGATCTGTGTGACAAGGCTTCCTAAAAGTACTAATACAGGAGTGAAGGGAGGCAGCAGCTCAATATTTTCCAGTTTTGTTTGACATTTTCTCATGCTTTAGACCTTGATACAGCCTAGACTGCTTCCCTTTTGCTTTGGAATGAGCCTGGCCATTTTTCCTGTAGCTACCCTAGGACTCCCAACTGATGGTAGTCCTGGCCCACATCTTTAATCTATGTTTGTTTTCTGACCACATTAGCTTCTTCATTCCTCATCCTCACTGTCACTTTCAATTTCAAGGTGACAGAATCTGTAGTTCATTATAATGAACTCAGAGTTCATTAGAGGTGCTCTCCCAAGTATGGAAATTCCTCACCAAAAGGCTGCTGCTCAAATAAAGTGAGCTGAAACACTGGGAATTTTACAGTATTCAAATAAAAGTTTTACAAGTTCACTATCACCTAAAGGGAAAACAAACATATTTGGTATTCATAAAAATGGATACATTTTAATGCTGCTAAACACAAAGAAGTGTAGATATCTAGGCATCAAAATGGGAACTTAAGCATTTTTGTTAGTCTTTCCATGTGACTCACATTATGTCTTTATTGCTCTCTGATGTGCAGCGTGCAGATATCCAAGAGTGCTATTCATAACCTGCTGTAATTCTGGAAGTCGTCCAGCCAAAGGGACTCACAATTCCATACAAGCAGATTTGCACTTGCACATGCAGCCACAGCAAGACTGCTTCTACCCCCTTGACTAGCAGTGAAGATGTAAGAACAAAATCCAGCGAAAGCCAGTGAAACGTGTGCAAACGATCCAATCAAAGTATTTTTAGATATCCTGAGCCACACTGTCATGGTGAACATAAGGAACTAAAAGGAGGGGCTAGTGACCAGAAAGCTCTGCTAAAACTAAGCAGAGTCCATTCTTAGCCTTGTTACCAATGGACCTTGGAGATATGAGTTCACGTCTCAAGACCTCTGCTTTACCCACTGAAGTACAGAGCTAACTATCTGCCTGTGGATTGTGATCTGACATGTACTTGGGAAAGGTTTCATACTCCTTGTATTATTCATGTTTAAGGGTAAGTAAAGAACATGCAAATTCTGCCTATAATCTTCTCAAGCATGAGCTGTATTCTAGATACCAAAGGTCTATAGGTTCAATTACTTGGAATAATGTTCAGAAGGGTACATAACTTCTGTCTTCCTCCAAGTGAATAGAATTTCTGCCAAGAAATTTTGCTTACACTAAACTGTCCTTTGGAAGATAGTGCCTCATACCTTGGCTAGCGTTGTTTCCTGAGTGGCTTTGAATTTTGCAGTGTCCGCTGAACAACCTTCACTTTACATTCTCTGAGGCAATTAATGACTGAAAAAGAAAAATAAGTAAGGATTCTATTTGTTTGTTTGCCTGATTGAGCTATTTAATATGACAATTTAGACAAAAGAAATTAAGTCTATTGTGTTGTTCTTTTTCCACTGAGGCAATTCCATTTTTTTGTGTGTAGCTAACAAGCTTAATTCAAGATCATGTATTTCTAAGAATATGCAGAGCCATTGGGAATATAGACTGTCTTTGTATGGAGGATAAATATGTTTGACCTACTGCTCCTGCAGTGAGTCCACAGTGACAGGATGAACATGAAGCAAGGACAATTAATGAGAAGGATCAGATGCTGTTGATTCCACAACATTTTGTATAGCTCTGCAGACATGAATAAATGCACAGATCCCAACAAAGTCTTTAAAAATGTTAAGACATTTAATAGAGAAATATGTAGCAAGAATCATAGAGAGAACTGAAAAGTCACTTAAAAGTAAAGGGCAGATAGAAATGGTCTCATTGTTTGTGTGGAAAACCAACGAAAATTTGGCAAAGTGGTCACAAGGAGAAGTCTTACAGTAATACTACCAACAGGGTCTCTTATTCCCGGTATTTTCTCAGTTTTCATACCTGAAAATGAATGTAACCTTTTTACCTGACTTTGCTTGGTTGACAGGATATCTTGGGGGTAGAGGCAGAACCTTGTGATATGAGGTGGCACTAGGCTGCCACCATTGCCAGTACAAGCCTTCCTGATCAATGCCAGAAAGAATTTGTGTAAAAAAGGTAGTCTGCTGAGCTTTCATTCTGACAAGCCATGTCAGCTAAGCAAGCTGCCCTGCAGAAGTGGAGGAGAACATAACTTGATTTCTGCACAAGGTTGTCAGAGCTGCCATCCTAGCCTGCATATTCAGGTATCTCTGGGAGATTTTAGCAGACTCAGCCAGCCTTGCTGGAACACAGCCAGGTGGCAGTGGCTTTCAGCACTCTTCCTCTAACCTTGACAGGTAAAGATGAATTTCAATGTTAATCAGGCAAAAGGCAGCATTTCTCCCAGCTGAGAGGGAGGAAGCTGTTAAATCCTCAGCTATTCTTGGTGAGGTGATGGAACATTTCTTGTTAAAACATTGCCAGACACACATAAGATCTCTGTAATGACGGAACTGCTGATTAAAGGATTGCATCAATGAAGTAAAAGGCTGACGCTGTGGGACAGGGAAAGTGAAGCAGATCAGTTTATCACTATATTACATGACAATGAAAAAGAAATAGACACGTTCTTAAACTTGCTTCACACTAGATGTCATATTCAGGAAGTAGATTCTGACTGATATTGGTACCAAAAGGCTTGTACACTCTGTCAAATACTGCTGTAGTATTTAATGTTGCATGACAGGGTTAGGAGAACAAACCAGTTGGTGATCAGGCACTTAAAGATAGGGCTCAACTTAGCAAGTACCATTGGCAGATACATGGCTTTACTCCCCCTGTGAACATTCTCAAGAAAGAGGTGAATAACAACAGGGCACATGTCTGCATCCCGCAGCAATGTGGAAAGTAGTGAAAAGGATTCTTGCTGTGCAAACTCTCTGCTTCAAACCCAGCTGTCGGAAGTGAGAGATAATAACAGACAGCCCAGGATCAACAGGAGAGTGTGAAAAAGTTATGCTGATATTCTGTGTATACTGCAGAACCCAGAGAATTGTTAACAATGCACGAATTTTGTGGACCTACGCTACAGGTCTTCTAAGCCAAACACTGTTCGTGTCCTTGGACATTTCTGTAGAAGCACACAGTTAAACCACTGATATTAGGAAGAGTTAATAGAATTCATGTCTAATTAGCAGTTGTCTGATGTTTTCTGTGTTGTTACCCTGATTCTATTCTTTATATGGAAAAAAGTCCAATAGCAATTGGGAGCAGCATTCTAGCAAATAATAGTGGGCTCTTTTCCCCTCACTCACATCCAATTATTGTTGCAATTGAGGGGTTTGAGTACCAATTAGACCTGTGATGTCAAGGCAACTTACGATGAAAGTTTCTGTTTCAAATTGGCAACAATAAATTCTGAAGAGAAAATTGGGAATTGTGGCTGGATAAATAAAACTAATGTAATTTGCAAAGGGTGTAGTACATTGTCTATAACTGAAAAGGCAAAACCTTTATTGAAATGTTTGATGTAATCCAAATATTTTATATAGAGTACTCGTAGCTAACTTCAGCCAGTTAAACAGAGAAAGTATTGGCAAGTTTCCGACTCTGTCGTTTGCCAACAAATGAGAGCCTCATGAATGGGGATGTTATGTAGTATTGAAAGAGCAAAAATAATATAATAACTGTATGGAATTACAAAATCATAAAATGACTTAGGTTGGGAAAGACTCTTAAGTTCATTGAGTCCAACCATCAACCTAATGCTACCAAGTCCACCACTAAATCATGTCCTGAAGCGCCACAGCTACACATCTTTTAAATACCTCCAGAGATGGTGACTCAACCACTTCCCTGGATAACCTGTTCCAGTCTTGACAACGTTTTGGTGAATAAATTTTTCCTAATATCAAACTTAAACCTCCCCTGGCACAGTTTGAGGCCATTTCCTCTCCTCTTATCATTCTTTACTTGGGAAAAGAGACTGACACCCACCTCGCTACAACCTCATTTCAGGTAGTTGTAGGGAGTGACAAGGTCTCCCCTCAGCCTCCTTTCCTCCAGGCTAAACAACCCCAGTTCCCTCAGCTGCTCCTCATAAGACTTTTGCTCTAGTCCATTCACCAGCTTCGTTACCCTTGGATGTGCTTCAGTACCTCAATGTCCTTCTTGTGGTGAGGGGCCCAAAACTGAACACAGGATTCAAGGTGCAGCCTCATCAGTCCCGAGTACAGGGGCACAATCACTGCTCTGGTCCTGCTGGCCACACTGTTTCTGATACAAGACAGGATGCTATTGGCCTTCTCAGCCACCTGAGCACACTGTTGGCTCGTATTCAACCGGTTGTCAACCAACACCCCCAGGTCCCTCTCTGCTGGGCAGCTTTCCAACCACTCTTTCCCATGCCTGTAGCATTGCAGGGGGTTGTTGTGACCAAAGTGCGGGACCCAGCAATTAGCTTCATTGAATCTCGTCCAGTTTGCCTTGGCCCATTGATCCAGCATGTCCGTGTCTTCTGTTATTATTGATATGAATAATAATAGATAATAATTTGTATATTTATGTGTACAAGTTATGTATATTTACAGTGCTTTAAAATTAATGAAGTGAATATATTAGTGGTAAAAAATGATATTTGATTATACAGTATGACTTAGTTTCTCTCTGGTAACGGCAAGTGAAGGTGTTTTTTGGCTACTACTGAGTAAAGTAGTTATAACTGTTTCAACAGTCATTTAGTCTTTGTGAACCCTGTAATGCTTTACACCTAAGAGCTGCTGTAAAACCTGAATGGGGTTGTCCTCTTTCTAAGGGGTACAAGATAAATGGATACTTGTAAAAAATGAAGGATTGCACAATTATGGGTGATTTTTTCCTTTCTTTAAATTTTATTTTCAGATGCAATGCAAGTAGCTCACATAATGTTTGAATTTTTAAGTTGTTATGCCTGTATGAATTTGAGTCTTTGACGACCTAAAATATCATTTGTCCTCCTTCAAGCTGTAATTATGTTTGTAATAGCTGTGCTGTCTTTGATGATTCTCAGTCCCACGTAAATGTTGAAGAAAAGAGTAATTCCAGTTCTGAAATTCTGTATTTTCACTGGTGTCTAAATGCTCGGTACGAAAAACAGGCAAAGTAATACATGGGCACCCATGAACAGCAGAGTTAAGACCAATCAATGATTCTTCTGGTTAATGTCATACATCTACATTTATTAGGTCACAAGTTTCTTAACCTTCCTCCTTCACAGAGGTTTCCTTCAGTATGCCTGGATGACTGTGGGTCAAACACAGTGTGGGGCTTAGTGTGAATATTGACCAGCAAAGGGAAAGACTGCTCTTCATATACAAACTCATATGCAGTGTATTGTGTGATGGGTGTTTATTCAAATCAACAAAGACAGTAATACTGTGTTTTGCTATAAAGGGTTCTTAATGGAAATTTCACAGAGTTTTCTTAATACTATTAAATATTGTTTATGGATTTGCAACACAGCATAGTTACTTTTCCTGTGTTTACAGTTCAATGCATTTATTGGTGTTGAATCATGATTTTGTGTATACATGTGTTTGTGCACGATTTACTGAGAAGTGTCTCTGGAGAAAAAAGGAAAAAAGGCCAGTTAAATGGGACCCTGTTTTGCTCTTCACAACAAAGAAATTTTATTTTTCTATTCCTCTTTGGATATTATAAATATTATCAGTATATTTTTTTGAAAATTATCATGTTAAATACTGAGCAGTACTAGACTCTCTTCCCATTTCACAGAAAATCAGGCCAAATGCAGTTAGCTACAAATTTTCAGTGGCAATAACACTGTCCCCTGTGTATCTGGACAGATATTAGAGAACACAGTCAATAGCTTATCTCCTTCAATCACTTTTGTGGTATCCCAGAAGCATGTGAGGATTAAGCCCTGTCTTGCTTTCTGTGTAAATCAACAGCAAACCCCTGGCTGCTCTCAAGTGTTCAGAGGCAAATCCTGGAGTTATGATGCTCACATAGACAATAAGGTAAAAATATCTTTTGTTGCCACTCACTTCTCCAGGAACCATGTGAAAACTTGGAAACTTTTGGTTCAGAGTAGTATAGCCAATAATATAAATTTCAGGACAAGACGGTGTCTAAAGGCAGCTGTGTTCACCATGTTGAAGGTTTGAGTGAGAAAGCATAGGCTGAAATCCATCGATACCTAAAGCAGAAGAAAATTGTGCTCTGTGGGATCTGACAATATTTTCCTCAAACTACCAATGCCATCTACAGCCTACAGGAGTGACGTCTTGCAATTTTGCTGGAATAGCTGCTTTCTTTACTGTAAGCTAAGACCTAGGCAGGGTTTTATTACTACAATAACTTTTTTAAAATTTATTTTTAACTTTTGTGTGCAACAGGGTGTTACCTTGCAAAGTGATGAAATAGAAGACAATGGTCAGCGGTGCCACAGGGCCTGAAAATATTACAGCCTAAGTTGCCCCTTTTCCAGAAAAATTCCAGTTTGAGCTTTCTCCACAACACTTCACACAGAAGTCTGGCTATAAGATGAGGCTTTACTGTTAAGATTCTTAACATTAATTTATTCCTATTGGACAAAAACTCCAGTAAATCCTTCTGAGAAAAATAGTATGGTAAGAATTTTTGTTATTTTCCTACGCACTGCTGAATAAGACAATTAGCTAATTTTTGGGTACAACTCAGAAATACAGTATAGGAAGATATTATTACAGATTTATGGTAACTATCAACCATTTTTAAGGACAGTTGTAAGGAAGAACTAGATTTCTTTAAGACTTTGCATAACTGAGCCGGTAGCTTTCCAAGTACGCAAAAGAAAAGGGATGTATTTCAGCCAGAGTGTGTTTTAGTGAAAGCGTTCCAGAGAAACAGAGGTTAAGAGGAGGAAAGCCACCCCAGAAAAAACAAAAACAAAAACAAAAACAAAAACAAAAACAAAAACAAAAACAAAAACAAAAACAAAAAAACCTGAGCTTAGTCCTTGCTCTCTCCTGACTGCTATTTGTCAAAAATATATTCTGCCTTGCAGAGAGAAAGACTTCTACAAGTGAGCAACTTTTTACATTTTAAACTTTTACAGGGAAACTGAAGACTCTCATTTTTCCATGCTGTACGTGGTCCCCAGATTGAATTTTTACTCAGACACTGCACTTCCAGTGCACATGCAGGTGTGTGCTAAATGTGCATTCAAGCTTTAGGCAGCTCATATTTTGCTAACTAAGGAGGTCTCCTGTTCCTTAAATGTCCTCTCTAGCTTGGGATTCAGTACAGAAACTTAACAATCACATAGCTTGCCCATGACTTTTCTTTGTGAGCAAAGAAATAGTCTCATGGGGCTTTGTGCCCTTGCCCTCTACACTTTCCATTCAACTTGACAACACGTGAAGCATACTGGTACATACTTTGGAGCTGCAGAGCAGGGGTCCTTTGTGCCCTTGGGAAAAGGACAATTCTTCACTGTCGATAGACTCTGCCTACTCTGCCCCATGTTAACATCAGCCATCATTCAGAGTAAGGCAACCTCCCTGCAGCTTAGAGCAGGAAAATTTTTACCCTGTTGTGCCACCACTGGCCTGCATGGGACTGAAATGGGTTTGTGTCTGTGGGATCTGCTGTTGGGACCATATGTGAATAGTCTGTATTTACGATAAGGTGAGGTATGCCTGTGATTTTGGAAGCCTGCCTTCTCTGGCACATCTGAACAATACCATTAAAAGCAGCAGTGTTACAAAACCGTTGCTGAGGGTACAAACTGCCACTCTAGTTGTCAGCAGAGATAGTCAAGGAAAAGCCATACAAAATATCCTTTACAGTGTATTATAGTGTGGTGACCCAGTACTGTGCTTCTGCTCAGAAGTCTCATGGTGATTTCGATGAGAGAGAGCCCAGGTGGAAGTTGGAGAACTGGACCTAGTGTCTGTTAGGTCAGGTACATGTTTGCAACCTATAAATTAAACACTTCAGTTCTTTGGACACATAATGAAAGAATTACAATGGGATATACTGGTAAATTGTAGTTGGACTAAATTAAATTTTTGAAAGAATCAGGATTTTGAAAAGTTATGTCCTTAAAAGTTTGAGCATCTGTCCTGTTGGAATATGGTTCAGGAACTGAAATCTCCCAGACTTGTAACATAAACTGAGTAAAAGTTGTGGGAAATCATAACTCTAAAGCTCATCAGGTACTTCTACTATTTATAAAGAAAATTAAAAAGCACGTCTGCAATAACGACATACTTACTGAGGACTGAAATCTGTTTGAAAATTACTGGGAAGCCACATTGTGACTACAGAAGCCCTTTGTAGACCCCTTGAATGAGTGGGGCTGGATTCTGCACTCATGTTCCCATGGGGCAGTACCAGGAAAAAGTACAGGGCTATATATAACGCTTATGCTTCTGTGAGACACACTTTTAATTTCTGTGTTCAGCAAAACCTTAAGATCGTGAATGAATCTTTTATTAAAAAAAAGCAAAACAAGCACTTTTTGGTTAGTGGCACTTAACAAATCATACCAGCTGTTGGGAGCTAGCTGATCAACCTGTACTTCTCTCAGCAGTCACAGAAAGCCTAAAAATTGAACAGTTTCCATGCTGCTGTGCTGGGGTGCTGGCTTCCACCCACGCTCCTCAGGACAGAACCCTTTTGTGTCACAAATCAACCCATCTACATGTTGCAAGCTTAGAGAAACAGTGGTGCTACACACTCCTGTTACTTATTTCTGAAGGCAGCATCTTCCCACACCTTCCTGGGGATTCACGGAGAGATCCTGCACTTAAACTTCCTTTCTGCAGCAGGAATTCAAACATCTCCAGGGGACCTCACTCCTAGTCTGGAAAGAAAAACCCTTTCTGTGTATTTGTAGAAGTTGCTTTAAAAATAAACAGCTGAAGGAGACTTTAGATCTTGCCTTTGGATTTTTCACAAAAAAAAGCGCCATTAAATGTGGAAAAAACACTATACTTTCTTAATTTATATTTGTCCATGACACTCAAGAATCCTATTCTACACTGCTGTCAGAAAAAAGTCATATCTGTTTCAGATGAGTGAAATTTTGAGGGGCTGTATGGGACAAAACCTATTTTTATGGCATGTTTTTCGTACTTGATAACTACTGTTGTAGTGGGTTAACCTTGGCTGGATGCCAGGTGCCCACCAGGCCCCTCTATCACTCTCCCATCAGCAAAACAAAGGGGGAGAACAAGATGAAAAACTCGTGGGTCAAGATAAAAGCAGTTTAATTAAAGCAAAGGCCAAGGCCATGCACAGAAACAAAAGCTAAACAAAGATGTTACTCTCTACTTCCCCTCAGTAAGCAATGTCTGGACACTTCCCAGGAAAGCAGAGCTTCAGTAGGTGCAGCAGCTGCTCCTGGAGACAAACACAGCAACAAATGCCCCCCTCCTCCCTGCCCTGGGCTTTTATGGCTGAGCTGAGGTCACATGGTATGGAACAGCCAATCCGGGTCAGCTGTCCCGGCTCCGCCCCTCCCAAGCTGTGTTATAAACACCCTGCGAGCTGCCAGGGTAACACTCAGCACTGAGAGGGCTGCTGTGGGGATTCTGATTCTGTCTCAGCCAGACCCAATGCAACTGTATTTTTGTGAGTAAATGTTAGACCTAAGGGATTAATTTCTCAGACAATATAAATCAGCACAGATACGTTGATTTGAGTAGGAATGTGCTGGTTTATGTCCACTGAGAATAAACCTAACCAAAAGCTTTGTAAGCTTTTTAAAGTTAAAGGAACAGGTTTGTTCTATGAACAGGTTTGTTCCATGTTTAGGTGCTGAAAGAAAGGGAGTTTTATGAGCATCAGTTATGTAAATGATGGGTCTAAAAGATAAACTACAGAATATCTGAAGGACTTAAAAGGTTAATTGTAAAAATCTACCACATTTGCTGAGAAAGCCAGAAAACTCCAGCCTATATACACACATATATCTATATATTCCACAATTATTCAGTAGGGGGCAGTTAAAAGCCGAGATGAGCTTTGAAGTCGCCATTTAGGCAGTAGCACCAGCAGGGGCTGGAGTCAGTCTATCCGTAAAAGCAGAAAGAAAGAGAGAGGCTGCAATCAAGCCAACAACAGCATCAGCTGCGGCCCAGGCACTGGGGAGAAGGCAGAAAAGAAGCAGAGCTACCAGCGCACCGAGCCTCCGAGCACCCATCAAGCAGCAGGGAAGCTGCAGACGAGGGAGCCGCAGCCCCCTTGATTAAGACAGGGACTTCTTGCCGGTAGAGGAAACCCAGGGCAGAGGGGGTGAACAACTGGTGTGATGACAGGCAGAAACTGAAGACTATTTGGAGCTTTCTTTTCTTACACAGGTAAGTTTTTTCCATTGTTCTTCTGCATCATTTTGTACAATAAACATAGCTTTGCATTGAGATTAGAGGTCTTTATTTCCTTTGGCCAAAATCCACAGTCCTTACTCAGGCAAAATTTCCACTGAAGTCCATAGAGTTTTACATGAGTTACGACTGCAAGATTTGATCTAAGTGTGTATCTTATACAGAGAGCATGGTATGCTACAAACTGGGGTTGACAAGGAAGCCAGAAGCTGGTCATGTGCATACTGACCAGTTAAACAATAGCATTTTTCTGTGTGCTGGGATGCTTTTGATGGCTTAATAAGCGTTTTCTTAAAATCTATGTGCTGAATTTTTCCCCAGTTTATACTGTTGCCACTGCAGTGGCTTAAGGAGAGATTAATTTTTTTAAATATGAAAGCTACATTTTAACTGCTGTGATGAAAGAATACAAAAATGTTGAGTATTAATAAAATAACACCAGGTGTTGCTTTCTTTGAAATAAAATACAACTTTGCAGCATTCCACTGACAAGCAAGCAATATTTTATTTGTTCAGTAGATTGTACCTCTCTCAACTGAATGAAAAAAAATTATGAAAGGCCGTTCTTAAGTGTCTGTGAGTGATTGAATTCAGATTTGATAATACTTCTTCTCTTGCTGTCTTCCCTGTGAAATGTGGGATGCTCTGTATGCTGCAGCACTCAGTCACAGCTGGGTGAGCCCAGAATGGAGCAACAAGATTTGATGTATTTTGTTTTTAAAGCACTTTCTGAATTTCTTGCTTTCATGAGTACCTAGTCATACATGAATACACATATACCTGTTTATAAATGCTCACACATATGTGATGTCTGCATCCCCATACCTTTCCACGTAACCTAAGCTGTTGCTACTGATTGCCATTATACTTTTGCCAGGGCTTACAGTTTACTTTATCCAGAGTGTTTGCAGATGTCACAGTCTTTAATTCTGGGTCAGAGAGCTATTTTTGCTTACCCCACTCCACCCCACCTCCTTTTACTTTTCTGGTCTACAGACTTCACTTGTGTTCAGGAGCTGTCCCCCAAGGTCCAGCTGTGCTTACTAAATGCAGCAGTGCCCAATTCTGGCAGAATGGCATCCATGCCATCATTCAGGGGCTATGAAATGTAGTATCCCTCCAGGTTTTATGCTCTCTCTTGTACTGCACACCGCATTTCTGAGGCTCTTGCATGAAGAACTGTCCAAATATGGAACAGGTTCAAATACACAGCTGCAAATCAACAGCCCCATGGAACTGGGGGAATGATTCGGAGGTACAGCTATTTATCTTCATCCCTGGGAATTCAGAAGAACAAATGAGTATAAACAGGCTGTGAATACACTTCACTGTGAATACACTGGAAGGTTTCCAACCATTAGAGCAGCAAGGTTCTGAAATTGCCTTCTCATTAAGTAATAGAAAGAGATGCCTCTAAATGTTTTTCAGTTGGAACTTGATGGAAGGGATCATGTGAAATGGTTACCTGCAATGGCAAAGAATTGGATTTGATAATCCAGAAGGTCTCTTTCAGTACTAAATACTATTCTTTCTTTTCTCTGGAAGTTGCCTGCATTAAGAAGTCTCTTTGCAAATGGGTCAATGTCTTCGGAAACAGAGTTTTACACCCATCTCACATCAGAACCAAATGAAAGCATATTTCTTTTCTAGGTTGTGCTGCATGGTTGTTTACACCATCAGACGCATAAGTCCTAATGGTCATCAGACTGAATAATATCTCCTTCTCACAGTGCAGAGCAGAGCTCTTTGGAAGATGATTGAAGTTCAGAGGCATGGCTCCTTCTGGACAAGCAATCAAGATTATATTATACCAGTACTATAGTCTCTGTAGTACCAATAAAAATAGTGGATAATATAGAAACTGATAATGCTGTTCTTGAAGTTGTTTCTAGTGCTGTTTCTAGTTTCCTTTGAGGATCACCTGACAAATTTATTTTGCACTAACCAACATACCTGCTCATGTAAAGATCCCACCATTGGGCGTGAAAAAGCAAAGGCTCACACTTGCATTGTGGCAGGGTGTGCACAATTGCCCTAAACTTGTCTTATTTTAAAAACCTGCAATAAACAGTATTCTGTTTTGAAGATGCTCCTACAGAATGACTGAATTCAATTCCATATTCCCTTTTCTTCTTTCTCTTCACAACCTCATCCCTTTCTTGCTTTTTTATGGTTTTGATTTACTTTGGTTTGCTTTCAATTCTCAGTGTACCTCAGTAATTATTCTGTAATATATAATGAGATACCTTTGAATGTTCCAGCTCCCACACTATGTGAGAGTATCAGGCCATTTGTACACTTAAACTGAAACAGTATTCACTGTGCAAGATTTGGGTTGATATGCAGGACTGATTCCAAATATTTGATGCTTTCCCCTTAATGTGTGAAGAAAAATTGCAATTTTATGAAACTTGAATACATAATATTAGCAATATTACTTTTCTTTAAAATGAAAATTCTCCTTAAATGTACCAGGAAAAAAAAATTGGAATTTTTTTTTCTACTTGTTATTTTTCACTTTCCACACAAACAGGTTTCCAAGTATCAATGAACAGGTACTTTCATGCATTCTCATTGTTGCACTAAAATTAGTATGTGTGTAAAATTATCTTATCTTACTGACGGTAAGGCAGTGGAAAGGACCCACAAAGTGACAATGCAACTGTATGTATTAATTGAAACAGAACATAGTTTATTTGCCTTTTTGAGAAAACAAATATTGTTTTGTTTTAAACCACAAAATGTTGATTACTGTATAATTGTTGAAATAAATATCAGAGGAAGACAAGAGTAAGATGTCCAAAAAAGTGTGACAAACACAGTTTTCCAGTCACACCAAGGTCAGGAGCATTGCCTTTTGAGCAAATAAGTATGATTTGAATGTTAGACTTCTGTATCTGAGATGAAAATCAGTCTCTGATTTCTCTGATTGTGCAGGGTGCAGTACGCTGTGACAGAAAAATGCAATCACCCTCACCCTAACTGCAGGTAATGGAATTGGTTTTAGTTGAATCTGAATAAGTGTCAATGAATTTGTGACAGCCTTTTAGCATCCTCATTTAAAATATATATGTAGTAAAGCAGCCGTATGAAGAGAGTGAATCAATACCTGGACTGCAGATGTTTCCTTCCCAAAATGTCCAATAGTTCTGACTTAAAATTAATCTAAAGCTAAGAAAAGGAGACTTAGCCTCTTATCTTTATCTTTATTTATTTTTTTAAATTTGTTGTTATATTCTTCCCTGAAAATCTAGACAGATAGCTTTTATCTGTTCTGAAAAAGTTAGTAATTTAAATAATCAAGTACTAGCAACCATCAATAGCTGAAATATTGCTGTAAACACAACTAAAAAAGCCACAATTTTCCCAAATTGTTCCCTCAAATGTTACCGTGTGTTACAAAGAAAATATTTTTTAATCTTTAGAATATAGGTTTTATCATTTTGTCTACTGCTACAAGGAAAAGAAACATGAATTGAGAATAAACTAAAGGCCAAATCTACCTTTCTTACTTCAGAATAGAAATACTGAAAGCTGGGGCAGACATCAAGAATAGTATGAAATTGCTTTTCTGTTTAAAAATAAAAGAAAATATTTCAGTGAGGAACATATTCAGTTTTATGAAAGTCCTAAGATGCAGATTTGCAAACTAATTCTTAAAGAAAATATACTTTACAGGAAAAAGAAAAAAAAATTCCCCTCCAAACTGGGTTATGATAAATTGCACATTATAGACAGCAAACAGCTTCTTCTGAATATTTAGAAACTACTATCAGAAGGCTGTCATTGCTGTATCATACCCCACAGTTACACTTTAATCGCTGGTTTTAGACCCCTTCTGATTTGCAGAAAATTTTTGGCAGGATAGGCTTCCATCTAGCACCTGAAAGCATATCGGCAATGGGATTGCGTTACTTAATTACTTGTCAGGGATCTTTCTGGGTCCTGAAACCTGCTGCATTAACCTATTCACGAATTATTGCCCAACAAACCAGTGGCAAAAATTATTGTATTGGCTGATAGGGTTTTTCAAGGTCTTACTAGGCACAGCTGAGACAGCAAGACAGATATTTATGCTCTCAGTTTGAGTCACATTCTTTTGAATGGGATATTATTTGGGCTCTGGAAGAGTAGCAGAAGTCTTCCAGTGGTCAGGATAGCAATGAAGCTATCTTTTCCAGCCTAGCAAGGAAAATTAATAATGGGAATTATATTCACAGGAATAAGTCAGAAGTCCATAACTTTTAATAATTCCGCTTCTGTAGAAAATCTGTGGAAATAGTCTCAAATTAGCACTGAGGAATTGAGGACTATAGTGGAAAGGCAAAAGGGCCACTGGTCTTTGTACAGTTTCTTTTGCTGAATGGAAACCAGTCTTCCATGGATGCAGGGTTCTTCTTTGTAAATATACATTTATATGGAACTAGCTTATTGCCTACGCTGGGATTTTTTTATCATGAATCTCAAAATATATGGAATTTAACATCCAAAGCCTCTAGAGCCAAATGATTATTTGGAAAATTTTCCTTCTAGTTTTTTTTTTTTTTTTGTTTTTTTTTATTGTTTTTTTTTTT
>WKFP01014285.1:380370-439404 GCA_011057875.1 Pterocles orientalis
CAGGATGCCATTGGCCTTCTTGGCCACGAGGGCACAGTGCTGGCTCATGGTCATCCTGCTGTCCACCAGGACCCCAGGTCCCTCTCCCCTACACTACTCTCCAACAGCTCAGTACCCAACTTATACAGGTACCTGGTGGTGTTCTTGCCCAGATGCAAGACTCTACACTTGCTCTTGTTAAATTGCATGAAATTTTTCCCCGCTCAAATCTCCAGCCTGTCTAGGTCTCGCTGAATGGAAGCACAGCCTTCTGGCGTGTCAGCCACTCCTCCCAGTTTCGTATCATCAGCAAACTTGCTGAGGTTGCACTCTATTCCCTCATCCAAGTCATTGATGAATATATTGAATAGCACTGGTCCCAGTACCGAACCCTGGGGGACTCCACTAGATACAGGCCTCCAACTAGACTCCATCCCATTCACCACAACTCTCTGGCTTCTTTTCTCCAGCCAGTTCACAATCCATCTCACTACCCGATCATCCAGATCACACTTCCTCAGTTTAGCCGCGAGGATACTGTGGGAGACAGTGTCAAATGCTTTTCTGAAATTGAGATAGACCACATCTACTGCTTTGCCATTATCTATCCACCTGGTAATATCCTCATAAAAGGCTATCAGGTTGGTCAAGCATGACTTCCCCTTGGTGAATCCATGTCGACTGACTCTAATGACCTTCTTATCCCTGATATGCCTAGAGAGAACATCAAGAATAAGTTGTTCTATCACCTTTCCAGGGATGGAGGTGAGGCTGACCGGTCTATAGTTACCCGGGTCCTCCTTCTTGCCCTTTTTGAAGACTGGTGTGACATTCGCTTTTCTCCAGTCCCCAGGCACTTCCCCTGTTTCCCACGACTTGCCAAAGATGATGGAGAGTGGTCTAGTAATGACTTCTGCCATCTCCCTTAGCACCCGCGGGTGCATCCCTTCAGGACCCATGGATTTATGGGTGTCCAGATTACTTAATTGCTCCTTAACCCAGTCTTCATCTACCAGAGCAAACTCCTCCTTTGTTCTGACTTCCTCTGGGGCTACAAGGGTACGGGACTCTTCAGCAAATCCTCCGGCAGTATAGACAGAGACAAAGAAGGCATTCAGAAACTCTGCCTTTTCTGTATCTTCTGTCACCAGAGCACCCACCTCATTGATCAGTGGGCCTACATTGCCTCTGGTGTTAGCCTTGTATTTGAAGAAGCCCTTTCTATTATCACACATACGCAAAGGCTTTTGAGTCATTTCTCACTGAGTTTTGACCTTAGTCACTTAAAAGATTAAGATACTGAACAGATAAATAAATGTAAGTGTAGCTCCATTTAGGTCAACGAAGTATCTAACATGCCTAAAGCAAAGCCTGAATTTAAGCAGGAGCTGAGTAATGAAATTCTCCTTTTTAATTTTAAGATTAACCAATTCACTAAATAGTAAGTGATAACCAGCATGACACCTGTCTGCCCATGGTAAACTTAACATATTATTGTTGTTTCTGCATGAAAGGAAGAGTTTTTTCATGTGGTAAGTATGTTCAGTGATGCTGAATCTTGGTTTTTGATAATGGTTCATTGGTACATGCCTATTACTCAAGGGTTAGTTCTGAAAGCTCTTGGACAACAACAAACGAAAACATTTAAGTGTACTCCTAATTCTAAAGTGTTTTGTTGGATCAGGTCCAGCACCTTCTGTGTTTTGTGTACCTTAAACCCCAGCACAGAAGGGAATCAAAAGACCCTTTTGCACCATTTATTCTTCCGTTGCCAGTCCTGCCTTCTTCTTCAACAAGCAATGCCACTTTGGTTAAACCTAGTTGCAAAATCTCCACAGAGAAACTACTTCTGCCACAATCTCTGTTGGCTGTATCTTAGCCCAAGAGCTAGTAAATATTTTCTTACTCTGAGAACTGTGTTTTTAGTTTTTGTTTTATTAAGGGGTCCATTTGATATGATAATTTATAGGGCTTCAAATAATTTTGAAAAGGCATTGTTTTGGGAATGAGATTTTCAACATTAGTGTGATAAAAATACAACAATTTGCTAAAGCAGAGCACAGCATCTGTGACCACAGAACAGTATAGGGGCTGGATTCAACCTGCTTTACATACAGATGTTGTCAGGGCAATATTCTGCTTCTGTAAATGCAGAACAAAACTATGACAAATTATTCTGAAAGACTCTTGTCTTTTCTATAACTCTACTACGTTAGGCCAGCAGTAAGAAGGGGATCTGCAAAGCCACTCAGAGAACCTCTCTGAAAAAACTTTCTAAAACTGATGTCCTGGCTTAATACCTAGACTCTATCTGTAGTGTAACATAGCCATTTTTATTGTAGTGAACAATCTGTCCCAAAACTCAAGAAATATTTTAGCCAACATTGAAAAAATTGAGCATTTTTTGTTCTTCTTACTTTTTCTGGTTTTATAGATATTTGAAAGCAAATGCTGTGATCACCTAATCCAAACTCTCCCAAAGCACTCACTTTGTTTGCTGTAGTTCTGGTCATGCAGGGCAGTTTTAGCTTTCTGTTCTCTCTCAGTTCCATCCAGTTTTGTACAGACGGAGCCACTAGTTTCATTTCTGTTAGAACATTGTAAATGGGGAATTTTCTATGCAAATTCAAACAATTCAAATGTAGTGGGCAGTTTAGTTCAAAATCAGTTACTGTTTCAGTTGAAACAAATTGAATTTGTAGTTTGAATTTGTGCTTCCTGTGAGTATATTGAACAAGATGAATGTCTGATTTTGTCTCTTACTTTCATAAGATCAAGTAAATATTACAAGGACAGTGTGTCAGAGAAACACAGCAGGTTTATGACACACAACTTTTATTTTTTTTTCATAGAAGATTCCGTTTCTTCTGTAACTCAGTTGAGTTTGCTTCCACCAGCTGACAATATAAAATATTAACTTAGCATTGCTTTTCCCTGAAATTGTAGTTAAGAACAACTCTGTCATCTTCTATCATGGCCTATTACATCATCCAGTTTTGTGTCGACTCTAAAAATAAATCTGGAACTTCGAAGCCTCTATTTATTCAGATCTTTTTTTGGCCACACTTGGTAACTCTACACTGACCTTAAAATGAAATTATTAAGTTGCTTTCAGTGCCCACTTGTTGAATGCTGTTTGGCCAACATGATTTGTTCTATTAAAATATTTACATGCCATTTCTAAATGCTGAATCTACATTGACCTGCCAAAAATCACTGGTTTTCTTAATCTTTCCTCCACTGTACACAACTCTTATATCACAAGTGCTATATATGCAGACTTTAGAAACAATGTCCAATTAGACCACGATTAAGCACACATTAAAAGAACACATGAGAAAACTGTATACAAAGTAACCACTTTCTTAAGGACTTTACTGAACTGTGATTTACAGGTCACGTGAACCGTGTTTGTCTTCCTTTTCATGGTATCAGTACTTTACATGAACTAACTCAGCTCTCTTTCGGTAAACCAGTACATTACTACTTCACCATTCGGTGCTGGAAATCTTGAATTAGATTTGATCTTCACTGATCATTCAGTATTGTCATTATTTTGAAACAGCATTCGTCACTATCCTTCAGTGCTAACTGAAATCAGTGTTAACATTGGGCAAGATACTGTGACCAGGTGCATAACATTTGGTCTTGGAGAGAGTCCTATAATGAGGTTTTAGACTAATGCAAAAATCAAGCTATTACTATGAAACAAAAGAAAAACTGATGCTGGAGTCTGAGAAGTT
This sequence comes from Pterocles orientalis, assembly GCA_011057875.1. Classification (NCBI taxonomy): domain Eukaryota; kingdom Metazoa; phylum Chordata; class Aves; order Pterocliformes; family Pteroclidae; genus Pterocles; species Pterocles orientalis. Next base: position 384,093 of record WKFP01014285.1, read on the forward strand.
TCTGGAAATAATTAACTTAACTTATTATCGACATTAAATCACCAGCATCACAATCACCTTTCCTAAAGCAATGAGATATTTTTCAGAGAGTTATCATTAGGTGGAACAGCTGTAGGTAAAGAATTCTTTTTAGGAATAAAACAAGATACTTTGCTCAAACACAACTGGAGATAGTGAAAAAACCCAAAGAAATCTTAGGTAAAATGGCTTAATGAGCTCTGGGACTGCATGAATGCCTTGAACGTAATAGTAAATTGCTGCCTTCCAATCCTACTTCACACTATTATGTGAAAGAATTTTTTGCATTTCAAGACTCCATGTTTTTTTTGTAGGGAGAAGATACAATCCACAATGTCTCATGTGCCTCCCTATATTTTTGTCTTGTAAAGGAATCTTAAAAAGTTATGATTATAATGGGTAAATAATATTTAGCCAATAGTATTTGTTATCCATCAATCTGTGGATAATATCTGCTAACAGAAGTATCAGAGACTTAAATTCAAGTGCAGGGAAGTCACCAATATATAGATAAACATTTTGAAAACAAGGCATGATGTCACAATGACTTATCAAGCTGAAATTATGATATGGCAAAGCAAATTCAGGAAGCAGTTTTAGTCTTAATGCATCAAATAATTTTAATCACCTTCACTAGTACTGTCAATCCATGCATAGCTACTCAGGTTGATATGACTTGGCCAGTTGTCCTTCTATCTTACGTAAACCTGCAAAAAAAAAAAAAAGGCATTTTGAATGGATACTTATCCCTGGCCAAGGCTTTGCTCAAATATTGATGACAAAGGCATTAACAGTATGAAAATATTCTTCTCTGTTAACAAAGATGGCAAGAACAACACTGTATAAAAGCCAGAACTGACATAAATCAAAAGCTCTACAGCATTTATGCACTGAAGAAGTCACAATTTACACTAACTGATCATCAAGAAGCAGACTTTCAAAGAACATTTTGTCCAGCATGAGAATAAAAAAAGTTCTTTCCAGATGGACTAGAACCTCATGTTACAAGAAAAAGCTGTTTTAACTGTTATCATTTTGTCTTCAAACACGTCTGACTTTCCATTGATTTGAAAAGTAAAGGAAGCAAAGAAAAAGAAAGACAAAGAATGAAAAAGCAGGTCTTGTACTCTTGTAGTAAAATTTGAAGACACTGGAAGTAAGAAGATCTCCACTCCTTAAGTCCACTGGCAGACATGGTGAAAACACTCCCCTAGAAATGCCTGTTTGTACACATAATGGACAACAAGTAAAAACTCCTCGCAGAGCTCTCTTTCCCTCTTGTATATAAATCGTGTGTATCTTTCCTCCCTTTTGTGCAGTGGCTATTAACCTTGCAACCGTGCTGAAATTCATCTTAACTACATTTGGTATTATTCTTCACCCTGCACCTTGTACAGTGGTGTCATCACTGGATAACCTAATGGACTGTTAATTTAAATTGATGCCAGCTTTTGAACCAGATGCATTGCTTGTACTTTATTGGATTTTCATCATATTAATGACAATATAAAGAGAGATATATCTTTTGAACTTAAAAAAAAAAAAATCAGTGACTGACACAAGGTGGTTTTACCTGAGGAAAAAAGCTTTCAGGAAATTAATACACAGCATCTGACAATTGCTGTGTTGCATATCAGACTGACATCTCAGTAGGACATCACAAACCCTTAAGAACAGAATCAGCTAAAACACAAAGTCTCTGACTCCAGACAGCAAAGATTGATTTATAAAATGAATACTACCCTAAAGATACCATCTAGCCAAAAAATTTCAAAGAACTTTGCAACCTGTGACATTTTGTGGAAGTCTAAAAATAAAAACATGGTGAACATCTTTTGCAACAAAAACAAAACAGTGGAAAGACTGGAGAGTGAGCAATTTTTTTTCTCTATCTACTTTCAAGTACAAGCTGAAAGTGTTCACCAGCTGTGATATTCCAATCTCATGTCACTCTAAGAGTAAGTATTCAAGCAGATTAATTTTCAGACGTTATTTTTCAGCTTTCCTATGCCTTTTGCCTATTATTCCATATTTTATTCATAGTTCAAATGCAAATATAAGAGGCAAGTCATAAATACAATTGATAGAAAAGTTAGGCCACAAAAAAACCATGAAAGATAGGAGATAACTATAGAGATCCAGTGGCTAAACACACTATCAGTGACATCTATTTAGCAAGTGCTGACACACCCACACGTAATTAGTCACTCAAAGAACATTAAGAGTTTGAACTATCAAGTGCATAATCTCTAATGCAAGGTACTTTGTTTAAACACTTTTAAATGCATATTTTTATTATCACTATATAACAAAATAACAGATTTTACAGCAAAATGACTCAATCCTTAAACTGTATTCTCCTGTCAGAACAACCCTTCAGTTCTTTTACCTGGCATGTCAGAAAGAGCTAGAGAAAGAATGTAGACTAACATAAAGGCCTGTAGTTGAGTTTGAACTGAAGGCAACCTTTGGTCCCAGTGAATAACCTGTTGAGCTCACCTGCAGCAGCTGAGCTAGAGCATCTCCAGACTTGTGCTGGCAGAGCAACTGCAGAAAACAAAGCAAAGTCTGCAGAGGCATATGGAGACTCACTAACTTGCTGAATGTTGCAACCAAACAATGAAAAAGTGAATTGTATGGATGTATGTTATGAATAGTGCTTTGCCTTTTTAAGTGAGGATAGTTTTGTTGAACTGACAGTTCAGAGAATAATAGTAAATTTTCACTGGTGTAGTTTGTGGAAGTAGCAAAGACAACAAATGAGGCTTTCTTACACACAAACTCCAGAATAAATCAATTGAAAAACAAGTAGTTTGAACTAGAAATAAGGAGGAAAAAATCACGCTGAGGGTAATTTAGCAGTGGAGCAGGTTCCTCAGAAAGGTTGTGCGAAATGTTGAAGGTTTTCAGGCTCTAGCAGGACAGAACAACCTTGTCTGGTCTCATAGCTGACACTGCTGTACCAACAGGCTGGACCAGAGACCTCAGGTCCCTTCCAGCCTGAATTATCCTGTGATTCTATGCCCATTTCTAAAGACAGTGTGCAAAATCTCCCTAAGCACTACGTGTCCTCTTCTGACTACTATAAAGTTTTCCTGTTGTGTAATGTGAATCTCTTCTACAACATACACCCATTGATTCCAGTTTTTTTCCTCTCCAGATGTACACTTTCTCTCTTTGCAACGACTTCTATGTATTTGAAGGCTGTTACCATGCAATTTCAGGATGTCTAAGAAGCATTTTGGATATTCAATACTTCATGTCATTAAGTGCCACATTACAATTTGTTCTAACTTTTGGGCAACCATATATGCCAGTTTTCTTGGAGATTTCTGAGTATACTTAAAGCACGAAGTTTAATATAGAGGGAGTACGCTCATCTAGGTTTTAAACTTTTATTTCTGTATTTCACTGATTTTCACAGTAAAAAATTTTATAGTCCATTTTTTTTCATCTTCCTATAGCTGCTAAGCTATGTATTATGTGGTTATGCAATGCTTAAGCTGCTTCTGAGGTGAAAGAGCCATGTTTTTCTCTCTTGTCTTTTTGCTCACAAAAATTGTTAAACTATAATTCTTATGGCAGCTCATTCTGTGCAGTCATGCATGACTGAGCTCTGTGACTGTTCTGAATTTGCATGTTTGCAGATGTGAGGTACAGGTTTATTTTCAGTGGAACAGTGTTCTACTAGATTTCTCTGTTCTCATTTCTTGCTACTTTGGTTTTGTTTGTTTTCTCAACAGTGTGAGCTGTTCGCCCATTTTCCTTGTTCCTCAGTGGGTTTTCCTTCTTAAATAAACACAGATGCCAGTGTTTTTTAAGACTACTCTTCTTTCCATTCCTTGAATTCTGCTGCCAGAAACCATTTCGCTTCAGTGCCTTGTGATAAACACCCCTGTTTGTCAATCTTTCCTATATTTAAACAGGTCTCTGAGAGTGGCAGCAACAGCAGTGTGGGAGAGATGGAAGGGGGAAGCTGCCTCCTGCCTGAAGCCAGGCTGGGTAGTCAGAGGCATGACAGCTCTCCACTCTGCCTCCGGATTAACATCCCCAGTTGCACTGGTTATTCCACCTGAGGTGTGGCAGATGAGGAAGTACAACTCCTTCACCCAGCACATTATATAAAGACAGATGTTTTCAGCATACTCAGACATTAGAATTAGGGCAGCATAGGGTGCCCTGAACAAGAAGGCTAAAAAAACCAGGGTATATTTGAACAGCAAAATGAAGACATTAGTGCAGCATGAGTAGCCATAGCATTAATCTGTCTAGCACAGGCAGCAACAGCATCAAAGACGTAAAATCCAGTGTGGGCTGGCAACTGGGATAAGGTCAGGGGCTCCATTCACATTCTACAGCATCACTCCTATTCTCCTTGTGCTAGACAGTAAAGGGTAACTTAAAATCCTGCCCCATAGTGTAATATCTCCTTCTGCAGCAGTGAATAAATAGCTTGAAGGCTTGCTTTATGTGGTAAGAAATCCCTTTGGGTTGTTCTGGGTTGGCTGCTGCCTAGGCAACATTGTAACAGGCAAATTCAATCACCTGGTACCACTAGGGCACTTGGACAAGGTTCACTATTAAATCAGCAAATTTTCCTAAGAACAGATATAGGTGCAGCAGTATTTGAAGTTTGTTCCACACCTACTTTTTGTGTATGTAGCTTTGGTCTGAAAGGTAACAATATCCTAGACTCTCTTCAACTTCTATAGTTTAATATTTTAGTGTTTATTTGCTTAAATCTCACCAAATATAAAAAGAGACTTTCACATGCTGTGTACCTAATGAGCTGCTACTGACAGAGGACAAATTAATCTTCACATTTGTTTCAATGAATTCTAAGTCAACTTCAGCTTGCAACTCTGTGAAAGCTCTACCATTTCTGTCATTTAATGATTACAATATTTGTGGTCCTACTGTTTACAGACAGGTTTTGTCAAGGGCAACTGACTTCAGTGATCACAGAGTTTGGTAATATATGCATTTGCCAACCTTAATTATATAAGCCACTTTAAAATGTTGTGAAGACACCTGCACAACCTTTGTGATAAGTGCAGTATGTCTCCAGTCGAGTATCATCCTCTGTGAAATAAAGATTAGAATGAAACGGCAGACGGAACATGAAAAACCGCAGTTTACCAAAATGCAATCTTTGACCTGAAATCCAAGTGGAAAAACACATTGAAGTGGGGGATACTCTCCCAAAGAGTGAGAAACGAAGCATACTTGGTGCTATTGCTGAATAAGCTACAAATACATCTTAGATGTCAGCCAGGAGAGTTTTCCAGTTGTAGTGGAGAAAAATTCCCTAACTACCAAAAAAATGGCATATTTAGAGTAATTGACTGTCATACACATGTATACCAATGTGTTTCAAGAGTGATTTGAGGAGTCTTGTTTTAGAGACAGAAGAGTAATTCATTTTCTACAATGTCTTCAGGCCTTGGCCTTGCTGAAATACTGTTTCTCCGATGCAGCTTTTTATTTCTAAGGATATTAGTCCAGTAGGAAGAATACTGAAACTCACAATGTTAACTTAATGTAAGCCATGAAGTGATGAAAATTGTCTTTTGTTATCAGTCCAGTCTAGACTGCAGATCCTAAACTGACTGCTGAAATAAATCATTCTGTAACTCACTGTAAGTCTTCTTAAATTGTTAGAACTAGTACGCCACCACTTAATCACATTCATTTCTCTTTTTGGGAAAGATATTACAAAGTGCACTCTCCACGTGTACCTGTATTAATGTCTGTCTTATTGTTTTTCTCATTTTCCTTCCCAGAGTTTTCCCTGTAGCTGAGCACCAGACACACGAAGAAACATGCCTGAGCAAAGCAATGATTACAGGGTGGTTGTGTTTGGAGCTGGAGGAGTGGGCAAAAGTTCTTTGGTCTTGAGATTTGTGAAGGGCACTTTCAGAGAGAGCTACATCCCTACTATTGAAGACACCTATCGGCAGGTGATCAGCTGTGATAAGAGCATATGCACTTTGCAGATAACTGACACTACAGGGAGCCATCAATTTCCAGCCATGCAACGCCTTTCTATTTCCAAAGGACACGCTTTCATTTTGGTTTACTCTATCACCAGCCGACAGTCCTTGGAGGAACTCAAACCAATCTATGAACAGATATGTCAGATTAAAGGAGATGTAGAAAGCATTCCGATAATGCTAGTGGGGAACAAAAATGATGAGAACCAAAACAGAGAGGTGGACAGCAGCGAAGGGGAAGCCATGGCTAAGAAGTGGAAATGTGCCTTCATGGAGACCTCTGCCAAGTTGAACCACAACGTGAAGGAGTTATTCCAAGAACTGCTCAACCTAGAGAAACGCAGGACTGTGAGTTTACAAATTGATGGCAAAAAAAGCAAGCAGCAGAAAAGGAAAGAGAAGCTGAAAGGCAAATGTGTGGTGATGTGAAATTGCACTGTCAGATGTCAGTCACATAGTCTCACCTGTCTGACAGTACCCATGTAAAACCTATAGACAGCAAACAACTGTGCAAGACCTTATTTATTAATATCTGTTTTAAAATAAATATTTGGAATTTGAAAAAAAAAGTACTGTGGTTACTATGAAAAAAACCCAACAACTAAAAGATCGTGTACTCTAGCTATCAGCAAAAAAAAAAATCACGAACCAAAAGCAAGATGGGCCAGGATATCTCATTTTGTAAATTACAGAAGAAAAAAAAAATCATCCTCAGCATAATGTGAAAGACTTGGAAAGCCAACTTCATTATTTATATTTGCATATAACTGCGAGAGAAGGCAACATATAACATTAGAAGAAAAACAAAGAAATGACTGTGAAGAAACCTAGAATGTACAAATGCATCCCGGGTGGCATTATCACATCCTTTAAGAATGCTGTGGACAAACGATTTTGTGCAATTTTCTTTGCTGACTGATGGGGTAGTGTGCACAAGTTAGTCTTGGATGTGCCAAACAAATGAACTGTTTCACAGGAATAGCAAGTGTGGGGGTAGTACAGTTAAAAGGAACAGATATTCTCTCTACCCCCCAGCATGACATTTCTTTCCAGTGTGATGAGCTGTTTTAACTGAAGTATGAGGAAAAGCCAGCCCCTGTAGGAGAGATGGAGATCAGCTCCTTTTCTGGACCCATTGCTTCAAGAATGACCCGTGCTTCTGGCCCCAATGTATTTCAGAAGAGCAGGTGTTTGCTTGTGGAGAATGTCAGATTGTATAAAAACGGTGAACATAGACAAACAGAAACCTTCCCCAGGGAGGACTGACTGGGGAGTCCCCTGCAACACCCTCTGTGGGAAAGGGTCAGTTCAAATTCTTCTGATGGTTAAAGAACACACGGTGTGACTAGTGAATGAATGAACATATTGAACTGGTGGTACCCTTGGACAGTGGACAGTGTAGTATACAAAATTTTTATTCGAATTACCAGATTAGCTGAGTGAAAATTCTCTACGTTACTATATTCCAATTAGAATGGTTTTGCATTCGTGCACTACTAGATCTATTGCCTTTATAACATCTGAAATTTTTTTATATTTACCATTTAAACTGGAACTGCTGCTGTGACTATTTATAGAACCAAATCTTATATCTAGAGTTAGGGCCCACAAGAGTCTCTAAGAGATTTGCTGGGATAAGTACTACAGGATTTTGCATATCAAGAGTTGCAGTTATTACTGTGTTACAATGCAATACAAAGTTCACAACAGAAAAAAGCTGATTTAAACCACTCTGTCAGGGGAAACTGCTCTTCTCAAAACCTTTGGAAGCGGAAAAGTATACACAACATGAGCTTTTCTGGATCTCTCTCCAAAGATTTTTAAAAACTAATATGAATGTGCAAAGTATGTATCCTGCTGATAACAAAGACCATCTAAGAGAAAAGAAGCACATACATTTTTTAAAGGACACATCAAAATTGTATAAGCTACAATTTGCACCTTAGGAACTGCTTTGAAATAATAAAAACAAACCACCGTATTTTTGGTAAATGTTTATGTCAAAATCATAGTATGGGAAAACACAGTCAAGTACTAGCATTATTAGTATGCATGTTGTTGCATTATAAATATCTTCTAGGAGCTGTTCAAATGCAGTATTTGTCACTTTGTACCTCTCAAAGTTATTGCTTATTTACCTTCCACCTTACAAAAAAAAGTGCAGACATTTCACAGGTAGAGTGACAATACACTTTCCTTTGAGCAAAAATTGTCACTAGCACTGTTTAGAAAGGAGCACAACTTCCGTCATTCATTCAGAAGAAATTCTGGCACCACTAAAATGAAGTGAAAGACTCCTGCTGATTTCAAAGAAGACAGAATTTTGTGGTTTACTTCATTGCATTAGAAGAGTGTGATGGACTTGCCGTTAGCTGGGGGCCAAAGCACACACCCAATCATGCAATTCCCCCCCCGCCACCCGAAGACAGGGGAGAGAATTAAATATGGACAATTTAATAACTAAACTACAATAATATTGAAAATAATACTCTATACAAATATACAAATGAGTGATACACAGTGATAATGGCCCCCCACCCGATGACCAAGGCTCAGCCTGTTCCCAGCTAATGATCCTGGAGCAGGGAGAGTGCTGAAAGCGCACTCACGGAACGGAGATAACAGTTCGAGCATCCCAGACTGAGAGGTGACCGGGGTTGGGGGGAGGCAAGGCCTTGGGAGAGTGACAACCTGGAGTGAGATCACAGAAGATGACCCGGAGCAAAATAGATCTGGAACCAAAAAGGGATGAGCTTCCAGAGGGTCCTCACCTATATACTGGTCATGACATGTACATTATGGAATAGATTATTGGCCACTCTGGGTCTCAATCTCGAACCTAAGATCAAATCCTGGGTCAGTAACTGGGGCTGTGCTCCCTCCCAGCTTCTCTGGTCTGTGACCTTGGCATCTGCGTAAACTTTACTTTTTATCAGCTTTCTTCTGAGCACAAATCCAAAACACAGCCTCTTGCTATCTATTATGAAGAAGATTAATTCTGTCTCAGCTTAACCCAGGACAAATAGAAAATTGGAGAGTATGAAAAAAAAAGCTAATACTCTTCCTTAACAATAAATTTCTGGCTCTTAAACAATACTTTTTCTTCATAAATCTCAAAGCACTTTACAAAAAGGACAACATCATTATTTTAACTTCTCAGGTGGTGAAACTGAGGCACGAAGAGAGGAAGAAGCTGCGCACAGGTTACCCAGCAGGCTGGTGGCAGGCCCAGAAATAAAAGCTGATCTCCTCAGTCCCAGTCCAGTGCTCGCTCAGTGTTTGATCAGACTGCCTCTTCACATTTTTAAATAGTTTCTAAAACACATAAAGAAACCTGGTATAGCTTATACAGCTAAGTACATCTTTTTCTTGTCAGTCTGTCAATAGATTGAACAGTATTTCCAGATTAGGGATGAAAAACATTTAAAAACACTACATTTAGTAAGACTTTTGTAAATGTTTGTACATTTACTCTGTAAGCAAATGGCTGATGATGCGCATCTTTAGAGCACTGGATACCACTAACAAAACTGGAAAATCAAAAGAATGACCACACTTATGGAGTCATGGGTTATATAAAGAGGTCAGCAGTACAGAGGTCTCCCACTGATGTTAACATGCCGGTGCCAAAGGTCATCATGGCATGAAGCAGCCAGCATGGAATAATGACAGAAACTCAAATCAAAAAAGGCCATATAAAGACAAAGATCCTTTTAACATTATTTTGACTGGGGGACTTATTTGCACGGTAAAGAATCTTGCAGAAGTAGACTATAGGGGATCTGAATTACTTAAAAAGTCACAACTGCAGGGACATTACAGGTTGAAATTTGGCCCTGGACTTTTTCTGAATGTGCCTCATAGCAAGAAAGGAGTAATTGTATGGCAAAGGTGGAAATAAGTATCTGACAGTTGTTAGGCTTGAGGACCATTTCTTTTAATTCTCAGATGATTCTTCACCTTCTACTTAAAAAAAACATGAGTATTTCATGGACTTGCATGTATCAAGGCAAGGCCATTACAGAAGCAATATTACTCATGGACCACAGACTTAAAAGAGCACGTATTTTATACCCTTGCATTGTCAACCTAGTTTTTACTATTAGATTTTGCATATCTTACACACTCATAAACTGGTTTAAAATCTTTGTTTGCTATTACTCATACAATTACTTTTTTTTTTTAAATACATGGAAAAAACTGTAAGGTAAATAAAGAAAATATACACATTTATTACATTTTGTATTTTCTTCAGGAATGTGATGTCAATATAATGAACTCTTTAAAATGTACAGAAAAAGTAAAATATATTTAAAACATGTAAGATCTACAGTGAATTTTAGCATCAAAAAATCATGATCTAGTAAAAGAACTCTTGACAATGCATGACTTTTTAATGTATATATGAAATATTAATATATATAGTTATCATGAAAATGTGTTGTTGCAATTTCATTACAAATAGTCAAAAAATCTGGATATTAAGTCATTTGTGCCTACAAGTTTCTATATTTCTGGTGATGTTCTAAACATACACAATAAAGTTTTAAGCGGAAACACAAGCTTGGAAGAACTTTGTTGGTGCCTGCCTGTTGTGTTTATGTATTTTTTAAAAAATGTATATGTATTTTTTTTTAATTTGTAAAGGCAATTCTCTAAGTCAAAATAGATTCTTACATGGTAGGCAGTGTCCTGAAGTCTTCAGCTATGCAAATCAGACTCCTGGAGAGTCTTGAGAACTGAAGCTGTATTATCTTGTCTAACATTTACCTTTCTTGTATTATACTGTGGCAAACACCTAGACTTTAAAAGCAAACTACCTTCGTAAAACACAGATTATCAGTGGGCGTTTCTTTTGGCCATCAAAAAGCAAAATTTCTGGAAGTTAGCGTGTATTTTATTATTTACTTTAAAATAATGGCAGATAAAACTTGGTGCTTATGCAAAATTGAAACTTGCTATGTCTCCTCAGTTCCACAAAATTCCTGATGTTTTTGCAAAAATTTCCTACTACTATCTGTTACATTACCACTTGTCAAATGGAATATTTTAAAACTTCTTGCAGTTCAGAAGACGTAGTAAAAGTTGTTCAGTTAAATAATCATTTCTGTACGTAAGCAGTAATTCACACTTGGCAGAGGAAAGGATCAAAAAAAAGCTTGAATACTTAGGCACGTTGATAGGCATTTGAACCAGTGATATAGTATTGAATGTATATTTCGTATCACTGTGAAGTAATTGGACATGGCCGCCCAAAAAGCTTTTTATTTTTAGTAGAAAATACCCCAGAACTCCTAATAATTCCTATTATTCGTATTTTTCTTTTAATACACCATCATTTACTATGCTTGGTCCTGATTCTGACACAGCCTACTGTGAAAGAGTGGATGTGCCAAGTCAGTGTCCTGGGATTTGCACAATATAGTCAGTAATTGTTTTATAAATGTTTGTCCCATCATATTTCACAGAAATACCACAAACATTATGAAATTATTCTGTCTCTAAATATTTTTTCATTGATTATTACTCAGTTTTCCCACTGGAAAACATTTTTATTTTTAACATATACCCTCATTCAAAGCTGTGAACACGTACTTGTCACATTTAGTTCACTGACATTATAACTGGCATGTCCTACCAACCTATATTTTCTAATTAATCCACAAGTTTATTTCTTGTAGTTGATGGTGTTTAAGTCCAACTCCACTAAAACTGCTGCTCCTTGTGAAGGATACAGACTCTTCTCTAAATTAACCAGAGTAATACGAGGTTTAGAGAGAGCATTAAGCCTCTTCTGTTTCATGCAGTTTACCTTGGTCAAGTACTACTTTTTACAATGAGTCATAGTGGACCTATTGAAAATCATAATGGAACTGAAGCGCAAAGAAGCATTTGTTGTTCAGTCAGATGCATTTGTTCCTGATTCAGATATCAAGAAATGACCCACAGTAGATCCGACAAGTGCGTCTCCTCTGTGGGTGACCATGTCTGTCGCATGTGAACTGCCATTACATTTGTACTCATTTCAGTAGAAAAAACAGGAAATAAAGAAGCAGATGTTTTTCCATAAGGGGTGCATGGCAACTTTTTTTCCCATATGTAAGAGGAGAAGGATCACTTTTCATTAGGTTTCAGAGAGATGGGGAGAGTACTGAGGTGTCAATCACTCTGACATGTATCTGCTTTACAGAAGGTTTTTCTCAGTGCTGTTGTAAATATCCCTTGCCTCTGGTACTTTCCTTCCTTATTTGGTTCAGTTTGTGCTTCTGGTCAGCTTGATCCTTAAAAAACCTACTGTCTGCCTATTTACTAATTTATTCAAGGTTAGGGACTGTTAAAACCTCAGTACACTGGCAGTGTATGCTTAGGCATATGAATTTAATTGCAGATTTTACCTCTGGGCCACCTCTCCCCTGCACAGCTAGATCATTGTAATAAAGAGTGAGGAGAAACATAATGGGGATGGCAGTGAGGACAGGAAATAGGAATGTCAGAAAATTTTACACGGACTTACTATTTCTTGGGAAGTTCTGAGATCTGCAAGGCCTGCTAAATGCATTTTCAAAGGAAAAATCAATATTCAGTGGTCGTGCTGAGCCGCACCAATGAACACTGCTGTTATGTACATCACAACAGTAAATTACACAGGGAGAGCAATTGATCTCAGTTTCCTAGTCAAATCTGTAACTCCTTATGAAGGCAACTCTACACTGGATGGCTAATTTATACAACTGTGTAGGAGACCACAGTCTCTAGGCACAGGATTTTAGCCATCTTTTCTTTCCTGCTCAGTCCAGGGAAGTCTCAATTCTTCAAAAGTAGAAGCTTCTGGTGGATGTTCAGTAATGTCATCCAGCCCTTCCCCAGGTTAAGCAGATAGGCGCCTATGGAAATCATCTGCAAAAAGCAGGAAAGTGATTAAGCTTCTGCTGAGAAGCCGACAACAGGGAGAAGGGTGAGTGGGATCTTCTTTCATGCCATGTGGGAAGCCGCAGATGTTATGCTCAACAAGAGGAGATAACCTTTACAGCCATGGCCACCCTGCAGCACAAACAGCAGATCCTTTCCTTCCACAGATCTCACATGGATCAGGCAGTGATGAAATGAAATTAAAAACTGACTGAAACAACAAAGTCTAATACAGCAGCAAGGGAGAGCATGATAGTTTTATAGAAGCATATTTGTAAAAGTCCAAATTATAGTCTTTATACACAGCTCTGTGAAGAGGACATTCACATACCAACAAACAGTGAAGCACTGTGCTAGAAGAAAGAGGCAGGATTATGGACAGTGATTTGTCTGGGGATGCTGAATGTGGAGAGTAGGTGAATATGTACAATTTCAGTGGTAATATTTACAAAGGATGAAATAAAGGAGGAAACAAGTCGACTGCATGTACTTGGAATTATCCTAATAAAATCCATTAGGTTACAGAACAATCACCCAAGGAAATAGCAGCCAACATGAACAATAATCACTAGGTTGGGGTAAAAGAAAGAGTCTTAAATTCTGCCTTCCCTTTTTGCTGACAAAACCAGATTTGTTCATGGTCGCTCTCCTGTTTCTTTTCAAACAGAAATCTGAATTTAAGGTTGGCCTTATTCTGAGAACTTGAACAACACCTAATCATTTCACAGACTTGCTTACATAATGGCCAAAGCTGAATGCCATTTGACAAAAGCCACCAAGTAATCCCACTACAATAGCAGACCATTCTAACTGATTAATTACTTACTAACAAACATTTCAAAATAATCTGACTAGTCCAGTAATCAGAGGGATAGAGCAGCTCTGATAAATCAGTCCCATGAAAACATTAATTAAAAAAAAAAAACAAGCCTTTTAGTTATGTAAGAGCACATAAAATATGCCCAGATTGCAAAACTGGAAAATACCATCAAAGCCAGATGGATACAAACAAAAAAATTTATTGCTGGGAGGGGGTAAAAGAAGCAGCGGTGCCTCTGTTTGGCCGCTTTCCCTGTCTCTCCTCTCCCCAGGAAGAGCAGCCAGATAGGCTGCCTTCAGTTCAGCCAAAGCACTCCCTTGTCTGCTGGAAACAGTTTATAGAGAGGAGGAAAAGGTAAGCACACTGCTTTGCTGGAGGCATTGATGTGCTTTCTCTCCTCCTCCAGAAGTAAGTGCTGCTACATGGGCAGCCTTGGCTGAGAAAGGGGGAAAGAGTACATCCCAGGTCCAGCACTGCACTGAGACACACAGCAGGGCTCAAGGTTCTCTCTTGTACAGCAGGTACTTTCATATAATAAACTTTCCTATTGGGACTATTTTCAGCAAGAGATTTTTAAAGTGCATTCAATGATAACTAGAACTGGAAGTTCAACAGAAAAAATTAACAGTTATTTGCAGAGACAGTATTAGTCATCCATTTCCCACACAAATATGTTTTATGGTTTGAAATGTCCCTAAAATTGGTATTTTAGAACACAAACCAGAAGCTTGAATAAGAACAGCTTTAGCTTCTTGTATGTTGAGTTTCAGATACATGGAAGTACGTGCAAGTACAGCTTTTTCTGAATGTCAGAGACCAAACTCATTCTTGGTTTAGTTTGCAATAAAATTGTCCCAGTGTTTTACAGCTTGTTTTCAAGAACACTGTGTTTGGTGTGGTAACAATGGAGTTGGTGTGGTAAAAAACCAGCAAGTTTTTGGACTCTATGGTATTATGTTGTTGATTTTTTTCCTATAGGGAACTACCAAACCAAGATAAAGATAAAGATCTGTAAGTAAATTCAAAAGGGAAATTTTAGGGAATGTTTTTCCTTTTTCTAACTCAAACTTGCTTGATCTGTAGGAAAATGACTAAAACTCATGTGTCCAAATTCTGTTCCTTCTGGACACATCTGAATTTTCCCCCTTGGTTCTCATGCTCTCATTTCAAAATATACCAGTGACAAAATAATGTAATTCTCTCTCTCCAAATTAATTTGCTAATACCCTCAGCTGCTGGAAATGACTTCAGCTCCACCACAGCAATGATACCAGCACAGAAAAACCCACAGGAGACACAGAGGCAGTGTGGAAGGGCTATACTCCTAGTCTTCCACGTTTGCTCGAGAAAACTGCAGTACCTCCTCAGTTCCTCTGAATTCGGTTGCTTGTAGGTCACATATGCTGGGCTCCAGGACAGACCCCTACACAAGCACAAGCACAAGCAGTTAGGTTGCAGCTCACACTGAGCGTGCCAGGCACTGCTGCATGCACCAGAGCTAGCATGGAGAGTGTTCCCAAACCCAGTCTGCAGGTGCCTCTGGCCACTGTCTTCACCCTGACATCCATTACACACTATTGCTCCACCACTGTTTTGGAGGGTGTAGGCAACTTCCTTTTCACAGGTCTGAGGTAGCAGTGTAGACACTGACCTAGAGGATAGAAAATTATTTTTGGCTGTGGACATGAAGTCCAGCGGCTGATTTTACTTTTTTAAGTTTAAAGAGGGAAGATGATGTCAGATGAAAGCTTTCTTGAGCATTCATTTAAAGGCAGCTTTCCTGTGAAATAAGTTTGGAGTTCTCATGTCAGTCTTGAAAAGAACAATAGTTTGGTACATAAAACTATTGACTTTTTCTTTTACTGACGTGATTGTCTTTGCTTACTAAGGAGTCAATACTAAAATGCCAAAAGGTCTTAATTGCATCATGCTGTGAGAAAGGGAGCACACAATTGAAGTGTAGAAGTTACCTGCAGTGGATGATGGTATGTCTATTGATTTTGCTTTTAATTCTCCATCTGTGGGAAAAGAGACAATATGGCCATCAGCATCTTTGAACTGTAAAGAATAGATGTTCAATCCTTGAGAGAATTTAGGGGGGAAATAGAGCAAATTAACTTCAGTAACCTCTGACATAAGTTTGCTCATTGACTGGACAGGTGTACTGAGTGACTAGAAGCTCATTTGATCTTTGATGAAGACTGGCTATTTTTAAACAAAGAAATAAACAGGTACTGCTCCACTACTCTTGTCCTGACATTGGCTAGGACTAGAAAAAGAAATCCCCAAAAATTAGTGGGAACAGCTCAGCTTTTTTTATTTTTGGAATACTGTATTTATAGCTCGAAAAAAGTAGAGTTACTCAGATCTACTGGGAAAGCTTTCAGTAGTTTTTGACATATCCAGACAGCAGAAACAGGAGAGACAATTCAGATTAACAACACAGGAATTCACAAGTGAGTCAGAGGCACAGACAGAGGAGGTGTATCTGTTCCTGCTCAAACCAGTGATGCTATTGTGGCTTTGCACAATTTAACCTAGGACAAAATCTGAGCTAGGAAGTAACGCTATCAGAAATGCATTTAATATTAAGTTAAATTGTTCATATTTGATAGAATTTGGGGGAAAATGTTTAAACATTTTGTGACTTTGTGGAATGTGAATTAAAGCAGAGAGGTGTCTTCTGAATATGACATTTAAAAATGAACCTTCTGGAACTGAGTGCTGGCTGACGGGACTTGATTTGAAGTGCAGGGAATTTTACGTATAAATCTTCTGGATTTGAAGACTGAAGGTGCATGATGTCTTCTGGTTATTAATGGCTTATATGGGCTGAATAAAAGATTCCAGATCAGTTCAAACAGCAAACAGATATCCACATTTCAAGAGCCATGTTATTTTCATTGGCTTTTTAACTAGTATGAATTCTCTTCACTAATTAACTCAGTTTTTGAAAATCCTGGAAAATTATATCTTACTTAAAAGTAAATAGTGCCTGCACAGGAGTAGTGATTTTATGTATATTAATCTCTTTGATATTCATGTTCATTCATTTTCTCTTTAATAATAATTTAAAAAAAACAACAATCAGAGATTTCTCTGATGTTTGTGCAGATGGGATATGAACTAAAGTTAAATTAGTGGAAAAAATAAAACAAAATTGGAGTTTATAGCTTGTAAAATCTTTTCTCTTTCGAACTGATTATTTTATTTCAAAATAAAAAATACATTTCTTACACAAACCTTGAGATACGTGGACCAATGGTGCTCTTTCCATATGTTAGAATTTTGTAACTGGTATGCACAGGGTTTCTGTTTTGTTTTTAATTTAGTTGTGAATATTACTAATTTATAAATGCAATAAAATCTTTAAACAGATGTTACATTTAAACAAGACTCTTTTTTAGTCACTTTGAGTTATTTTAGACATTTTCAGTTAAAGAAGGAGGAGGTAGAGTGAGGATAAAATATTTTTAAAACTTAAAATATTATAAAGAGATTGACTAGAGCAAATGTGGGACACCTCGGTAATCCAAAGGCTAATTGCAAAAATACTATAGCAAGATAACTTAGTCCAGTAAGTCTTAGAAAGGATTGGTGGCATATTCTCTTTCTTTTTATAAAGCAGAAAGTGGAGAAAATTACAGCAAAGGGAGTATTACCATCTGTAATTACTGTCAATCGATAAGGAAGAAATGATGGAGAGTAACACAGCAGAAAACAGTATGGGTGAAAGTGATTGTGAAATACAAAGAAGGAAGATCCGCAAAATAAAGACAATTAATTTACAGGAAAAAGAAGGAAAAAAAATCTTCAGGTAGTGAAACCTCAAAGCATTATCTCCATTTTCAGGTCCAGCTTATGAAATGTGCAGACCCTTTGAAGACCTCCAGAGCAGAACAATGGGAGCAACAGGACATCTGGAAAGCTTGATCTATGCTGAACAGATGAAAAAAATGGTTTGGGGTAGTACAGAAGAGCCATATGCTAAGAGCCATAATAGACTTCAATGAGGCTAGTAAGTGAGGAAGAAAATAAAATCTGTTGCATATCAACTACCGAAAATTTTTCATCAGTCTGAGCAAGGGAGCACCTAAAGGGAGACTGAGTACAGAGAGTGACTGGGGGATCTGTATCCTTCTACCCTCATCATAGATGGTGGGTGGGGGAAAACACCAGCTGATGGGAGAGACATGAATACTAATGACATTGCTGATATGACCTCAGACACATCCTGAAAGTCTTCACCTGTCTGGTTTTCTGTTGCTTCTGTGATCCATCACAGTCACTGAGGATAGCTCTTAGTCATCCTTTCGTAGATACAAACTAATACTGTGCCTCTAATGCATTGCTTTACAACAGGCATACTGTTATACTACCACTGCTACTAATTGGAAAAATGGGGCTGTGAAATGCATACAGTACGGCAACACATGGTATACAGAGTAGTTGCAATAAGACAGTAGTGGGTGCATGAAGCAGCAGAAGACACCATCAGGAGGATTACAGGTGGATTTTACAACAATACAATGTATCAGCTGGAGAGTACACTAACTCCAGGTCTTGTGGTCAGTGGTTATGTTTTAGAATATGTTTGTGAGGATATGTGTATTTCTAGTTAAAGGTTTTGGCCTTTACCTGTTGTGTACGCTATTTTGATTCATTGTGAAGAGGGGTGTCGTTATAAATACTGAATTTAAAACAGGCACTGGGTGTTTTAGCTTCTTTTATTCTTTCAAAAATGCTCAGCTGAACTGCCAGAGACCTTCTCTCCCAGTACAGTTTTGATATTGCTACAGGTAAAAGAGAGAAAGGCAGAAGGGCAACCCTGGGACCAGTATTTTTAATGCCATTTTTTTCTTTAAAACAGTTTGCATGTTGTTTAGCTTTTCACCCTTTTGTATTCCCTTCAACTAGCGAGAAGACTATTTTTTTTTAATGGGAAATCCTCATAACATCTCTTAATTAATTTTTGTCTTTCTTCGCCTGTTCCTATGGCTAAACATTCTGGGAGAAAATAATACAGACAAGGTTGTTTTCTTCAGGTATTATATTTTCTCTGTTACTATTACTGGATATATGGCAGAAAAAACTAATTGTCTACTATTTTCTCATGGGGTTTTGTGTTTTATCAAGGAGGATTTACACTGTAAATACTATTTCTTTAACTTATCTTGCTAAAAATAGCAACAAGAAAAAAATACAGCCACTATATAATCATTAATGTAACTTATTCTTTGCTATCCTAGCACTTTCTATATAAAAGTTGACAGAACAACATATTCTAAAAAGTAAAAAAATTAACATTTAGACACCATAATATTAGGGTTTGTTTGTTCTTTTCTGTGGACTCTACTTAAAAAAAAAACAGCCTGTTATTAAGAAATACACTTGAAATTTCAGTTCAGACTGATCAAGACTGATCTTTCTGACATTTGGACATACTTACTGTTATGTAGGAGAAAAATCTCCACCTGGCAACAAAAGCTGACGTGTTGACAGAAGTATGGGCAGGAAGAATTGTGTTTCACTGAATGGTGTGTTTTCATTCATCATCTGCACAGAGAAGAAGTGTATATGGCATAGAATTAATTTTCAGAATTTTTTCTTATCTTTTATACTTCCAGAGATGAGGAAAAATAAACAGGCTTTGCTCATTTTATGAAATATAAATGTGTTTGCCAGCAAAATGACGGCAGATTTATGCCATGAGAAATCTGAAGTGTGGCTGAATAAGAATCTTAGTACTCTGTAAATTAAGAATGCCATACGGACAATATGATTACCATAGCAAGCAATTTCAAAGGGAGATTAATCATGATAGATCCATTGAAAAAAGAAAAACCCAACCCAGAAAAAATAGCATAATATCTTATTTAGAGAGTCGATCATCTGTCTAGATGGTTGATAACTGGGTGGCTTAGATTTTTCTTAAAACATTTTTTATTTATAATTTTGTTCCTTACCATCTTTAAAACATTCTGGGAAAGGGAACTCTGCCTACAGGGAAGATCCCAACTGAATTATTATTTTATGAAGTATTTTTTTTTTTAATTCTGTTTTATTTCTGTACACGGGACAAAAAAGATTTGATTTAACTGGCTGGTTTTGCATCAGTTCTTTTTCTCTCCTTTAAAGAAAAATTCTTGGTGAACTTGAAAAGTGCAAATCTTAAATGTAAAGCAGCTGGCTCAGCACTGTGCCTGTCCTCCATGTTTGAATTAGTATGTGCACTCAAAATATATATAATATGTTATATATATTGTTATCAATATTATTATGTCAATATTGTTATATCAATGATATATATGTGCTATATATATTGTTATATAACACTTTTGAAAGTCAGTTTCCCATGGAGAAGTAATGATTATATAAGAATAACAATTTTTTATGTACGGATTTAAATGTACTAAGACTGTACAAGAAAGCAAGAGCTGTACCATGATTCCCTCAACTTACATTAAACATGAACAACTAGGTATATTACATGGGATATCATTGGTATCTAACGAGGTAGAAGAATATTTATGTTTCATTTCATTTCTGTGTGATTTCTTTTCAGAAGAGTTATGGTTGTTTTCTAACAACCACAGTGTTTTCCTGCCTATCTAAGTGATAGATAATCAGATCTTATTCTAAATTTGTATTTAGAACACAAATTTACTACAAAGCTGTAAAGATTTGCAGAAATCAGGGTCAGGAAGATGAATGCGCAGAAACTTCTCCGAGAGTTCAAAGGTTCTTGCTTTTCTTATTCACTGGTTTTCTAATCCTCTTATTGAGTGTCTGAGATAAAGTAAAATGCTTTTTCCAAGTTCTGTAATATCTGACTGCTGATATAACTACTGTTTGAGATGTCACCTTCAAGTATAAATCAAACCTATTGTTTAATTCAGACTTTCATAGAATCATAAAATCACTAAGGTTGGGAAAGACCTCAAGAATCATCAAGTCCAACCATGTCGTGGGTTAAGCAGAGGAGAGTTAATTTTTTTTTCCTTTTCCCTTCTCTTCATAAATAGCTACAAAAAGCTATGTTTTGGATTCCTGCTCAGGAGAGAATTGATAAGAGAAGAACGTTTATAGTTATTGCTAGGATGTTGCTATTTGTCCTCAAGGACGAGATACATTTAGTCTCTCTCCTCTCCATAGACAGAGCTCGGCTTCTAGCTTGGGATTTGCTTTTAGGTCAAGATTGAGAAGCAGACTGACCAATTATTCCATCCCATGCACGTCATACCCAGTACATAGGTAAGGACTCTTCCGGGAGAGCTGGCTTTTCACTTCCCTTGGGCTCCGGATTCATCTCGCTTTGGGGCCCTGCATTCGCTCTCCCAAGGCCTTTCCCCCCTCTCCCCCCACGGTCGCCGTTAGCTCTCAGCCCGGGACACTCATTATCTCCGTTCCGTGAGTTTTGGCATCCTCCCTCTCCAGGGTGATCATTAGCTTTCGGTCAGCTATCGGGCTGGGACGCTGGGACGCTTGGGCTGTTATCTCCGTTCCATGAGTGCCTCCGGGAGCGGTGCACCCCCCATCCTTTCCCCCCCCCACCCCCTTCTGGGGGGAATCGTCTGTGCGGTTTCTGGGGATTATTAGCTGGCAACAGGCTGAGCCTTTGGGGGGGGGGCAGTATCATTGTGTATCACCTATTCCCTCCCTCCTCCGGGGTCATTGGCTGGGAGTGGGCTGGGCCTTTGGTCATCAGGTGGGGAGGGGCAGTATCACTGTGTATCACATTGCACTTTTGTATATAGTATTATTTCCAATATAACTGTAGTTTAGTTATTAAATTGTCCTTATCTCAACCCACGAGTCCTCTTTGCCATTTACCTCTTTAATTCTCTCCCCTATAATTGGGTGGGGGCAGGGACTGTGTGAGCGGGTATGTGTGGTATAGCCAAGGGCCAACCCACCACAAACCATCAACCCACATCACCTAACTTTTAATAATTGCATTACTAAAAGTGATTACTAACTTGTTATGAGGTCATATTAATATATATTGAAAAGGTCATATTCATAGAATCATTAAGGTTGGAAAAGACCTCAAGGATCATCAAGTCCAACCCAACACCACCTAACTCACTAAACCATGTCCCTAAGCACCATATCTGCACATTTCCTGAACACCTCCAGGGATGGTGACTCCACCACTTCCCTGGGAAGCCTGTTCCAATGCCTGATCACTCTTGCAGTGAAGAAATTTTTTCTAATATCTATCCTAAACCTCCCCTGGCGCAACTTGAGGCCATTTCCTCTTGTCCTATCACTTGTTACTTTAGAGAAGAGGCCAGCACCCAACTCACTACAACCTCCTTTCAGGTAGTTGTAGAGAGTGATAAGGTCTCCTATCAGCCTTCTCTTCTCTACACTGAACAACCCCTGTTCCCTCAGCTGCTCCTCATAAGACCTGTGCTCCAGACCCTTCACCAGCTTTGTTACCCTCCTCTGGACCTGCTCCAGCACCTCAATGTCCTTCTTGTGGTGAGGGACCCAAAACTGAACACAGGATTCAAGGTGCGGTCTCACCAGGGCTGAGTACAGGGGCACAATCTCTTCCCTAGTCCTGCTGGCCACACCATTTCTGATGCAGGCCAGGATGCCATTGGCCTTCTTGGCCACCTGGGCACACTGCTGGCTCATGTTCAGCCGGCTGTCGACCAAAACCCCCAGGTCCCTCTCTGCTGGGCAGCTTTCCAGCCACTGTCCCCTGATCCTGTAGCATTGCACGGGGTTGTTGTGACCAAAGTGCAGGACCCGGCACTTGGCTTTATTGAACATCATACAATTGGCCTCATCCCATCATTTCAGCCTGTCCAGATCCCTCTGCAGAGCCTCCCTACCCTCAAGGAGATCAACACACCCGCTCAATTTGGTATCATCAGCAAACTTACTGAGGGAGCACTCAATCCCCTCATCCAGGTCATCAATAAAGATGTTAAACGGGACAGGGCCCAAAACTGATCCCTGGGGAACACCACTGGTGACCGGCCGCCACCCGGACTTAACTCAACTCTGGTCAAAGATTCAGAGTGCAAAGCAATATAGCATCCAGGCACACATTTTCTAAAAAAAGTTTTCTTTAGTATTTAGGGGAAAAAAACATGGAAAATATTTTAAAATTAACTGAGGAGCTGTTTCATAAATGTTTCTCTAAAGGTCATTAACAAATAGTCAAGAACAATATTGATAACTTAGGTGGCAATTTTCTGCCTAGTTTAATGTAGGTTTGATGTTTTGGTGCTGATGCAGCACAGTAGTATTTCCAGAACTATTCTCAAGATAATATGCAAAAAAAAAAAATCTTTCATAAAATCAGAAAAAAAAAAGCCAAACCCTATGGCACTTAACATAAAATGAGATTTTTGCACCGATTACTTAGGGACAAAGTATAAAGGGGGTAATTGTATCTGACTAGATAATTTGTCTTTCTAAATTTAGATTCTTCTTGCTGCACATCGCGGCATGTAGTTGACATGTTGCATCACATGGAAGCATGTCATTTTTATATGGGGTGAATCACCCATGTCAGCAGTATAGTCTTTTGAGATTATTCTCAGTGACAGAATATACATCGTTAACTATTGTCACTGTCTTCAGAAGATTGCTATGTTGAAATCCTTTAAAATGTTAGTTTTAACAAAGATTAATACACAAATAGCAATATTGTGCTAGGGATCCAAAATGTTGTGTCACACCAACCCAACCTTGTCAAGAAAGAAGTGAGTGTGGTGTTTAACATCCTGCTTCCACTGGTCAATGATTCTACATTATTTTAGTTACTTGGCAGATTTTCTTCACAGTCTGAGGTAAGTCCAACTTTCCTGTTGTGATGGCTCCTGCCTGAACTCCTTTGTGTTTACTGGGGATGTCCTGAATGGGAAGCCAAATTATTACACAGTGGGTGCCAGGTTTGAACTGAGTCTGACAGTTTCTCCGCATAAAGGACAACCGCTCTTCTGAACTGAGGAAAAGCACCAAGTCTATGAGACAATTGTTATCCAGATGTCCTCAGTGGGATCTAGTTGGTCTTGAGAACACAGCCAAAGGAAGGTAAGAAGGTGAGAAGTTGAGGGAAGCCTGCAGCAATTACCAGGACAGCAAGTCCTTGCTGGAGCAGGGAAGTAGCCATGGCTCTGTTAGAAGTGGCTTTAGAGAGACTTCAGCTGGGAAACCATCACAGAGCCTGAGCTGTGGATGGTGGCGTCCTCAGAAAAAGAGGGGCAAAGAGAGGCAGCTATACCAGAAATAAGACTTAAGGTATTCACAATCATAGAATCATAGGATATTTAGGGTTGGAAGGGACCTTAAAAATCATCGAGTTCCAATGCCTTTGCCATGGGCAGGGACACCTTCCCTTAGACCAAAGCCTCATCCAACCTGGGCTTGAACACCCCAAGGGACAGGGCATTCACAGTTTCTCAGTAAAACCTGTTCCAGTGCCTCACCAACCTCACAGTAAAAAATTTCTTCCTAATATCTAATCTAAATCTACCTTCTCTCAGCTTAAAACCATTACCCCTCTTCCTATTGCTACACTTCCTGATAAAGAGTGCATCCCTACCTCTCCTCTAGGCCCCTTGTAAGTACTGGAAGGCTGCTAGAAGGTCTCCCCAGAACTTTCTCTTCTACAGGCTGAACAACCCAACTCTCTGAGCCTGTCTTCATAGCGGAGGTGCTCCAGCCCTCTGACTATCTTCATGGCCCTCCCCTGGACCTGCTCCGATAGGTACATGTCTTTCTTGTGTTGAGGACTTTAGAGCTGGAGGTAGTACTGCAGGTTAGGTCTCACAAGAGCAGAGTAGAGGGGGAAAATCACCTCCCTTGGCCTGCTGGTCACACTTCTTTCGATGCAGCCCAGGACACGGTTGGCTTTCTGTGCTGCATGTGCACACTGCTGGCTCATGTTCAGCTTCTTACTGACTGTTGTGCTTTAGAAGGCCGCAGGGACAGTCCTTTGTTAAACACCTGGTGGGCTGAGGCAGGGACAGGGAGGGTCTCACTCACCACTTAGGGTCATGGGCAGAAAACCAACATAACTTGAGAAGAACAAAAAAACCAACAGAATTTATTAAATATTTACAATTAAAACCAAAGCAAGATAATGAGAGAAACTACATCTTAAAAAGGCACTTCTCCTCCACCCCTCCCTTCTTCCCAAGGCCCAAAGGCTTTGTTCTGTACCTTCTACCCCCCGGCGGCACAGGGGGGCAGGGAATGGGGGTGCAGTCAGTCCGTCGCTCCTTCCTCCTCACGGGAGGGCTCCTCACAGTCTTTCCCAGCTGCGCCGTGGGGTCCCTTCTCACAGGAGAGTCCTTCTCAGAAACTGCTCCGGTGTGAGTCCTTTTCCTCACGGGATCACAGTCCCCCAACGACTGTCCGGCTCCAGCGTGGGCTTCTCCATAGTTCCAATGTGGGGTCCTCCACGGCTGCATCTTCTCATGGGCTGCACCAAGGGACAAACTGTGCGTCACCATGAATCTTCACCACACTGCAGGGGAAGTCCCAGGGCATCTCCTTTCCTCTCGCTTCTCTTCCCTGACTGGAGTGTCTGCATAGTCCTCCCTCACAGATCCCGCTTCCCTCTCTGCCACAGGTCTTTCATTGGGTCACAAGGAAAACGGACTCTCAGGCGAGCCATGGCGGAGGCTTGGGCTATGGCAGGTTGGTTTGCTGAAGTCGGGAAGACAGCTCAATGACCGGGCTGGTCTGCCAGAGCCGGGCCCTGCCTGGGGCTGGGCCAACCCATTGTTCCATGCCCCCTCTTCAATATGTCATTCGCAGAGGCGCCAATTGGCTCAGCCCTGACCTGGGGAGGATCCAGCCTGAAGCTGGGGAAACTTCCAGCAGTTTCTTACAGGGGCTAGATCGGTGGTACTCCTTCCTCCACTCTTCCCCCCAGCTACTGAAACCTTGGAGCTGGAAGTGGGGGTGAACTATTTAGCAGTCACTTACAGGAGCCACCACTGTAGCCCCTCCCTTGCTACCAGCAGACCTGGAGTCCAGGGAAACCAATCAATCATTCCATCAACCAATGCTGTGACCCCTTTGTAGAAGGCACCAAATTTATCAGGCACAATTTCCCTTATTGAAGCCATGTTGGCTGCCACCAGTCAAGTCCTTATTTTCCATGTACCTTAGCATAGTTTCAAGGACAATCTGCTCCATGAGAGTATGTGAAAACTATACCTCGTTATTTTCTAAGAGCCCATTTACTGACAGATGAATAAGTACATTTATAAAAACTTTGGCAGAAAACCACTACCACTTCAAGTCCTGTCCTATTCAATTACATGCCATCAAATCAAGTGGAGAGCTGATAACATCTGACATACGGAGAATATTGTGGCCAGCAAAGTATAATGCTAAACGTCAGGGAAAAGATACAACGAATCTGAAATCTGTTGCATCACACAGAAGGGCAGTATTAATCCTCAAGGACATCCAGTTAGCTCTTCCAAAATCTTCGGGAAATATGCTGTATGAACATAGCTATTATCACTCACCAAAGTTTATTTTTATACTTTATTTTCACGCAACTTTTTTTAGTTGGTTAAGGTGATCTGAGAAAATGCAATTGTTACTAATAACTTCCCTTTAATTTGCATCTGTGTTTCCTATATCCAGGGCAAAACAGTGGTGTCTGCTGTTCTTGAAAGGTAGCAGCAGCCATTGTTGTGTGGCAGAGCAGGCAACCAGTTAAATTTTTTTTGCCATAAACAACATGGTGAAACATTTGAAGTTGATGGTGGAGATTACATGAAACACGGTGCTCTACAGTGCAAAACCTGTAACTTTAACAGTTGCTTTATTTACTACTAAGTGTGCAATCCTCACTCTTCTGTCAATGGACTTGTACATACGAGTTGTCAAGGATATAAACCTTTGTGATTAATTTCAGAAATAACTTCACACAGGAAATGGTGTGTAGAAATCTCAGCACAAATATAAAAAGCAAATGCTGCACACAAACATTAGAAACATCTGTTGGTATCTGTAAGATCTTTTCACTGATAAGCGGGGATCTGATTGGTACCTTTAGTTTTTACTGTGAATTTTCCTATTTTTTTCACTTTATCTGAGCATTTAGAAAAATGCCAGTACTTTTCAAGTATCATGGAAAAGTTCAGTTTGTTGTCTCAGGGTGGATTATGCTCGTTTGTTGCTTTTCTGCTAACATCTTGATGATGTTTTCCATTAACATCAAAGTTTAAAATCAAAGCAAATCACCAAAATGAAGAAATGCGAAGAGAACATTTCTTTTAGATGGTACTTGCAAAATATTAATTTTATGATTAACAGATTTATATATAATCAAGATAATTGGAATAAAAAAAGAGCATCCTAGAGATTAGTTGATCTCATAAAATAAAACATTTTTGTCTAAAAATCTGATAATGAGCCTACTCATTAAAGGTTCACTTAGGTGTACAGTATTTCTGCTATGTTTAAAAATCAGAGTAAAAGTTTTTAATCCTTAAACAGGAGCAATGGATCAGTAAAAAACAAATTTACTTTCCATTTTCACAATGATACTAACTAGTTTATGTGCTAT
This sequence comes from Pterocles orientalis, assembly GCA_011057875.1. Classification (NCBI taxonomy): domain Eukaryota; kingdom Metazoa; phylum Chordata; class Aves; order Pterocliformes; family Pteroclidae; genus Pterocles; species Pterocles orientalis. Next base: position 411,391 of record WKFP01014285.1, read on the forward strand.
TCTTAACAGCATAATTGTAAATGAGACGTAAAAGTGTAACAGCAAAATTAATTTCCATACCCAGTTAACCTGTTGGATAATCCAATTTAAATATAATCCCAGATTACTGATGACTGTAGACTGCAGAATTTTATGCAAAATGAACAAAAAAACAGGAGAAAAATTTTCTACTAATACTGTTCTGTATGTGCCAATAAACATGTTTAAAAGTTGTTATGACACATAAATTTAAAATATTTTAATTTTACAATCTTCACTTTTGCCAGTGGTTCAAGGCCAGCCTAATAAACTCCTCTTACAACTTAAAATAGGTGATTTATTACCCTTCTTCACAGATTGCTTTTATAAAAATGCTATAAAATCCAGTGACAAATCACATGATAATCAGCTTAGTTCAGATTTTTCCCATATTTCAGAACTTATTTCTATATGCTTAATACAGATGATAAGGCTTCATTTTTGAAACCAATTAATTTTTTCTTCTTAAAGGTCTTTGAGATTAAAATACGTTAGCATATGTGACAATACATACATACCCATTGTCACTCAACAAAAAGGAGAAGGCTAGAAAAATTAGTTAGGACTAAGACAAAACAGCAAGTAAATTGCCACTGCAATTCAAGGTGCAATTTACAGGTAAATGAAAAGTGGTTTTTTTCAGGGCTTCTGTTTTTTAGGGCTGGAGGTTCACATGGTTATATGAGTGTCTATTCAGAAATGGGTATCGTCTACTAAGTGCAAGAGAAGGAAGATACACTTGGCAGGTAATGGATTCAGCTGTATATGGGGACTGTCAAAGGATGAAATAACATCATTTATGGCCCTGTCTATGTGTGAGAACCAGATCTTGGCTGCTAGGAGCAGCTGGTTGCAGTTGCAGTGTTGAAGTAGGCAGCAGCCTGCAAGTGGTAACAGCACATCGGTTATGAAAATCAGTGAGATGGAGGTTGTGAATAGAGAAGGGGAAATGCTGATACTGCCAAAGTTTTGGTCCCTCCAGGCAGCCACTGGCTGTAACACCACAAGTGTGGCTTGAGCGTGTTGCAGTGATAAATCACAGAAACCATAGTTTGGAAGTCACTTCTGGAGGTCAGCCAGTCCTACCTCCCGCTGAAAGCAAAGAAAAATTCAAAGGGATACCATGTTGCTCAAAACTTTTTACAGTCAAATGCTCCACATCGCTTAGGTTAGAAGTTCCCTGGTGTCTACACTTCTGGGGGACATGTAGTGGAGCATGCCATTAAAATCCAGGTGCCTTGATATTTCTTTCCAACATGCCATCTAAGCTGTCCGATTGAGTGTGCCCCAATAGCTTGGCACACCAAGCAGCCAGGAAATATGGTCCTTTCGAAGGTGCCTGCAGGTCAGTGAAGGTTTGCACACTGGGCCACGTAAGACCACATCAGTTAATACAGCCAAGTATGCATGACAAAGGAGTATTTATTTCAGTTTAGGTAGAAACATCACTCTCACAAGATACTTGGCTTGTCTCATAAAAACTGGATTTAACCTATAAATCATGGAAGTGGTTATTTGGGTTTTGAATTTAAAACCTCTCTTTTCAGTGCTGGAAAGAATTATATTGCCTCACTCTTCATTAAAAAATATCAATAGTTATTCTGAAATTCCTAACTTGCACCGTTTCGGTTGCCTCAAAGAATGCATTATTTTTGTATGTCCATGTAAGTGTTCCATAAGGAGAGTGATCTCATATCTTGTCAGTGTTACTTTTTTTACCTCCTGACTGTTAGATAGTTTATTTTCAGCACAGAATTCAGAGCAAGACACACCATGTAAATGAGAACAACATTTACAAAGCATATAGTTTTTAGACTTTCTTAAATTGCACTTGGAGCCTAGCCCAAAGCCTGAAAACAGAAATATTTTTTTTCAAGATTATATTAAATGCACAGCTTTTTCTTTCTTTTCAAATAATGATGGGTTTTTCATACTTGTTCTGAATGGGGTATCTTGCCCTAATGATCTAGAATTTTAAACCTGGACTATCACTGCCCTCAGTTTAATTACAGAATTGTTTTCATAGGTTGATTTCATCCAATTAGGCTGTGCTATCAGAATATACATTTCACATTTAGTTAGAATAATTGAGTTAGAAGGTTTTGCAGGGTTAATGGCTGCCATTGTGAAACAGAGAATTACTTTTCCTACCTGCAACGTGTAACAGTTAGCTAGAAAAACAGAAATTGAATTGCAACTAGTAGTGGGATAACCCGTCCGTTTAGATATACTTCCTAGAGACAGACTTTCTAGAGAATTAGATGAAAAGTGGGGCTTCTAGTTTGCAAGGGATTTATTTCAGTGTTTTGCAAATTTATTTTTATCCAAATTGTCAGAAAATTCTCATCTTTTTTGTGTTTTATGGAATCCAGTCAAGGGAAATACCCTAGTAAGGAAGCTCTGTCCTGGAAGCCTGTCTTCTGGTGCTGTAAGAAGGACGCAGATCCGTCAGGACTTCCAGGTAGTCCACTGTAGCCTCTTTTCTTTTCTTTTATAAAATAAGCATTTCTGAAGTGTATATATGCAATAGAATATTAATTTATTTTGTAGTGCATCCATCTAACGCATATTCTTCCAGTGTCGAAAAAAGTGAGTGCTTTATTTAGATAGGTTTGTTCTGGATGACAGGTGCCACACAGATACAAATAGGTAGGAAAAGAAAGACAAACCTAAAGGAGGTCTTCAAGTCCTATTCTTGGCTAAATTCAAGCAATCTAAATCATACTATCTTTTTCACAGGATGCAGATGCTCCAGTTAACACCAATTACTTGAGAACAGTCCCCACAGTTTTTCTGTGATACAGCACCAGAATATCTGTGTTCTGAGAGCTTGAAATCATCTTCCAGTTTCTAGACTAAATATTATTTACTGTATTTCTAACCTGTCTTGCCCTTTTTCTGTTTTCAATCTGTCTTTCTAACATGTGGCTTGTCAGAACTATACATCATGCCCAAAGGAGTTTCACCAACATTTAATGCAACACTTTAATTTTTTTTTATCTGCTAAACCCCAATGATTTCTACGTACAAAGATCTACATCCCCCCAACAGCCTCTCGCAATCATTTCTTGATTGACTGTTACAGACAGAACTTTTCTTACTCCATTATTTCCAGCAGATGAGCTCTTACCTAACAGAATTCCTTGTTATTAGTCTCTAAGAACTTGGGCCTTGTGTAATTGAATGCTAAAAGCCTAAAACAGATGTATCCAAATCTCATGTATTTAGGCCAACAACAACATTTGAAGGGAAATAGGGTGTTTTTAGCTAATCCTACAATTCTAGTCATGTACACATTTCGGTATCAACTGACTACATACCCTTAATGTGTGCATCAAATTTTAACTACTCTTAAACTGCTTGTTTGAAATGACAGCCATCACAAAATACTGACTCAAAAAAACCCCAACCAACCACTCAATTAAATTTTGGGGCTCATGAAAATATATCCTCTACTAAATAGCTGAATCTAAATATTTAAGTTTTGTGTTAAACTCAACAGCCATGAAAATTATATATCTATGTTCACATTAACATAGTGTTGTCTGCATTCGCCAACAGAATTTTTACTAGAGCCAAGAGTCCAGCAAGACGATATGAATTTTGCTGACTCAGCAATATTAAGGGGAACATAGCAACTCAATGAACAACATGATATGCACTGTGTATTTCACAAATGAGTTGTCCAAACCAGCCAAGTAGGAACAGGCTAAAAAAGAAAAGGGGCGTAGCCAAATCTTCTGTCAAATTACTATTTAAGTCCTCTGCCAATAGAGAAAGAAATACTATATTTAAGAATTTAAACTTTTTTTCATGAGACTGTGTGCTAAAATGCAGAGAGATATTTTCACTCCATGGGGGAAGCAGTTAACATAATGAAGTGTGAGAAAAGCACTGTAAATCTCCTTTTAAGTAAAAAAAAAAAAAATTTAAAAAAAGTGAATGTAAGATTGCAGGATATTAGAGTTATATGATATGATATAATTTTTAAATAAAGCTTCCCTTATTAATTTTCTAAGTTTTGCAATTATTTATTTTTATAGAAATCCAAAATTTTCAGGAGAAAAAAATAAAAGCATTGGAAAGCATAGTATCAATTCCCACTGGATTTTGACCTGTCCCTTAGCATTAACAGCAGCTTATCTAAAAGAAGCAGGAGGAGATAATAAACTTATTCTTAGTTTGATAAAGAGTAGAGGGAAGAATCAGACAAGCTTATGTTCATGCAAAACAGACAACCTGCTTTTGGGTCTGACTTCAAACTTGAGAAATATTTTATGTGCCCAAAATCTTACAAGTTTTAAAACAATTCTGTTGTTCCAAATAAAATAAAAGAAAACTTCTCAGGGCAAGACTTTTCATTCATTATCTTTAAGCCAAACTGTCTATATAATACTTCTGTGGTATTAAGTAGCCCAATATAAAATTGCAATGTGAATATCAGTATGTAGCTGAAGAGAACTCTGTTCCACACAAGCACATTTATGCAACATAGGAGACAAGAAACAGGAAAATTATTCTGACTGTGTCATGGAAGTCAACCAGGTATTCTTATCCAGTTATGCTTAATGAACTCAAGTGAACTTAAGGCTCGTGAACATAAGGTTTGTGAATAGCACAAATAAACAGGACAATAATTTTGACACATATTGTGTCATTACACTTTCTCTAGGTGTTTGCTCCTGAGCACTTTCTTTTTTTAATACGACTAAGAACCTTTTCTGCCCATTGTTGCTCATTCTGTCAAGCTTTTCTGAAATGCCACGGAGATATTCCTTCTGGGGCAGGGAGCACAAAAATCTGCTTTTGATAGCAGAGCTGCTGGGGGAACACTAAAACGTGTCATCAGGAAGTAATCCACTTTAAACTTGAAAAAAGGAAATAGCTCCAGCAACACTTGTGTGGTAACATAACATAAAACTGTTTCACCGCGCAGAGAAAACACCACTACCCAGACCTGCCAATGAATGCCATTTTGTACACTTGTTATGCTGACTCTGTTAGGAACACTGATCATCTTGCTACCATAAAAAGAAACAAGTCCTCAAAGTGGTAAAGAGTTAATAAATTACTGAGTGCAACAATAAACACATTCTATTAACAAAATAGTTCAACTGACCTCTGTACCAGGGAAGATTATGGAATGACTCGAGTGTGCTCACACGGCATGTACAGGACACCCAGGGGATCAAGCCCAGCCAGCATGGGTTCATGAAAGGAAGGTCATGCTTGACCAACCTGATCTCCTTCTATGACCAGCTGACCCGCCTAGTGGATGAGGGAAAGGCTGTGGATGTCATCAACTTGGACTTTAGCAAGATCTTCAACACCATGTCCCACAGCATTCTCCTGGAAAAGCTGGTGACTCATGGCTTAGACAGGACCACCCTTTGCTGGATAAAAAACTGGCTGGACGGCCAAGCCCAGTGAGTTGTGGTGAATGGAGTTAAGTCTAGGTGGCAGCCAGTCACCAGTGGTGTTCCCCAGGGATCGGTTTAGGGGCCGGTTGAACATGAGCCAGCAGTGTGCCCAGGTGGCCAAGAAGGCCAATGGCATCCTGGCCTGCATCAGAAATGGTGTGGCCAGCAGGACTAGGGAAGTGATTGTGCCCCTGTACTCGGCACTGGTGAGGCTGCACCTTGAATCCTGCGTTCAGTTTTGGGCCCCTCACCACAAGAAGGACATTGAGGTGCTGGAGCAGGTCCAGAGGAGGGCAACAAAGCTGGTGAAGGGTCTGGAGCACGAGTCTTGCGAGGAGCAGCTGAGGGAGCTGGGGTTGTTTAGTCTAGAGAAGAGAAGGCTGAGAGGAGACTTTATCACTCTCTACAGCTACCTGAAAGGAGGCTGTACTGAGTTGGGTGCTGACCTCTTCTCTAAAGTAACAAGTGACAGAACAAGAGGAAATGGTCTCAGGTTGCACCAGGGGAGGTTTAGGATAGATATTAGAAAATATTTCTTCACTGCAAGAGGGATCAGGCATTGGAACAGGCTGCCCAGGGAAGTGATGGAGTCATCATCCCTGGAGATGTTCAAGAAACCTGTAGCTGTGGTGCTTAGGGACATGGTTTAGTGAGTTAAGTGGTGTTGCGTTGGACTTGATGATTCTTGAGGTCTTTTCCAACCTTAATGATTCTAATGATTCTATTTAAACCTAGCAGAATTAAGTATTCTGTATTTTTTTTATTCCATATGAAATTCTTAAGTTTCAGATTTATTTTTGTTTGCTGTTGATTTTTACATCCTTTTCCAAGTTAAATGTTGCCTTCAAGTTTTATAAGAATGAGAACATATTTGTTCTACATACACTAGAAGTCTGTCAGAGGGCTCCACTTTATCTGGAATGAATAACATCCTGTTCTTGTCCACTAGGCTACATTTCTTTACCAAAAACCTTTCACTGCATTATGGAGGGGGCAAATGGTTGGTGAAATTAAACATACTATTTCCTTTCTTCTTTTTTTAGTAACTGCTGCTTATTCTTTGCTCTTATATGGTATCAAGGTTGTGAAATAGATGGTTTATGTAGTAGCTACTCTGCAGGGGAAAAGTATTTCCACTGTTCTGCTTTGCACTTGATGCAATAGCAAGGAATGACATTTTAAGCAACCCAAGTGGTGAAACAGCTGCTATCTTTAACTTGAGTGGCTAGGAAATGTTGCAATTGCAGTGATAAAAGATCACTATCTAATAAACTGTTTCTCCTTTGACAACAACCAAATGACCTTTTTTGCTAATTCTTAGCAGACTAAACTATTGCCTGAAATATCAACTTTGTTTTATTCCGAATGTCTACCAAAGCCTGTGTCAGCTTGAGGAGGCCTGTCCTGTTTTTACTGGTTTTGCTTCATTATCACTTGAGAGTTAGGTTACAGGTGTCCATTTGCTAAGAGTCATCTAGATTTCAGAGGTTTCTTAAGGATACATATTATTAAAGAGGAACACTGGGCTCAACATTTTCACACAGTTTTCATTTGCAAAATGACATCTTTTTCTGCTCTATTCAATTACGTCAGCTGACTGAGGGTTTTTTGCAGTGTAACTATTATTTGATAAAAATGTGTTTCTAGCTACTGAGCTTTTGCAAAGAACCAAAGTGAGAAAATAACATAATTCTGAAGTTAATGCATACAACTGAAATGAAAGATTTGTACAAATCTCTTTATCCTCAGGCTGGGCCAGTGCACAGTGTCCTTTTTTGAGGAAACACCCTCTTCTTGCAAGGTTATCCCAGATCCACCTGGAGCTTCCATGGCACTGGCAGGAATATTGCTTGGTGGACTCTCCTGCAAGACCTTCTCCTAAACCCAGATACTGACCTCTCCTGCCTCCTCTTTTTTCCCACTGTTTCCCTAATCTTTCCCTTCCCCTTTTGTAGGGCATGCATGCTCACTGACCTGTGACTAAGTTTAAAACATATCCCTGTGTTTCCTTGAAGTACCTAAGGCCCTGGTGCTCTGTACTTCAGAAAATAAGGAGAGGTTATTTCTCTTCTCAGAGTGCTATTTGTAAATTAAATTGGGCAAAAGTATTCAACTTCTTCCTCAGTTGCAAGACAAAAGAAAAAGATAAAATGTGAAAAGAAGAAGGTGGAAGAGGAAAACTAGAAATATCGATAAACAGAAAGGATTTTTTTGGAAATATTTTGCATAGAAATTCACATAAAAATCTTATATAAATCCAATGAGAATTACCTAAAATAAAATTAAAAGGTAGTACTTTCTCTCCTTAGGCTTTCCTCTGCTCTCAAGCTCTGTGATATTTTGTTTCAGTGCCAATCCCAATTAATTATCATTTACAAATATGAGTTAATTTAGACTATGTAGCAAAACTGAACACTCTTCTATAAAAGAACCATTAATAATTGCATAGTAAGAGATGCAAGCCTAGGAATATTCACTAAAAATAAATAAAATATCTCCCACTGAGCAGTTGCAAAGCTTTTATAGCACAATTATGAAAAATAATCATTCAGCCCAACTAATTTCAATCTTGTTTTAATTACTACTTTTAAGGAGTTCTACAAGCTAATAGATATTTCTCGCTGAAACCTTCTAGCTATCTTCCTTCCTCGTACTGCAAGACTAAAATACTATGTAAATCCTATTTTTTTTTTTCTCTAGAAAGAACAGAGAGTGTAGACATACGGCATCCTCATAGAAATGCTAGTTTTGGGGTAGAGTACTTCTGATTCTTTCATCCAACTTTTCATTTTAATTTGAGTACCACTGATGCTTTATGACTATAAGAAAAACACTCTAAGCCTGATGGTTATAGCAGAATTCAGTGTGTACTGCTGACAATTTTGTCTAGTTTAGAGCTAATGAGGACAAGTATAATTTCCCCATAAAATAGAAATTCTGGTGTTGTATTTCTGAGATAGACATATTTGCTAACTGTTGATAGCAATTTATATAGGTACAAAACTACCTTCTGGGAGTAAAGAAATACCACGATTAAAGAAAGATTTACTTACGAGCTACCAGATACAGTTGGATTATAGCCGAATACAGTTTAATTATGTAGTATATTACTATAGCATTATAGTATTGAAATGTACATTTTCTTTCTACTTCTTTTTGGCTTTAATAAAATCAAAATAATACTATTACCACCAGTCCCGGAATATACATTCTGTTTGCATTTGGAGTTGGGCTATGCTGCAATTGTTTTGCATCAAAGAGGAAAAAGGTACAGAAAAATTAATCTCTTGTAGCATATTTTCATTTCAAGAGTGAATCATTTGATAACAAACTGTTCTGAGAAAATTAGCTAAAAATCACCACCCACTAGTACGTTGCAGCCTAATCTCTTCAGCAGTATGTACATTTGTCATGGTAGAGTAAGATCAGAAATGATGTGTGCATGTATCAGAAGAGTTTTATTTGTGGATATTAAATTACAGTGGTCAGAATTGGAAACCTTTTAGAAGCTGGACTTCCAATCAGCTTTGACTATTCATTGAAGCATCTTGCTTGTAAGTAACTGAAACACTGAACACTTCAGAGGAATTTGTGGTGATTTTTATTTGTGTATATGTACTAATTAAATACCTCTGATTGAGATGTGTGGGCATTTCTATGAAATGCAAACTGCAGTTTTATCTGCAAATGCCATCCCCTCACTTTCTAGATATCTCCCTCCAGTCAAAGGAGTAAGTTTTTCTGTCTGAATGTGTAGGAAAGGGGTCTTTCCACATAAGTGGGACTCCTGGCACAAAAAAAAGCGCATCTGTATATGCTCAGAGTGGTGTGTTCTGCAGGGAGGTGACACGCCCAGCCCCAAAGAGGCAGAGAGGCTGGATCAGGGCTGAAACTCCTTAGAACATATGACAAGGCACCTTGGACTGGGGAAGAAGGCAAAAAATACCTCCATCACACAGAACACCTCTGTCAGGCCAGTCCAACCATTCTGATGGGTCATGAGCAGAAGGAGCATATCCAAACACTGGACTGTCACTGAGTAGCTAGACTCATAACCCAAAAACCACACATTGGATTGATTTTAATGGCAACCTAAACTTTATCTTCAGTTTGGCTTTCTGGGCATATGGTTTCTTTCTCTCACTTATGGTGAAATCTCAGAACTGCTGAGGCACTGGATTCCTCCCAGTATTTACAATTACTTAATTCATGCTTACCAGCCTGGGAAACATTTTATATGAAGCTCCCATATTTCAGCCTTTGCCACAGCTCCTTCACCACTCTAAGCACTCTTTCAGATTTGGTCATATCTGGTCCTCCAGGGATCTCATGACCTCTCTTTTCTCCAAAACCTTGTCTTTCCAACAGCTGTGTCTTAGAGACTCCAAGTTACTAAAATGTCTTCCCAGATAGACTGCCACCAGGACTCGTGGAAGAATAACTTCCTTTAAACAAATAAGTGTTTCTTTAAACAAATGCTAGACATCTTTCAGAGAACAGTGCCCAGCATGAACACAAGCACAGCATCCACGCTCTATGCCCATCTGCTGGGCAGTGTCCACTTTCCTATCAAGTACTAGAAAAGACTGCAAAACCTGAAGGTTGAATTGAAATTTCTAATTTGTAACATTGTCCAGAAAGAGAGGGGAAAAAAGACATTGACTCGTTGAGAGGATTTCCCTCAGCAATTAAGAAAGCTATTTTGCATATAGGTAATGTCAGTTTAAACCATTGCCTATTGGGCTAATTTCATAATGTTATTTTCAAATGATAAATGATTTGAGGATAGGCATAAAAATGCCAGGCATCTCAAAGGCAAATGCTCTCCCTGTGAATAAATGAGCTTTTTGTCCAGTGCATAAAGTAAGTCAGGCTGAAGATGCTGCAAGGCACTGTAAATTTTCCTAGTTTTGCTTTGATTTTTCGCTAAGATATTTCGTTTGGTGGGATCAAAGAAATATTTCCTTAGTTCTGCTTCAAAGAAACTCTGTAAAATGTAAAACATGAAATGTGAACAGGTTTTTTTTCTTCCCTTCCCCTGCAAATCCTTTTCTCTTTTTGCATGTGAAGCAGTGCTCTGAAAGGAAACTGTCCCTCAAAGTATTGTATTTAGTGACAACATGCATGCTCTTGTCACCTAACACTTCTAGCAAGCCATAATCACTGCCTTTGGGCTGACACAGTTATTTAGGCTTTCTGAGTCAAACAGCGCTAGTTTGTCTTTCTGAACAGTTATGACCTAAAAATATGATAAGGGATAAGCCAGAACATAAAATCTGAAAAGACCATGTCAGAGAATACCGTCACATAAAGTCATATCTCAACTACAAATTTGAGCAGGATTAACTCTTTGAAATCATGGCAGTCGTACAGCAAAGTCATTACTGGAAGACTAGTTCTGCTTCACTTTGTGTTCTGTACAGATGAAGTTTATGATTTTTTTTTCCTTAGTGCAACACAGCTCTGGTTAAGAAAATGTCTTATAAAAGTCTAGTCATACAGAGGGTTTTGGGAATACAAAAGAGGCAGCATGGGCCTTTTACTGTGTAATAGATAGTGAACATTTCTCTTTGACACGATGAAGAAGTCTGACTGTTCTTCCTCAGACAATTTTTACATTGAAGCAACATCACTGAAGTAGGCTAGAGTCACATCTATGTATTGTGACTTGTATGGTGGAGTGAGATCTCTGGACACAGTTTTAAAATGCAGAAAAGACCTATAGATGGGGAGCTAGTATTCTTTTAAAGAAGAAGAGATAGGAAGACAAATAAGAGAAAAGAAATATTAAAAGATTATCACACTGTTACAAGGTATAGCTCTATAAATCTAGGTACAGGTCTGTGAAAGGATAGGCAATCTTAGAATAACTCCCTTACCCTGTGACTCGGATTCAAAATTAATCATATCTGAGATGACTACACCTAGAGAACTCAGATGTCCTAGCTGCCTAGACCTCTTTATCCAGTTTTACAAGACTGTGGTTAGACAGATTTTGTCAGTCGCATAAGATTTTGACATATCTTGAAAGTACAACCAGCAAGACCTTCAACACAGGGCTTATGCTCAGTTAGTGGGAGTCTTTCCAAAGTCAGTGAACCTAGATCTGGTTTCATTGCAGAGAACAGACCTGGGGCACTCATTAGGTTGTGGCATTAGTACCTGCTAGGAGGAATACAAAATTAATGCACAGACAGTGTGCTTCTGTTGCATGAAAACGCTGAAATTGGAGATTTGACAAATTTTAATTTCTACTACACTTAGCATGAGAGGACAAAAAGAAAGCTTTGTAAGGTGCCATAAAGCAACATCAATAGTAACAAACGTTTTTTAAAAAGGCTCTCTGAAATAGAGGAAGTTGAGAGAGGAGGCTATTAGTTTTTTCTTCTTGTAATGAACTACAGTACAGGATCAGTTAACATTTCACTGAAGAGGACTGAGTCTAGTTTGCGGTTATACTCACTTACGCGTACATAAAAAACAGTGTTTTCCCTAATGTTCAAAAAAGTTTTAAAAAGCCCAATCCCTCCTTCCAAGTATGTTTATTTTACCAATAGAATTAACAAAGTTTTTAATACTAGCAACAATACTGTTAAATTATAATAAATTCGACTGAATTGACAAGATTGTACCATCACTATTGTATCACTATTGTATTTTGCCGCTCTAGCTTATGTTTTAACACATTTTGTAATTAATGTCTAAATGCACATAGACACTAATCTTTACAAAAACACAAATATTATTTTCAGGTAATAGGAAATGTCCATATATCTTTGTGAGAAGATGATCTGACTCTTTGGAAAACTGTTTTACAAAGATCTTCCTCCCTCTTAAGAGACTATCCTCACAACTTTATAGATGTAACATTTTTGCACGAGTCAGGGAAGCAAGATTAAATGATCAGACCAGCTACATGTTGTGCAGGTTGTCTGTTCCCAAATGTAAAGACAATATAGCCACTTTTTAAAAAAAAAATGTAATGTGTTGTCATTTAAAATATATTGATGTCTGCACAATTCAAACTGCTTCTGAAAGTCTTTATGTTCCATGGGAGGAAATCACACAATACTTTGCCGTGTTTTAATCATAAAAGATGTCATCATATTTCTATAATGCCAGGTAGGCTTTTCTTTCATATTCTTTCAAGAAATCCTGCTCTTTAGAAATAAAAGCTCATTTTGCCATAGACTCTGATCTACTTGAGATCTAACTCTCTATAAAGCTTCAGCCATACATTAATTAGCTCATTCTCATTTCCTAAATTACAGAAATCTTCTTTTTGTTCTGTTTATCCTACATTTGATGAATTGATGGTTGGTAAAGGACAACCAAAAAATGCAAATCAAGATTTTTCTTTTGCTAAGATTGTTTGCTGTTTAAAAGAGTCACTGAAAGGATCAAATAATGACAAATATCATAAGAAAAAACATGTGTCATTATAACAAATTTTTAGAAGATGTACCTCACCACTTCTTTTTTGATACTGTCATTATAAACTCTCAGAAACAAGGTCAGTCAGACCACCTGACTCTTGCTAAGTCCTCCCCCAGAAGGCTCATCATCCATGCCTCGGATTTCACACTGGAAACAGAATGAGATCTCAAAGGATAACAGGGGGGTTCAGAATATCACTTCTGATCCTTCTGACTATTCTCATGTATCAGAACTGTCACATCTGGTATGACCTTAATTCTGCTACTGTCAGCTTAGGACACCAGCAGCGCTGTAACTTGAGGATGAATGTGCCAGAGAAAACAAGAAAGTTACCTTAAACCAAGTGTTTTACTAAAATCTTCTGTTACATTATTCCTGTTTATTTTTTCTTCCCTCTGATTGGACCTCCACCTTCATTATTAACTGATTGCTGAAAATCCATGCATGAAGGCACAGCTGTGGCTCTGACCTTTCTTTAAATTTCACATTGTGTATAAGAAAAAATGAAAACACAGACAAAAGTCACTCAAACTTTAAACAAACTAGCATGACAGACCACTTTCCAAATTCTCTTTTCCATGGAAAAGATCATTACAAAAATTTCAGAGGCATACATGAACCTGTTTTTTTAAAAGAAATAAAAGAAAGGGCCAGACCTTAAATACACACAGAAAGATGTGTGTCTCTTTAAAGGAAACATATGAAAAGCAAACTTTTTCCTTTCCATTAAAAAAATCTGTTTAATTTAACTTGCGGTAAAACCAGTAAATAATTTAATTCTAAATATATTATCTTTCATTGACCTTTGAATACAGTCATATGCTTGATCTCCTGCTTTAGGAGTGAAGCTAAGGTCCAGCTCAACTTGTGGAACCACAAGTGTCACAGTATGCGTGACCCACACTAGTACACCACCACTTCAATGCATCATCCACTTCTCTTATGCTATATAACCACTCTGTTCTTGTCTGAGCCCAGCACTTGACAGTATTTGCAAAACTTATTTCTGCTACTCTTTCTATACTCTCATCTGAAACACAGAAGCTGTCCTTACTTAAAGTTACAGTGAGATTAGTAAATGGAGTAATTTCCATTGAGGGGTTTTGTGTTGTTCATGTATGATTAGTCATATACAAAAGTAATTTGGCAATATAGGAGATTCTACTCTTCATTTGGAAATAGAATGCACTCTTTGAACGCTAACCAACTATCTTGGGCCCCTTTACCTTCAAGTACCCTGTCCCACAGGATTGTCCCTAGCAATTGCTTGAAAAGGACAAAGTTGGCCCTACTGGAGTCCAGGGTTGCTAATCTGCTCTGTATTCTACTACGGCCACACGAGATCCTGAACTCCACCACCTCATGGTCACTGCAACCATGGCTGCCCTCAACCTTCACCTCTTCAACCAGACCCTCCTTATTCGTGAGAATAAGGTCCAGCAGTGCTCCTCTCCTAGTCGGCTCATCCACCATTTGCATCAGGAAGTTATCATCAATGCACTGGAGAAGCCTCTTGGACTGCGGATGGCTGGCTGAGTAGGCCTTCCAGCAAATATCAGGGTAGTTAAAATCCCCCACAATAACCAGGGCCTGTGACTGCGAGGCTGCTACCAGCTGCCTGTAGAAGACCTTGTTGACTTCCTCATCCTGATCTGGTGGCCTGTAATAGACACCCATGACAGCATCACCCATGCCAGCCTGTCCCTTAATTCTCACCCACAAACTCTCAGCTCGCTCATCATCCACCCCTGGAAAGTACTCAATACATTGAAGTTGTTCTTTCACATAAAGAGCAACTCCCCCCCCTCGCCTTGCTGGCCTGTCTTTTCTGAAAAGGGTATAGCCACTCATGACTACACTCCAGTCACGTGAGCTGTCCCACCATGAGCCAGCACTGTGCCCTCATGGCCAAGAAGACCAATGGCATCCTGGGGTGTATCAGAAGGGGGATGGTCAGTAGGTCAAGAGATGTTCTCCTCCCCCTCTACTCTGCCCTGGTGAGACCGCATCTGGAATATTGTGTCCAGTTCTGGGCCCCTCAGTTCAAGAGGGACAGGGAACTGCTGGAGAGAGTCCAGCGCAGAGCCACGAAGATGATTAAGGGAATGGAGCATCTCCCTTATGAGGAAAGGCTGAGGGAGCTGGGTATCTTTAGCTTGGAAAAGAGGAGACTGAGGGGTGACCTTATTAATGTTTATAAATATGTGAAGGGTGAGTGTCAGGAGGATGGAGCCAGGCTCTTCTCTGTGACATCCAGTGATAGGACAAGGGGCAACGGGTTCAAGCTGGAACATAGGAGGTTCCAGTTGAATATGAGAAAAAACTTGTTTACAGTGAGGGTGACAGAGCACTGGAACAGGCTGCCCAGAGAGGTTGTGGAGTCTCCTTCTCTGGAGACATTCAAAGCCCGCCTGGATGCGTTCCTGTGTGATATGATCTAGGTGTTCCTGCTCTGGCAGGGGGATTGGACTAGATGATCTTTCGAGGTCCCTTCCAACCCCTAACATTCTGTGATTCTGTGATTCTGTGTGATTCTTCGCTAGATATTTTGTCTATAATACATTCTCAGGATGGAAATATTTAATTCAAATATCCACAGTACAGAGAATAGGATTTCCTATTTCCTATAGGAAGTCCTATTCTCAGGGACATAAGGTCTGCCCATATTTTTAAGGCTGTACCTGAAAAAATACTTACATTAAATTAAGATAGCACATGATGCTACCTTAATTGCATTTGCACTCCAGCTAATTGTAACTGTACATTCACAAACATCACATTTAAACCTCTGATAGTCATTGCATTAAATGCATCTACTTATATGAGTGACAAGTAAAACTATGTAATACATAAATAATCAATCACTAAATGCTTTACTGTCTTTGAGTTCAACTAAAATAATACAAAAGAAGGATGTAAAATTTTCAATTTTGCCTTTACTCCAAAATGGCCTTCATCTTTTTCATCCTGACCTTCAAACTTCTCATCTACTGATGTATGTAAAGGTGTACAGAACTAAAGGGAAACAAATAAACAATGTGTGCATTTCATATGCTATTAAGCAGCCCTCTGAGCCCCTGTTTCTTCTACTTCATCTTTGCCTCTTTACTGATAGATGGTGTTCAGAGCCTCTAATAGGAAAATGAAGGAAAGGAAAAGTGCATGGAAAAAGACGTATTATGCGGCATAGAAAGTTGACCAAGTGGAGAAGAAAACGGTATCATATGTAACCACTAGGGAAGAGCTGAGAGAAGTCTGGCACATTATCAATTAATAGAAGTAATGCAATAAGGAGTAGCTCAAGCCAAACACTTCAGTGTTCCTTTCCAATAACTGCACAGACTGCACACCTCAGGACTGACAGCAGACAGTTTTAAGGAAAGTGCTGGGTAGTTCTGTGAGACCATGGTCACTGTTCCCCCTGTCCCTCTACGAAGCAGAACTATGGCGGAAAGAATGGGCAGCCGTGCCCGTGCTGCCCTTGTGGATAAAGGATACAACACAAAGAGGAAAAAAGGTGTACATCACACACTGCTAGGAACTATGGTAGTTACAACTGAATCAGTTTTCCAGCAGGACTTAAGTTGAAGCAAACAAAGATATCACATATATGAATTCTATAAATAACTGACTACTGATGAAGCGATTTATTTTGACTAGCTCACTTGACAACACATATAACACATTATCTTGGCAAATATTTCAGTAAATGTTGCAGGAGAAACTCAGACTGGCAAGAGAAAGGAAATGCATGTTACTGTTGAAATATTGTATAGAAGATAAAGTAGAAGAAAATAAGAACTCTGAAGACACCGCCTTTTCCCCTGCATCCTTATTATTTCTTATCACAGCATTTACTCCTATGGCTTAGATAAATTAATTAAACTTATAAAATAAAAACAAAATTAGAAATATGTAAAAAATTCAAGTAACTAAATTGAGTAAATCTATTTAAAAAAAGATAGAAAACTCTGAAGCAAGTTAATGCAGCACTAACCCTCTCTCCTTTCATTCTTTGATTTCTACTGCGTTTCATGAAACCCTTCAACTTGCAATGCTAAATCACATCCCTGAATACGTATCTCTGTCTCAAAAGAGTTAAACTGGACTTCAATCTATAATTATCAATAATTCAACAAAATGTACGGAAGAAGCATCTATTGATAAGACCCTATATATGTTTTAGCTTGTTGCAGTCTTCCACAACATCTAATCAATCTCTGTATCAGCTCAGATAGTAAGGTATCACTATTTTTGGGCCCATTTTATATGTCGGGGGAAAAAAAAGGCTTAAAACTCCACTAACACATTATATAAGTAAGAGAGTCCAGACACCTGGATCTGAATTTCTGGCTTTCTATCTTGTGCATTAGGTAGGTGGCAACCATTCTGTCACATCTAGTAACAACTTGAGTTATGTCTCTATGTATTAAGGACTTCATCCTACATGTGCTGTTGTGGTAAGAGATGGCAGCGGAAACTTGTCCCTCAGTGCTTTCTGGACTTTTTCTACAGAGTGGCAGGTTTTCTCCTTCATGATGCCAACTGCGTTCTGTGAGATTTTTTTCCACAGAAATAAAAATGTGAGTGGAATTAGATATTCCTGAGAAATGTATGGAAAATGTAGAGCTGGATTTTGAAACCCGTTTTCATTTGGAATAGAAACAAGCTCTTCAAACCTACTCAAAGGGAAAATTCTGCAAAAATGTAGCTTTGTCAACTAAAACTTTTCATTTAGATAAAATTTGATTTGAGACTGTTTAATTTAATTGTTGGGATTTTTCCACCTCCTTCGTAGGTGTTATTATGGTGACATCACAGCATCGTCCTTTCACAAAATCTTTACATATCAGCAGAACTTTGCTGAAGAATAAATCTACTGAGGCTTCTCAAATTGAGCCCCAATATTCTTCAGTCTACAGATTCAGGTTTCCTGTCACCCTTTGGAATCAATTTCCTTTCAGAAGGAATACTGAAAGAAACCATGAACTCTATAGAAGAAAGCTTATGGAAGGAAGTAGCAAACTCCAGCAGAACTGGGGAAAAAAAAAACAAAAAAAAAAACGGTTTGTAACAGCAAGTGTGAATGTTGCATGAAGGAAGGAACTGACTTAAGTGGGAAAAGTTACATGCAGAATTTTAAGTTTAAAACAAATTTCTCCAAAAGAACACGCCCACATCTATCCATGTTTGGAAGGGCTGTTCAAGCACAAGCTAAAGTTATGTCAAAACTCTGAAACTGAAAGTATAATGAGAATACCCTTGTTTTTTCCCATGGTTATTTAACAAAAGTGCTGCGGGCAAACAGTAGCAGTGAAGACATGATGCACAGAATTCAGCATGAGCTAGCTAACCCAACAAATACTCTGTTTCAGGGTTGCTTAGCCAGGGTGAATCCAGAGGTGTGAAGCCTTTCACCACTATGCTGCCCAACCTACTTAAATTAAACCTGTCTGTTACAGTTGTATCTTCAGTAGCAGCTTAGGTATGTCTTTAATTATCAAATATGCCTTTGTTTTTACAAAGCAGGTAATGAAATACAATTCTTCACTCTTAAATTATTTTTTATACCAGATGTATCAGAACTGTATGTAGTTCACCAATCATTTAAGCACCCATGGGAAGCAGAGGTTTGTGTCCAGTCACTTCTAATCACATAGCAAGGAAGAAGCTGGATTTTTCTGTTGAAGGAACCATAACTATCTACATCCACAATGAAGTGCAATTAAAAACATTAAAGGTGCTATAAGTGTTCTATACTTTAAGAATTAAATTTAAGCTAAATTCTAAAATAATTTAATTAATAAAATTTAATTAAAATTTAAGAGAAATTTAAAATTTAAGTGTAAAAAGTGCTTTAGATGTTAGAGATACTGAATGTTCTATTTGTGCTTTTTTTTTACATTAGTAACTTTTGTAGAGATAGAGTGAAGACCATGATAAATTTCATGAAAATATAGGTGCATGTTAGTTAGCAAGCATTTAATGAAAACTGATTACCATAGGTGAACTCTCTAATAGCATTAAAAAGAAATTTTAGAGTGGTTACATGTTCACTATGTATCCATGTGCAATCTACTTAAACAAAATAAGTCCATCTGAAATACAATTTGATGCCTCTCACATTCAGAACACATTCATATAAAAAAAAATAAGAAAGGACAAGTTTTTATACTAAATCTCTAATTTGCACCTTTACACTGAAAAGAATACTTGAAAGTCAAACTAAGTCTGAAGTACAGCTATAGAACATAGCAACTTTATTTTTTGCATTTCAGCCTTACTTCTGAATCTGTGTGGAATGCTGGTCCCTACTGTGCAGGCTTCGACACCCTCCTTCATTGTCCTGTTTTAGTTGTCTGTGACAACAGCTGTCTGGAAACATACTGGTTTCTCACAGGTCAAAGCCGGATACTATGTAATTAATTTCAATTAGTTCACGTTTGAAAGATGTGGAAGTAAAAGTATTGTTTAGCAAAGGTAGTTGAGGGAAAGGGAAAGATGGAAAGGAAGATGGAAATGGCATTTAGCAAAGGGTCATAATCAATGCAGGAGGTAACTTCCATGTGAGAGGCTGGAAAGATGCCACTGCATATTTATGTTTGCTTTTTATATGTATAGAAGAGGCAATTCCTCCCTGAGATCTCATAGGACTAGACGATTAAATCCTAGGATTAGGCTGCTGTCCCTGGACCTGTTATTTGGGGTGAACTATACAGCCACATCTCCAGAAACAAATTTGAGTAATGTTATTTTCTTCTCTTAGCATGAGCCAAAGTGCAGACTTCCTAACCTGGTCCTTCAGAAAAATGTATGAAGAGATTCAGCCAGTAACAAAGTGGAAACCCTTTAGTGGTGCTAAATTTCTAACACAGAAGCTGAACCGATTTGCGTAATATAGCAACTGAGGTGAACATACCTGTTCTGAAATACCTTAATTTTCTTCTATTTGTCTCTCTTTCTGAGGACATCACTAAGTTCTTATACACTATGACACTGTAGGTAGAAACGTAATATTTTCTTTACAACACTACTTTCTTTACAATACCACTACCTTCTGAAAGGTACAGTCTCTCATTTGAAAGAGAAAGGTCTTTTTGTTAACACTTGAAATATCTAATTGCCACCATTTTGTACAGAGCACCAACATGAGCTTCTTGAGGTTGCATATTCAAATCAATCCTTTTCAATTTAAGCTCCCTCCCTTGGCCGAAATCCTCTGAGTAAGCCTCAAATAATTGAATTCTGCAGGGATTATTCATTCTGTTTGTCATTAAATGGAAAAGAGGAATTAAATACATTTGTTGTGTTCCTTAGAAACATAGGCAAGGATATTACCATTTGCAGAAAATAATACCAGAAAAAATGTAAAGAAGTCATTAGCAAAATGGAATACAACGTTAGCCAAAGTGCAACACAAAAACAACAGTTCAATTTTACAAAATTTTTAAATCTGAGGACTTAATTTTTTTACATACTTACAGCGCTCAGTAAAATTGTTCTTGACACTGTGTCAGCCTCTATAGTCCTCGCTTTAATAAATGACTAAATAAGAAGTATATTCCTTGTTTTCTGTGTACCCCTTATTCCTGTACCTGAGACATTAGTAAGCAAGAAATATGGCAAGTGGGTTAGAGGCTAGTGACTTCTTCAGGATCACTCAGATATTCAGAGCAAGGAACCGCACCTCTTTTAGCTCTTTAGCCTCAGCCTAACTTTCAGACCACAAAACCATTCCACCTCTGAAAACATGAAATGCCTTGAAATGTGTTACTTAGGTAACAGAAACAAGAGTGGAAATCATGAATTTCAATGGGAAAAACCCCAACCAAACAGATAGTCATGTGACTTTTGTATCAGCTTGACAATCCAGCACAATTATTTTGCCTTCCTCTGGCAATATGCTGGTCTGTCAAAGTCTTTTTTTCTTCTTCCTTTTCCTTTTAAAGACGTAGGACTGCATTACTAGAAAATATGATTATGTGTTGGAAATGATGAATTCTGAAATTCATGCTTAAGAAAAAAAATAAGAAAATATGTGGTTTTGGCTTGTTGTGATTGTGTACCATAAATAGAAACACTTTTCTTTAAATATATAATTTGAAACCAATTCTATTAATACCCACTCTTAAAACTTACATTTTTTGAAAGTAAACACAAGAAGGGTTGTGCTAAAAATTTTAAAAAACCAGACTGCTACACAAAGTTATTTTATAAGTAGCACACTTGAAAAAACATCACTCTACAGGAATATGGCACTAGCGCAGTTACATTTGCAGAAGGACTTATCAGAATGTGCCATCTACTTCCCATATCCACATATTCTGTTTATTTTGTGATGTTTTCAAGCACAACGTGGTTCTTAGGCTTGGATATCTCACAGGTCTTGCAGTTCAGAATTTAACAAAAGCTTAGACATTCAGAAGTATTGGGATTGGGATCCTCTGACCAGTATCAGAAAGAGAACTTCACTGTAGAACTTCATCACAGAAAGATGTGTTTGAATCCCTACGAGGCTGAAGTTCTGTTTCTGACCATTCCCCAAATGGTGCCACACGGGTTTCTACATTCCTTATTCTATAGTGACTTTAGTGCTAGGAAGAACAGAGCAGTCATGGGAGGCGCACCTAGGGAAGAGGACAGTGACAATATTTGGCTTTAAGTTCTCTGGTTCTTACGGTCTTAGTTCAAGCTCCTTGTATAGTATAGTGAGTTCTCAAGAGGGTGATTCAGATTACCAGGTTAGCTGCTTACAGCAAGACATTGTGAATATCCACTCTAAAGTTAGAAAAAGGCAGGAATTAGGTGTCTAACTATTTAAAATTTGTAATCTTCATCTGCCATTGCAATAAAATGAGGTGCCTAAATAGCTGTAAATTTCTTTCCCTGACCTTTTCAAGAAGAGCCCCAATATTGTGCAGGAAGAAAGGAGAAAAAAATTGCATTTAACTTCTGTTTAAAACCTTCCTGTCAAATTGATGTTACAGAAGGACTTAAAAAATTGAACTCCTATTGAAACTGCTTCTCCTCAGATGCTTACGGTCTATTAGAACAGATTATTTTTCATTCAGCCTTTCCTAGGATAGCTCATGGCTGAAATACAGAATAGATTTCTGTAGAAAATTGCAAGACTAATTCAATGGCATTCGAAGAAGAATTGAAGAAGTTTGAACTCCAAAGCATAATGGAAAAATTTACTATTATGAACAATACTGACCTTTGTTCAATCATCAAGTGAAAATCACCTGTCAACGCCAGAGATTTTTACATCACAGGAAGTTACTATCATTTCTTCAAAAAACAGTAGAATAGTGAATTGGAACATTTTTATCATCTTCATTAAAGTAAAATCAATTTTTTAAAGGTCGCTAGGAAAAAAAAACCCAAGACCCAAGCCCATATTTTCATTTATGACTGATGCAGAATGGAAGTTTGTACTATAAGAGAAATATATCCAAATCATGACTATATTTACCTCTCCAGAACTTTTGCTTAGTTCTAGTTTAAAATGGCAGATTGAATGTTTCTATATAAATGATAATTATTATTTCCTGTTAAAGTTCATGCGCAAGTTCAGTGCAAGCAGAAGGCTAGAATGGGTATCTAGTAATTTAAGACAAAATCTAGGACTCAGTCAACTAGCACGCAGTTTGGCCTTTATAATCACTGACCTAATTTTGAAATGAGCTGTATGCATGCAATATCCATAAAGTTTAAAGTTTTTTATAAATAAACCTTCTGTAAATAATATTTATTGTTATTAAGCATGCTTAAATTTGTTCTCAAATGGATTCAGTAACTAGAGTAAGCATAAAATATTACGGACAGACAAAAAAGTCAGTTTCAGAAAAATTAGCAGTTCTGGAAATTGATGTCAGGCCTACACTGGGAGTCTACTTGGACTACCAGAGCCACTAAGGAGAAAAACTGGTGTCTAGGTCCCCTCAGTTGTCAGCAGTTGCATAAAAGCTTGAAATCCATCTCACTCCTGCATCTTTTCTGATTAATCATGTGTCATCCAGACTTGTTTCAGCCTAATAACACCGTTTTGAAGGATAATACTAATTTCTTTATTAAAAAAAAAAAGGCCATGGCCACCTGGCCAGGAGTATTAAAGTAGAGCATTTTCTTTTCCCATGTGTGCACAAATATCTATCAGAAAACAACACGTAAACCATACAGACTTCTTCGCCATAGCCCTTGAGACTCTGATGACACTGTGTTAGAAGCTCTAGTTTCCAGAAGGAAGCATCAATTTATGTCCTGTGATTGCAGACACAGTCGTGCAAACACTGTTTTAAGTTCCAGGTGCTACAATGAGGCCATGTAAGTCTCAATACAGCTTGTAAATACCTGTATTTTTAAGATAAATTGCATGCCCACACACCCCATTATCTTCAGTTCTGCAGATAGAGATATTGCACTAGTAGGAAAATTGTGTGGACTGGATTTATCCCGGTAACAGACACACACATATATGAGAACACATAGACTACTGGGTATTTAGGGACCTTCTGCACACTTCTGCGGGGAGAAAAAAGGAGTATCTGTTGCAACTCCTAAAGTCCCTGTGAGGGGACTTTTCTTCTCGACCTGAGTAACAAGAGGGTCATAAAACCTTTCATCTCAATTTTGTCTTGAAAAATGACTGCTCAGAAGTATAGATACACAGAAAGTTAAATAAGAAGTCCAACTAAGAAGATCACCTCAGAAAGTGGTTTACTGACTGCATGGGAAGAACTTCAAGAATTATTTCTTTCCAAGTGTATTGGGTCTGGCTGAGATGGAGTTCATTTTCCCCATAGCAGCCCTCATAGTCCCGTGTGGTGCACTGGCAACTAGGAAGGTGTTGAAGACACACCAGTGTTCTGGCTACTGTTGAGCAGTGCCCACACAGCACCAAGGCTGTCTACCCAGCACCCACCCACCCAGTAAGCTCAGGGCCCCAGGGGTGGGCAGGATCTTGGCAGTGGACACAGCCAGGACAGCTGACCCAAACTGACCAAAGGAATACTCCATACCATATGGCAGCAGCTCAGCAATAAAAGCAAAGGCAAAGGAGGAGGAGGAGGAGGTCATTCATTGTTACAACGTTTGTCTCCAGGAGCAACCACTACAGATGCTGAAGCCCTGCTTCCCTAGAAGTGGCCAGATATTGCTTGCTGATGGGAAGTAGATAATAAAATCTTTGTTTTTCCTTTGCTTCCGTGTGTAGCCTTGGCTTTTGCTTTAATTAAACTGATTTTATCTTAACCCAAGAGTTTTTAATCTTGTTTTCTTCACCTTATTCTGCTGAAGGGGGAAGTGATAAAGGGGCCTAGTGAGCACCTGGTGTCCAGCCAAGGTTAACCCACCACACCAAGTAGTGGTATTAAAAAAGGAAAATAAGGAGAGCTGCTAACAATAAGAAGGATGACCAGTCTTTACTCAACTGTTTTTAGAGAAACCTGCTCCTGGGAAAAAGAACTATCTATCCTAGATTTCTGGTATAGCAAAAGACAACTGTTTTATATATTGTCTTTGCTGGACTGTTGCTTATCTGCAGTTCACCCTTCTGGCTACCCAGCACTTTTTTGTGGTTTTCTACAAACATCCAGAATGGTACTGGCAATATCTGAAAAGATACAAAATCTACAACATGGTATATTCAGTGGCCTGCCTGTATGACCCTTTGCACGGTGAGGTGGGGCCAGAACAGTGAGGGTCTCATGGGCAGCTAACACCCTTTGCGGTTCTAGGGCTACCAGAAACCTGTTGTTGCTCCCAATGAAATATTGATTAAAAAGCTATCTTAGATTTAACCTGTGTAGAATATGGGCCCTGATCATCCCCCACTCCAGTGATGGGCTAACAATTGGCAGCATTTCTGGAGGATGATAAAGCTGTGCTGAAATAGGTGAAGTAAGGTCTAGGAAAACTGAAGGAAAAAAAGAAAGCTTCCAGAGAACGTGATGTAAAGTACAATCATTAAATTGCATCCAGGAACATAAAAGGGAAAGAAGAAGGAAAGACACCCCAGTTAGTCTGTATTTTCTGACGATATACACATCTGCTGCCTTCAGCCTGTGGAAGAGAACACTGCATAAAAATCCTATGTACAACTATTTTGTATCACAACATCACATCTACTCAAGTGCTAGAGGCTGCTGTTTTCCATCTGCTAGTTATAAGCCTACAGGACAACACAGGCACTTTCTGACGTTTCGCTACAACAGTGTAGTGGTAGTTATACTACCCTCGGGACAGAAAACCTATCCATGCATCGATTACAGAAATATACAGGTTTACAACTGGGAGCAAAATCGGATCTGCAGAGGTGCAAAAACAGTTTATGGAAAGAAAATTTTCACCTCTGCTCACCCCTCCCTGCACCCACGAGTAAAAAGCTGTTTTCTTAGCTGGTTACAATGAATTTAGTTTTATCAAAGCACCTAGTAAATAACCATAATGACCTTGTGCTTCATGTTGGGCTGTTTTAAAGCAGTCAGAGGACAGCAGCAGTAGCATTAATCTCTCTGGTAATTACAGTGATCAAAGAAACAGAGAAAAATTGCAGGTTTCAACGCGGGAAAAGGATGTTTAATTTGTTTGCTCCCTGGGATGTGTTGAGGGACTAATTAGCTAAATCACGGTGGTTTTTAAAGGTCTTCATGTTTCCTAGAAAACAATTAGTTGTTTCATTAAAAAAATAATGAGGTACTAGGTGGATGAATGTGTAACATAAGGAATGTATGGATATGGTGACTTCAGGCTCTTCATTTATTTATTAATTTATTTTAAAACTATGTGACTTCCCGCAGCTACGTTGACATGATGATTATGAACAGCAGAGTGAAGTTTGCTCACTTTTCACTTGCTGTCTCCCACTGCAGCTCTCTCTCATCCCAAACTATTCTGTATCCAGTGGGTGCCAATGCATTTCTACCTACACTCTCTTCTCAAAGATTAGCTTTGCTCTCATCTAAAACCACCATCCAGATCATGTGGCCCTTTCCCACTGCTAATTCTTGAGCCACATCTGGCAGTTGTTTTGGAGAATTTCAGAGGGCACAAGCCAAAACCACACCAGTGTCAATCCAACAACTTATTGTAAGAAAGCTCACTGCCCAAGTTCAGTGTTCAGAAATATGCTCAGAACTAGTCAATTTGCTAGTGTTGATAGAATCTAGGATTTTAGGTACATTGAGTTCCTTCTATAGTTCATAGATATGGTTTTGTACCACCTACTAAGTCGCTGAATAAAGGAAAGTTTCATTGCTGGTTAACATTATTGTTAGGATTTTTACAGTTTTCATTTCGAGATGATTAGTGTTTTAGAAAATAGGAAAACCAATTTCAGTAAAGTATTATTAAAGATGTAATCTGTGGAGATTTATCTGCAACCAGTGGACCTCTCCTCTCACAGAGGCATACTCAGTCCTGGTGAGGAGCACAAAAAGGCCATAAAATAGCTGCAAGGAACACACATATGACATACATAAATAAAATATCAACACATGATTGTTATGGAATGGTGATAACCATAAATGAAAAGTGGTGGAAGTAAATGGGATGAAGTAAGCTAGCACCCAGCTATCCAAAAGAAATAAAAGAAAAAATAGCTTTCATAGCAGAGTGTGACACAAACCCAGGAAATAAAATATAGACATTAACACATCTCTCAAAGAAAACTTGCATGACTCTCTGAATAAGGCACAAGTAGACTGATGCTAACAGCAAGAATATTTTTTTCTTGCAGCTGTTGACTGCATTTGGACTTGTTCCTTGCTGGAAATGATTTCTGACCAGACAGGTGTTAAAGTTAAATATGCTCTTTCTGTATGTGTGAAACATTTGCTATATATGCAAAAAGAAACTGTGTGAAAAGGTTCCACCATCACATGGAAGAAGTGGGGTGAAATTCCTATCAAAGCTTACAATGAGAATAATTGATTATGTTCCTGAATTTTGGGCAGTAAGAGGAATGGTGAAGAACTCATACGTCATTCTGTCTTGCACTAAATATCTCAAAGACAGAGGAAAAGAAAGTCAAAGTCCTCGCTGGATTTTGGGGCGGGGGGGGGGGGGGGGGTGAATGGGCTCAAGCTGGAACAGAGGAGGTTCCACTTGAATATGAGAAAAAACTTCTTTACAGTGAGGGTGACAGAGCACTGGAACAGGCTGCCCAGAGGGGTTGTGGAGTCTCCTTCTCTGGAGACATTCAAAGCCCGCCTGGATGTGTTCCTGGGTGATCTGATTTAGGTGTTCCTGCTCTGGCAGGGGGATTGGACTAGATGATCTTTCGAGGTCCCTTCCAATCTCTAACATTCTGTGATTCTGTGATTCTGTGATGCTTTATGACTATAAGAAAAACTCTCCAAGCCTGATGGTTATAGCAGAATTCAGTGTGTACTGCTGACAATTTTGTCTAGTTTAGAGCTAATGAGGACAAGTATAATTTCCCCATAAAATAGAATTTCTGGTGTTGTGTTTCTGAGATAGACATATTTGCTAACTGTTGATAGCAATTTATATAGGTACAAAACTACCTTCTGGGAGTAAAGAAATACCATGATTAAAGAAAGATTTACTTACGAGCTACCAGATACAGTTGAATTATAGCTGAATACAGTTTAATTATGTAGTATATTACTATAGCATTATAGTACTGAAATGTACATTTTATTTCTACTTCTTTTTGGCTTTAATAAAATCAAAATAATACTATTACCACCAGTCCCGGAATATACATTCTGTTTGCATTTGGAGTTGGGCTATGCTGCAATTGTTTTGCATCAAAGAGGAAAAAGGTACAGAAAAATTAATCTCTTGTAGCATATTTTCATTTCAAGAGTGGATCATTTGATAACAAACTGTTCTGAGAAAATTAGCTAAAAATCACCACCCACTAGTACATTGCAGCCTAATCTCTTCAGCAGTATGTACATTTGTCATGGTAGAGTAAGATCAGAAATGATGTGTGCATGTATCAGAAGAGTTTTATTTGTGGATATTAAATTACATTTCTTAATTCCAGTGGTCAGAATTGGAAACCTTTTAGAAGCTGGACTTCCAATCAGCTTTGACTATTCATTGAAGCATCTTGCTTGTAAGTAACTGAAACACTGAACACTTCAGAGGAATTTGTGGTGATTTTTAT